>MPNV01000336.1:4650-114934 GCA_013376435.1 Cyclocybe cylindracea
CCAAAGTTTCACGTCGAAATATTAAGTTTTCGATTTGATATTGAATTGTTTTGTATTAAAATCGCAAAAGACTCTGGATTTTTCGAGTTTTTTGCCTTTTACAGCCCCGCCGCCCCATCCCGCACTCCGTGGATGCCATGATAATTATTACCATTCATATCCGGACCCGCCCAACTCATTTTTAGGCCCCCGCGGCACCCGGAATGCACCCCACTCAGGCATGGCTCCCTTTCAGCTCAGCCGTGGCTCATGCATGGCTCAGGCCATGGCTCATGCTCGGCTCAGCCCTGGCTCCCCTTTGGCTCAGCCGTAGCTCACCTTCGGCTCAGCCGTAGCTCCTTTTCGGCTCAGCCATGGCTCGTGTTCGGCTCACCCGTAGCTCATCTTTGGCTGAGCCGGGGGAGCTACGGCTCAGCCATGGCTCATGTTCGGCTCAGCCATAGCTCCCCCAGCTCAGCCATGGCTCCCCTTCGGCTCAGCCATAGCTCACCTTCGGCTCAGCCATAGCTCCTTTTCGGCTCAGCCATGGCTCGTGTTTGGCTCACCTGCAGCTCATCTTTGGCTGAGCTGGGGGAGCTACGGCTCAGCCATGGCTCATGTTCGGCTCAGCCGTAGCTCCTTTTCGGCTCAGCCGTAGCTCATCTTTGGCTGAGCCGGGGGAGCTATGGGTGACCATAGCTCCCCCCGGCTCAGCCATCACTCATGTTTGGCTCCCCCGGCTCAGCCATCGCTCATGTTCGGCTCAGCCATAGCTCCCCCGGCTCAGCCATGGGTCCTGCAGCCTCCATGTGGGCTGAGCCACTGGCCCGTTACAACGCTACACTGTATGTCAGTCTGGTTCGCCTCCAGTGGCCCGTTCACTACGCTACACTGTATAGGGCCACTGCACCGTTGCAACGCTACAGTGTAGTTGGGTTACCTGCGTGACGAATAGATGCCCCAGACGTTGGCAGACGCGAACGAAGGTGGGTATGAACTCCACCCTCAGTAAATGTGGTACCTCGAGCACATCGATAAAGGGGCAACCCTGCATGTTCTGCATCGAGGCCAATGATGGAGTATAGCGGAACCCCAGGAGGATCTGATACTGACCCTTCTTTGATGAGGGAAAGAACATTCTTTGCAATATTCCAGGCAGCAGCATTGAATAAGGGTGCTCCAGTCTTTGCGTCTTTCATGGGACCAAATGCTCGAAAGACATTGGAAACAAGAGGATACAGTTCCTCTGGCGGAGGTATGACACGTTTGCACCGTTTCCAAACCCATGCAGGCTGCAATCGAACTAATTCATCAAAAGATGTTGGGGGTTTCTGTGTCGCTGCCCAAGCCGAAATTCGTTGCTTGTCTTCACTGTCAGGTACAAAGAGAGCATCACGAAGTGCTCGAGCGAACTCAATCCGAAGCCCATGTGTGGTTGAAATGTAGAATCGGTGGAAAAGGTGGAATGGATCATTGATGACTCGACTACGGACAGTCGTCCAGCTTGTTGGAAGAGGGCCCAATATTCTTTCACCTTCTTTAGCACTTGCAAGATCTCGATCCAAGCTGGACAAGGAAGAGGTTGAAGGGCTTGACTCTGAAGTCGGGTCAACCTGATCAAATATGAGCTGGCTGAGTGATAGACCTTTGTATTTGGCATCCATGTCTAGCATCTCAAGGTTGGAAACCTCAAGATCCCAGTCTGATATATTCTCAGCTGCTCTGGCAGAGTCTGCAGCCTGTGGTGACAATTGAGGTTTGGGTTTCGGGTGGGGTACCAGTGAAGTTGTGGTATCAAGCCGGAGGTGGCTCTGCAAACAAACTAAAGAAAATGGCGGTGGACCAAATGTGCTGAGTGGTCGTTTATTGTGTGTTGTCACAATAGCAGCAGGAATGAGGACCTCCGTAACTTCGATAACTGTGCGCTTGGTGGTAATGTGGACACCATCATATGAGACATTGTGGCATTTATCAGATATGTGGCCCTTTGCAATTATGCGTGAGAGATCGTTGTGATAGAGAATAACTGGAGATGCTGGTTCAGGAGGGTCAGGAAGAGGTAAGGGGGGCAGAATTGTCATAAGCTTTCCATAGATGAGAAGAGATGCATAAGCATCAAGTGCCGCATAGTTGAGCATTTCAGCTGTTAATTCTGAGTCTTCCCAAGCAGCAGAGATTCGCTCTGAGGTATTCTTTGATATACGCTTTCCCAAGACAGCTGCGCAAAGATCGGCCAGCCCACATCTTGCATTTGTGATGACATGGCGTTCTTTTGCACGGGATGCAAAGTCAACCCCACCAACAAAGGGCATACTGGAATGACATGCTGACTCGAGATATTTGAGATCAGCATTAACCATCCGACCAACTTTGAGGATATTTGGATTTGCGAGAAGGAGTACCAGTTGTCGTGGTAGATGACCTGCTGCTAGCATAGCACCAACCTTGAAAGAGTTTGGGATAAGTAATGTTGCTCAAGACATTTAAGACCTGAATCATACCTGGAGAATAAAAACACAATTTTCATGTGCAATCTGAATGATCACAGTTTGGCCACGTCCAACAATCCGACCATCTGATGATGTGTTGACATTCCATTCCGAGTCGAAACCCACAACAATTGTCCCACTACCATCTTGAGGAAGACTATCCAAGATGGCTCGAACTGAATCCTCTATGGCAGCAGTGTTGTCCTTTACAGAAATGACAACTCCAGATGGAAGAGTGAGGGGTTCAAGGTCGAAATATTTGTCAACAGGTACAACACCAGACTTGAGGGAAGGAAATGATGCCTCAAGGAAAGGTTTGTCTCCAGTTACATTGTCGGTATAGAAGGCAAGTGGTTGTGAGTGTCCAAAAAGGTCCAAGGAGCTTCTCATTTGCTTGAGAGCAAGCTCAAATTGCGAATGTGATTTCGTAGCGACCAGGGCACAAATCCGAATTTCGCCTTTCTCATTGGTTACTGTCAGAAGACCTGTAAAAACAAGGACTCCATTGACTCGAGAAATATGCTTTGTGATCTATATCAAATGTAATGAGCAAATGACATTGAAGAAGAGTAACAATCAAACCTTATGGCTATGATCAATTGCACAAATCTCAGCACTTAGCATGGAAGTGTGTTGATTAAGCTCGCATTGGTGTTCTTCGACGAAACTGTCATAGACATCACGTAGCCACTGCGAGCTAGGAACAAACCCATTTGGGCCTTTTGGAGAGCGGTCTGTGAATGGAAGGAAGTCACGAAATTTCTCTCCTTGCCAAGAAGTTAGACCTCGGTGAGCAGCAAGTGCATGAAGGTACTGAAGATGGAGCTCATCGTACTTCTGGAGATGTTGGACACGTAAGGCATCCGAAAATTGCTTTGCGCCCATCCCATTCTGGAAGCATGAGCGCATAAAGCTAAAGAGTGGTTTTGAGAGCCCACTCCGATAGGTGAGCCTTGCAGGAAATTCAGCAGCCAGTGCACGAGGCAAAACACTGAGAATAGATGAATCCCAGCTGCGGAATGTAGCCTGCACCTGTTTCCCATTCTTTGCCTCGAGTGCACAGTTGGGGCATCGGTAGCTGAAGCCAATGATCCAAAATGGACCATTTAGATCGATACATCGACGTGGGACTGGAATGTGGCCATGTCGATGTAGTCGGGAGTTGCAGTTAGCGTTCGGACACTTGATTCCAGTTGCGAGAGGTTCCGGATCCCAGAGAAAAAATTGAGGAAGCATGAGGTCCTCGGGTGTGACATTGGAACTGCAAAGAACAAAAAATGCTGATTGAACTGGGAACCAAAAGGTTTGAAGGTCGCGATAAAGTGGTGGGAGGCCCTGCGTATCACGGTTGCGGCATTCCAAAATCTTTGCCTCGAACTGCGACATCAGCCATTCCTGAGGAAGATGGCGGGAGGGCTTCTTCGAGGTGCCTTTATCTGCTGCTGGTAGGCCACCCTGCCCACCCCTCTCGGCTGTGTTCTCCTCTCTGGCCACCTCATCCTCCACATCCTCGTCCTCCCCCAACCCATCCTCCATTAACCCTGAATACATATCTTCCCCCCCTGTTCCCTCGGTGCCTTCAACGAAAGGCTCCTCGAAGCCTGACACATGCGTCATCGTGGCACCAGCTGCTGACAGTGTTGGTGTTTCATTTACGGTCTCCTCCAACCCGCTATCTGTCTGCTGTGGTGGTTCAGGAATGCTTGACTGGGTAGTGGCACTTGAAAGCTTCGACATTGTTCCCAGAATAATCTAATCAATGAAAGATGAGAATGGCCATAGGATATTTCAAGAATAGATAACGCACAAATTTCCCAAACTCGATTATCGTCTCCGGATGAGGCTTTCGTGGCCGTCCGACAGGCCGTTTTGACTCCGTGGGTTCCGGTGTGGGGGACTCGGACACAGTCAAAGTGCGGCACCTGGTGCCCGTCCCCGGAGGACGTCCGACTGGGCGTCGAGCCAGCTGAACTGGTGGCTTTTGGACCTTGTTTCGACTTCCAACTGGGCGTCCTCGCCCACGCTTTGGCGGTGTGGGGTCGGAGGTTTCGTCACCTTCATCGGGCCCGGCTTCCTGTGCTTCTGGCAGTTGATGTCATTAGCCATCAGAAAACAAGAGAAAAATAGACATACCCTTTGTGGTTGGTGATGTAGCCGACACTTCTGTTGCACCCTGCACCATGGTAGGAAGAGGGCACTTGTTGGTATTCGCGCTGCATACATAAGGGGATTGAGAAAAAGATTTCGCGTACAGACACCGAGTGCTCACCTTTCTCCATTTGCGCTGGCTTCAAAATTAGAGTCCCATTGAAGACTCGCGAGGACGGCATCGGGGATTTCCTGAAAGATGTGGTCGTACTCATCGTCGTACATGTCGGATGAGACTCTGCACCAGCACGGCGGCGGTTTCAATCGGATTCGAACTAGGGCGGGGGCACGTGTACGCTTATGTAATATTTCAAAGTCCGCTCAGAATCAGTATCAGTAATTTCCCTCAGCATGAGTAACGCGCCGAAAATCTGGCTGGGATCAACCATATAAGAACGAGCCTCATTTCATGAGGACTCGTAATCAGGCAGGACGGCAACGAACAAATGGACTCAGTAGCTCTTCCCCTCGTGGGGTTCCGTCCATCACCTTTAGGAGAAAGTCGAAAAAGAGCGGGACCTAGAGGAGAGATCTTCGTCGACGAGGGCCAGAAAGGATTACATGGGAAATGAGACGGGGGCCCTGCGCAAGAATAGTCCGAAGAGAGACTACCTCGCGAAGCGCGGTTGCGTATTCAATACTTAGTAGTCCTCTCATCTCTGGCAGGTCTTCCCCAGTCTGGGGTTTCGGTTGGTGTAATTAACTAAGATTGGCAGAAAATTAAAATATTGAATATTGCTTCTTAAATTTAGTTGCGAGGACCCGGGCTAGATTTTTGTGCACAGCGCAATAAGTTATTCACAGAAGGCTCACTTCACGAAGGAAGAGCCGACACAGGCAACAGTACTAGTCAAACTTGAGATTGGAAGTCGTGTGCATACATGAAACTCCGTACTGAAACGTAAATGATCGTTGTCGATCGTGAAAGTCCGTGAAGCTCTCATTTGGGTAGAACTAAAACACCATCAGGGGGACATCTGATCCAGCGTCGTCAAGAATCGTAAAGACATTCAGGTGTAGACCAATGCGCGGGCTGAGAGAACTCCAAAACGATCTACTTCCCAAGGCCTTTCCTGATAGCGTTTTGCAGAGTAAGTCCATCGTCCTAAAAATTAAAATGATAAGGATGAGAAGCCGGTACTACGAAAGAAAGAAAAAGCTAACCTGATCGAGCGACCAAGTGAAGCAGCCAGCCATCCCGCTGGACACGGCGAACTTGGCCTTGTCGGTGAGGGACCATGTGTCTAATGTAAGAGTGAAGAGTTAGACTAAGTGATGGACAAGGGGCAACCAAACTCACCGTCGTAGCTTACAACCGTTGTCTGGGACGTGTTGAAAAGATACTGCGAGCACAGTTAGTGAGCACGGCGTAGAATGTGGGGCGAGAGCGTACCGGAGTGTTGCTGCAGTTGTCCCATCCTACAATCCGATCAATGAGTAAGTTTGTGGCGAGTGAAAAGGCAAGGACGAGTTACCCATCGTAAACCCTCCCGCCTGCCCGTAATTCCCGTCCGACCTCTTCACGAGCGCGCCAGCCCTGACGATCTCGTAGAACGGGATCTGCTGGCCCCACCATGATGTCAGTGTTGCCTGCGCGGTTACCTCTCCGTCATCCTTGATGGATGCGGATGTGGGCGTCGGCGGAGGCGCGGTGATGCTCGGGTTGGGGTGCGCGCCGTTAAGGAAGTTCACCTCCAGCTCATCATCGTCGTTCTTGACCTCCTCTTGTTGGAGTAGGACCATCTCATCGGAGGGCATCGAGCTGCCGGTGAGGACGGTCTTGGAACTTTGGGAGACGTAGCCGTAGAGGGCGAGGCCAAGGAGGAGCTGAAGAAGGGGTTTGGGGATGGTCCAGAGGTATGAGAATGGTAGCCTTACCTGGTTCGCAGGGAACTTGGCAGCGGTCCACTGGTTGAAAGCCGCCTGCGCGCTTGCCTGAGGCTGCTTCGAGGTCTTACAGAGATCTCCAATAGGCGCATTCGGGCCGGGGTTGGCAGACGAGCCCCAGACATCGTAATTCCTACCCAAGATGAGAACGAATAGAAGTAAAGAGAAGACGAAGGCCGTACATGATGTTGACGTATGTGAGCACCTTTGCGTACTCAGAGACGTCTGTGAGAGGCCTGCCGGTTGTGCCCAACCATGGCAAATGGGGAACTGCGGCGGAGAGGATCTTGCATGGGCCTACACGAACGAATGTCGATGAGCACTAGTGAAACAAGAGTTTATTAGGAAATATGCTCACCGAGAGCAGTCCTCAATAATTTCATGAGACTAAGGAGGTTGGCGGCATCGTTGGGGCTGTAAGGGTTGCCAGCTCCAGGAGAGTTGGGGTATTCCTAAAGAAGGCTTAACAAAAACCCGTACGCAGCTACCACGCCACTTACCCAGTCAAGGTCAATACCGTCGAGGTTATAAGTATTGACAGCGCTCGCGAGGGAGTTGGCGAACTTGGTCCTATTAGCAGCGGTCGAGCAAGCCTGGCTGAACCACTGGCACCCGAGCCAACCGCCAACAGCGAGCACGATGCGCGTCCCATAGCCGCTGCTCCTAGCGCTAGCGACGAGGCGCCTCAAGATGGCCTCGCTTCCGCCGCCCCAGCTGATGGTCGACGACGAGTTGGGGGTGACAAACGCTTGGATGCAACTCAGCAACAGCAGCTGACATCGTGCGTGGATACTCACAGAAGAAAAGGATATCGAACTTCGAGTAATCGATGCTCTCAGGAGGCCTGCGACCTGCACTCCAGTCGGGGTAGTAGGCGCCCGAGATCATGACGGCCGATGCATTCACTTCGCCGTCGGCGGTAGAAGCGGCGAGGTTCATTGCCTTGGTCCGGGTGAGGGTAGACGGAAGGGCATCCTCGAGGAAGAACTTCTGGCTGATCTCGGCCGTGCGAGGAGAGAGGAAGTCGAACAGGGCGGATTTGTCCTTGTACTTGGGAGTCGCGAGCAGGTCGGCAAGGTATTCGGCAAGGCCTGCCTTGCGTTCTGCGATGAGAGCATCGTCGGCCCACGCAGAGGGGACGAAAGTAGTGACAATAAGACGCTTGGGAGGAAGGTTGTAGGGATCCTTCAAAGCCTCTGGAGAGCGACGAGTTAACAGTCGCACAAGCAAGCGACAAAAAGGTACCATGAAGGGCGACAAACTGAATACAGAATTAGCTAGAGGACATTCCTAGAGCCAAACGCGACAAACCTCTGAGTATCTCCTCTGAGTAACCAGTAGCCCGCCATCTAAGTTGGTCTTGATGGTATAGAGAATGTGAGGACGAGGGTTGGAAGCGGTCGTGTGGTCTGCGATCGTAACAGTAGGAGTCGACATCATGAACGAAGAGGCGTGGGGTCTCAGCAGGCGCTCTAGCATGTTATATACAGATCGAACGACCTTCCATTCATGCACACCTGGGCGGGAGAGCCAGGATTCCAGCCAGGAACGTTGGCAGGAACGCTGCGCGCGTCACCACACGCGTCACCATTGTCACCATTGTTTCAGACATAAGGGCAGCACACGGGGTCAAGGATGCGCGGCATGTTGACGCCTCACCACCCAAGGTACGATACATAAGAGCCTTCGAATCCCATGGATAACCTTTAAGCTGCGTGACCGTACCCACTCCAACGAACAGGATATCTAGCTCCACAGTGAAGGCCGCTGAAGGAAGAAGTGTGATATGTGCACACAAAGAAAGAAACCACATAGAGTGACGATAAGCGAGTCGGACCTCCTGCAACCTAGTCGATGTGAGACACAAAAAGAGCTCGTCGTGCAACAGGATCTGCCCAGGAGACCAGAGGAAGGCTTTACGGCAAAAGATGTACGCCGCCCACTGAGAGATTCTTGGAGGAATGCCGTTCCCCCCCTGTGACCTGTCCGATCTTCAGTGTTTTTCCCGCACAGGAGGCCGTTGTACGTTGTACCGTGGTGGCTTGATGGTGGCGAAAGGAAGAGAGTAGGGACTTGGCATTGACTTGGGATGCACACCCGTCGGAACCGGGCCGAGTTTTACCGATACTGTTGTTGAGGATTGCGACAAGCGCTTTCTTTCCTTCAGGGCAATGTAGCGGAAGGAAGGAAATAGAGAGAGAAAAGAATTGAACAATTTGAAAGTGGTTTCACTAGAGCAGTGTCTCCTCTCTGCGTTCGGCCTTCGCCAGGATGTTTTTTCACGAGTGCGAAGCCCCTTCGACAGGAGGAATAAGTATCAAAGAGTAAGTTTCAAGGGAGTGAATTGATAAGTATGCTTCTAATTACGACTCGCCTGTAACACGTGTCTTGACTTTGTGAGCGATCTCTAGGGCTTGTGTCAATGGTGAACAATAAGTATACTTAGAGTTTGAATGCTACTAAAGATCATTTCTCACATGTTGAGGAACGAGAGAGTTGCTCCAAGTTGAATCCTTAGTGCAGTGAAAAGCGCTCAGGATCAAATCGCAGAAGTGGGACAAAATCCGCGTATTGCATGGAAAGGACCATCCATAACGCCGAGTGCTACCGAAGTTATGCAGCTTATGCTCATGCATACGTGGGAAGCTCAAAGCTGTCAATGCACTCGCTTCCCAGTCCATTCACACCTGTGTGACCGGTTTTCCCTCTTACTATATGTCCGCGCAATTCACATAGCGTTTCCATGAATATGGGAATGGAATACTCATTTCGATCGCCGAAGTCCGTTCATTCGAGAGAACCAAGGAGTAAATGATCGTCAGAAACCCGGAGCTGGATGCCGCTCGCCGCTCTCCGACAACAGCTGGAATATAAAAGGACAGGTCATAACTGAAAGTTTCTCCAAGCTTTTTGAAAGTTGTCGCTGCCGCAGAAGAACTTGAGAAGAGCACAGGCGCCCAGCGGGTTACTTCAGATATAGCTCGATTCATTACATGTATTTCTATATGTCGCCCGAGGGCCAGTGCGCCGCGATCTGAGCCCGTTCCTCCTCCGACCCGGCCGACGCCAACGCATCCTTCTTCAGCTGCTTGCTGCTTGCTGAGTGTCATGGCCTCCTCGTCGCGCTCGGCGGGCTGGACCCAGCCCTCCGGCCCGAAGCTGATCATGTTCCGGCATTCCGGCACGCCTTCAGCGTCCTCGTCTCGCGGACGTCCTCAGCGTCGAAAACGCCAGGACACGGCGGCCCCCCACCCCCCGTAAGCATCTCCCAGTTCTCCGTTGCTTCTATCGGCGCGACCTTCAACGCGAGAGTTTCGCCCTCCCACGGGTCGCTGGCGTGGCAGAAGCGGCAGCGGCGGAGCATGGTCACGGTGTCCGTCAATGCCGCGTAATGAAGCTCGTTGTGCTCCTCCGTGTTTTTGACGTAGTGGTAATGGACGAGGCGGCGACGGTAGAGTTCCTCTTCTCAGCTTTGCTGGGTTTCGTCTGGATCGTCCAAATTCTCCAGTAGCGAGGGCCGCGTCATAGATTGCGAAATAGGATCATCGTAGTTCTTGTGTCCGGACCGACGCAGTCCTTTAGCGGGATGCCTGGCCTTCCGGCCACTTTCTCCAAGTCTTTGGTATAGCACAACCTTCCGCCAGCCGGGAAGGTAATCGACATCATCTTCGACTCGAGTTCAGCAAGTTGGCTTGATATTGAAATAATCTCCCCTTCCTCTAGGCTAAACCAGATGTCGTTTAAGCGAGTGCCTTTTACGAGTTCCGTAAAGATATGCTCGGTCTCTGCCGCGTTGTCTGGCGTAGCGGAAGTACCCGTACACCTCGGGTACAGGCAGCCTAGAGGAACGGAGTAAGGCCATAGTAGCCACCTCACTAGCGACAGCGAAGACGGTTAAACCCGCCCTCGGCGAGTTTTTCCAGGTCAATGATATCATCAGGACTCTGATCGACGGACTCTCCTGCAAGTTGACGTAGCCCATCGACGTTGAAGACACGTCTGCGCTCATCGTGACGAAGGACATCGTTGATGCTGCCAGTGAGCATATTAGATTACGGGTTAGACGTATACCCCATAGCATAACATATAGGAGACTTGCATCCACCGCCCTGACGTGTAGTTAAAAGGGTCATTAGGGGGATGCGCCATGATGAAGAACGTGCGGCGTGGCGGCCAACGGGTGGCGATAGAGCTCGAGTAGGAAAAGTGAATTGAAGGCAGTGAGGGGCGAGGACGGCGCAGAGATAACGAGACTGGAACTGCTAGCAAGTCGAAGACGAACATCCCCCTCCCAAGACAGCGTATACCAGAAACCAGCCAGCACGGGATCTAAAGAGAGAGAGAGAGAGGAGAGGCTGCATAGCTTTTCTTGTTTAGCGACCCACCTGGTGGCACGTGACGCATTAGGCGCCCACGAGACGAGACGACTACCTTTTGGAGGCAAGACTACCCAAAGCAGGAAAAGTGTTCGACCATCTGCACTCTCTCTGGATGATGGATGAAGTCCAAGCCGTCTGAGAATGGCGAGGGCGAGCAGCGGGTGTATGCTTCCCTCGTGCTTTGACTCCCAAAGCAAGCGTACAAGTTGGATGAACGCAGGCGACACAACTCGGGACAGGTGGGTTCTCGTCACCATTCCTCCGTATTTCACGACTCTATCAAGTCCATTGAGGTATCTCGAGCATGACGGCACAATGTTGATCCCGGGTCTTCTTCACAATTCTCCTACATCTACGCGTAAACGTACGCCTGTTAAGTATGAGAACCAGTACTGTAAGTTATACAGTGGTTTATCTATTTGTAGAAACGGCGCCATATTCAACATTATTGAACAAAACAATAAATAAATATACAATGTAAGTACCAGAGCGAAGAGAGCAAAGAAATTTAGCAACAAACGAAAAGGCGAAACTCGAGAAGTCTAGCGGCGTCTATAATCATCCAACAACCCCGAATCGGCCATGAACGAACCCCATCGTTCATCGAGCCTTGAATCTCGCGAGACCAGCCCGAGGTCAGCCAGGTCGACGTTCGATCCCGCCGGTCCGGCACCTGTGGCGGGGTAACCAGGATTTGGGTTATACATCGAATAGGAGGGGTGTTGTGAGGGATGCTGCGACGAGGAGGGGGCGTGTTGAGGGTAGGGCTGGTGTTGAGGCGGGACATGAGACTGGGGAGGCGCCCTTGAATGCGATTGGGGCGGATATTGCGAAGCATAGTGGCCTTGAGGAGGCTGAAGCTCGACAGGGGCGGATTGCATCTGGTATTGCTGGGGCGGAGGCGGGGCGTTGGAGTGTTGCAGCTGCTGCGAGGATGAGGAAGCGGCAGAGCGATGTTGCATCGAGGAAGGCCCCGCAGCATGCTGTCGAGACTCGTTTTGCCAGGTGTACGGCGCCGCGGTGTCAGGCGGCGGCTGGGTCCTCTGCGACGGTGCGTAGGAGTAGCTCATCTCCATCGGCGGTGCCATGTACTCGTCTCGCGGAGGTGGCTCCCAGGTACTGCTCATGCTGCTCATGCTCGACGACGAGCTAGGCGGAGGAGGTGGGTGTGATGGCACCTGGTATCCAGAACCGACGACGGGTACGGGTCCGGATAGCTGAGCTTGCATGGGTTGCGGTGCGGCGGCGGGGTAGAGAGGTGGGCTGGGCTCAAAGCGAACTGAGTGAGGCGGCGTCGAGTTCGAAGTATCGCCTTTCTTCGTTGAGATAAACCGTGTGCGACCGGCGATGATGGACAGCTCGTCGGTGTCCTCCTGCTTGATATTCCACAGAAGACCACCCTTGTCACCAGAGAGAGGGTCGGGGTCCTTCTGCGCAGCGGCCAGGGCGTAGCGAGCTTTCTCGCTCAGCCTCGTAAGAATAGGCTACATACGAACAAAGATGAGATGACAGAGACGAGATATTGGGTTAACAGGACAGACCAGAGCCTTCGTAGCACGCAGAGAGGTCGCGGCCGCCTTTGAGAACAATACACAGGCTTGTTCAAGTTCAGCCATCGCCGACTGGGCCAGTGGAGATCGCGGACCGCGAGTGGCAACAGTGCCGAACACCACCTGAGAGATGAAACGTATATCAGGGGAAAAATGTCTCAAGGGGAATCAAGAAATTGCGATTTACAGCCGCAGAGAAGGCAAATGTCCATATCGTCCAGAATCGAGAGCACGAGTTTGGCCATAGCTTGAACTGCTCTCGTACGGACTTGAGGATGGTCGATGATGCACGATACGCCGCGAGGAAGGAAGGGGCGTACGGGCTCTTCAGAGGATTGGCCGGATGATCTATTATCGCTTGGGCAAAGAAACTCCGGTGAATGTACATGAGGACTACGGGAAGAAACGTCAGTATTTGTCTTGAATTACGAAAATAAAGCATGATTATACCTGTCTCTTTGATATGCTCCAACACGAAGCGCTGGAACGACGTCCCGAAGTCGTCTGAAGACCCCAAACCCTCAGGTAGAGCGAATTCGCGAACCTTGCGGTCCAGGTCCATGATAGTCGCGTATGACGGAGCTTCAGCGGTGAGGGTGCGTGCTGTAACGTCCGCAACACACTCGGACGCGAAACGAAATTGCCAAATTTCAACTAGAACAAGTATCAGAACTGGTCAGTCGATTCTGTTCCATAATGTAACGCACTTACATGTTGCACCTAAGGTGGTGTCCTTACCATTTGCGTCATTCTCGTATTGAGGAAAACAGCAGTCAATATAGGCCAAGGAGAAGGATGGCGGTCGTCCGTTGTTCAGGCTCTGGATAATTCGATAAATAATCGTGATGAAAGGCTGATGGCGGATCGGGCTCACCTGCCAAACGTCAGCCGTGAAAAGGTCCCAGAAAAGCGTCCGTCGACGTTGGACCATCTTCGGCGAGAGACCCCATCGAGCGCTGTCACGATCTGTGGGAGTGCCAGGATCAGCTATGGGTGAGACCCAGCAAGGTCATCAGGACATACGAAGACCAATCTATGTAGCGAAATAATATAGTTAGCTGCCACCCAATGGGAAATAGCAAGAAAAAACTTACAGTTTGGGATAAATGGCACGAGAGGGTAATCAGGGACCACGCCATCTCCATGCTGGTCTCGTTCTTCATGTCGCTCCCACTCATCGCGCTGTAGATGCTCATCAGATGCAGGCACTGGATGGTCACAATCGATGGCTTCTCGAGCACAGGCTGGAGGGCGAGCGCTGCCCGCGAGATCTGGTGGAAATGCTCGCCTTGGGAATCCGAGGGTTCCCGGAGGACAAGAGACCCGATGGCGAGCACGATGAAGAGCAAGGCCAGGTCGTGCGGCCCACTGTAGTCCTCTCCTGGCGGGGCGGCCTGCTGTTTGTAGATGACGGGCACCATGTCGTCCATGAGCTGCGTTCTGGTCGTTCCACGAAAGAGCCATGCACACTGGTCGAAGTACGTCTCGCACAGGGCGGTCGTACGCTCGTACGGCGGCAGATGACTTTCTATCAGCGCTTGCACGTCTGCTGTCGGGCCCATCGGAGTGAACGGGAAGGACTGGGAAAACAGAGACAGGTCGCTCGAGGACGGGCTTTTCGACCCGCGCATCGAGTCTGGCGTGTGCGTGCTCTCAGGCGATGGTTGGTTCGAGTCCATGATCGTCTGCGGTGGGAGATATTCAACATACGTGGGTTGTGCGGGGAACGACGTGCTCACTAGCAGCAGACTCTGTGAAGAATCGGATATTATCAATACCCGGGCATCTTTGGGCTACATAAAAAGCTGGACGCACCTCTGAGCCTCCTGTAGGACCGAAGAATCTCGAGATACCGTGGTCGGATATCGAGAGGGTCCCAAAAGCGTCCAACGCGTCCCTGTTCGGCACTGCCGACCCCAAACCCTCCTCTCCAGCGTCCTCTGTTCCATCTTGCTCCTCTGCGGCGATTAGATCTTCGTGGAGGAGTGGGTGCGGCTCCGTCGAGTGCTTCGCGTGTATAACAGCCAGGGCATCTTCGAGCTGGCGAATACGCCCACTGAGACGGGCGATGCGGCGGTGTAGGTGTTCAGTGGCAGCCAACACAAATCTGGTCGTCGAATGAGCCCACTCATGCACTCAAGGAAGTTAGTGTGGGTGAAATACCTCGTTCCTTGGCCGGTCGCGAGACTTCCTGCTCGGAATGTTAGCGGAACGAACGTGAAACGAGGTCGACCACGTACCGTTCGGGCACAGCGTTGCGCATCCTCTCCGCTACGAGTCCTTCGTCGGTGACACGAGACGACATATACGAGTCGAAAGCATACCTGACAGGACTGGCAAGGAATCTGCTTGTCGCATTTTATCTTGAGTCTTGTCCGAATCAGTTACATGACCGGGGGCAAAGTGTGCGATGATCGCATACCTGCGACACTCGGCACAGCTAACCTAGGTTCAGCATTAGAGGCATATCAAGCTGGGGCGAGCGCGTACGGCAGACATACCTCTCCTGCAGAGGAAGACAGAAAGTGGAAGAAAATGTCAGGGACATGTGGGCTTCGAAGACGTGACCAGCGGACTAACCTCTGTTCCGCTTCATCTCCAGCTCTCTCCCATGGCTCCCGTCGAATCGGTATTCCTCCAACTCCTTCCTGCTTGCGCGCCGTTTGAGTTTCGCTTTCGTGGGTTCAGCGGGCATGATGCTGAAGGAAAATACTGACAAGGAGGGCGATGAGCAGCTTCTTATTTCGCACCGCTCGTTCCGCCCGCTTTGAGACTGATGGGAAATTCCGTGAGCAAACCAGACCGCTCCTCCATGCCACAAACAAATCAATTCAGTCTCCTTTCCGTCATGTGTCTGACTCCCTCCTTTTTTCCAACTAAACTGGCTCGACGTTGCCAGGAGATTCATGCCAAGCGCTGTTGTCCCCGTCTCGAAGGCTCGATTCAGCACTTTCGGGCCTTATTTCCGAGAACTTTGCACCCGCACCCCTAAGTAGCCGGGCCCGACATAGATTTTGTCCATTTCGCGCGTGCAGGGAGAACCAACACCCAAGACATCTAAAAATAGGTCGGCGGCACAGACTTTGAGAAACGAGGTCCTTTTCTGCAGCATCGTCCTCGTCAGCTGGGCTCCTGGGTTTGTCAGTTCTCTCAGTGGCTCCAACCCCGAATGGGCGTCAACAGGGAGCAGGGAGTGAGGCAGGTCTGCCCGACGTCCATGCAAATCCTTTCTGATCCACGTCGCTTAGCCCTGATCCCCTACCACGCGACATCCACGAGATAGGTCTTCTTCAGGGAAGGCACCTTCCATCGCGCCCCCTCAAAGTCACCATCGATAAAGGATGCATCACACGAGCGTTCACCCTGTTTAAACGGCTTACCAACATTTTAATCCAACTGGTTCAGCAATCCTAGATACCTACGACAGCGAGTGACACCTCAGCGGCGTCAACGCTCATCATTTGACTCTGTCCGCAGTCAGGGTTTAAACGCAGGGTGGCATTTATCGAATGGGCTTCAAGGGAACTCATGCCTTGAAATGAAAAGCAAGCCGCAATTGCGTTGCGTGGATGACAATCAGCACCGTCGTCAGCGGCAAATGCACCCGAGATGACTGAGCTGCGGCACGACTGGACCCTTCTGAGAGTGGAAGGCTGAAAGAAACGCCAGGACGTAGTACGTACAACCACACATCGTGGTAAGGGCATCGTTGGCCGTCTACCAGAATGTCTAGCAAAAATAGGCGCTGCCTAGTTTCATCTGTACGCGCTTCAAGGCAGTTCACTGCGCAGTTACATAGCATATCACATAGGCGCCTCCTTATCGGGCCCCGAACTTGGAGTGATTAAGCGTGCAGCAGTGCCTAGTAGCCAAGCCAAATTGTAGGATCACCCCTTCCTTTTTTTGCTGTGTATCGAACCAATATAGCATTTTTTGACGCTTTGGGAAGTGCTGCGCACGACGTCGCGACGAAGATACGTAGATCAATAACTACGGATTTCATGATTGGTCGAAGCACGACGGCATATTTTCCCTACGCCGTCGCTTGGTGAATTATCGGTAAGTAATTCTCTTCTCTTTCGAATCAATGTTTTCCCAGTCTCCCATCGATGATCGAGTTTGCGATTCTTCTCTCGCAATGTCCCGCCATTATCGACCCAGTCTCGTTTTCGTGGTATTCCATTTTGCAGAAATTCGACTCCTTCAAATCAGAATTTGAACGCTGTGCACAAGCGTCAAAGCAACCGCGAGGTGCCACACCCTCACCATTACCTTATTAGGTCACTCCAGTCTCCCGCTATCATGGTGGTGAGGCGCCGACGGGCTATGGCCCGCCTTTGTCCTACCAGTGTCGGAGATTCGAAAGTAATGTGGCTCAAATTTCAGCGCATGCAATCTCGAAAGCTCAAGTGGCATTTTGAATGTCCTTCTTTCTTCCTCTCCTTGACATTGAACTTCAAACTGCTTGAAGAGGATACTCTTCAACATGTCTCCCAACAAAAATGCTACGACTCTCATCCCAGGCAGCAAATTTGAGAGGGGCCGCCACAACATACCAAGCATCGATGTCGTGCATTCTCCTACCCGCGACCCAAGCCCCGAGACGGATTCATCCACATCCGGCGAGGAGTAGGTTTCTTCCTACTTTGAACTTTGAAAATCGTCGTACTTTGCATTGAAATTCGCATAGGATATCCGCAGATGATCTCTACGGACAACCAAAGCCGTATCTTACAGGTGCAAAGTGGCAAGTCCCGAGCAAGAATTTCACTCTCCGTCCAGTGTTCTCCTGGGACCAAGCCTATCCGAAGCAGCGAAGTACGGTATTGGATAAAATCGCACCACCCAGGAGGCCCCGAAATGAGATATCGCCCGTGCTGCAAATTCGAAATGAGGTGCAAGTAGTGCCACCGCCCACTCCACCTCGAACTGAGCCACAGACGGCCATGCCACCACGGGATGACGTTATGACCGCCCTTCCCCGTACGCGGATGCCGACTCTGGCTGAGCTAATGAATCCTATCCTACCTGATATTCGTCAGGATGAAGCCCCGGATCAAAGGAGGCGTCGATCTAAACCTGCAGAGACCAAGGAGCATGTAAACGACCAGCACATTCACGAGAAACTTCGTTCAAAAAAGGCAGATTCAACCAAAGCCAAACGAGTAAGAAAAGCAGGAACCACCCAATATCCTGGCAGTGTTGAAGGATTTAAACGTGGAGGAACTATAGCCTTCAAAATGCGTAAGTATCAGCGTACCTTCTCGCAAGTGTAGCATCTCATTCTTCTTTTAAAGAGAGTGGGCAGTGGGTATCTCAGTCGGGATTTGACGCCTCTGTGGGTACAAAGGGTAAATTTGCAGCCGACCCATTCAAGGCGCCTAAGACCTCTGAGTCTATGGCCGTGCATACTAAGCCAGCTAACGAACAAGCCCAGGACAGCAATGTACCTTCTTGGCCTGGAAGCCCATGTCGATAGACCTCACGAACTCCAACACGACGTCCAGTGCCGTCAAAGTCACCAAAATTGGCTGCTCCAATTAGCGACCACCCTCGCGCACATGAACGGAATGGTTAAATGAATAATCCCGTAGAAAAAAATGTGAGCTTGTAATGGCTGCAAAGATGAGCCCGATAATGTCAACCCAACGTGATAAAATGATAAATAATATTTTGAAAGGTGAGCGGACTCTCCACTCGTCCCTCGTGACTGATCCTTGGCACTGGGGGCAGAATATCCAGAAGTACCCAGAAGTACCCAGTGCCACAGAATTCGAAATGGAGAAGAGAATCCAGTGGCGCATCAAGTCTTCGTCAGGAGCAATCATACTGTTGTCTAGGACCCGGTTCTCGAAGAAGAGGCACCGACGACACGAGAAGATGAGAAGCAATCGTCGAATCAGAAAGTAAATCTCAAAGGCATGTCTCTCGACCTTCCTCGACGCCGTTGATACATACATAGCGCCTTCAATGTTTATCCTCAATGTTTATCCAGCAGCCTCGGGAAAGCCCACCATACGCAATCGAGAAATACTTCAGCGTCGCTGAGCGCAGCAAGAGTCGTGGAACCACTCGAGTAGGCCCAAAGCACAACGTACACAGTTGGACATGATCCACCTCCGGGCCCATGCCCAGCGAATGATGATTCCTCATCGGAATAGTGTCGCACCGCCCAGGCTGAACCGAGGAGATAAAAGGCTGCATTTCTGCAGTGAAACATGTTGGGCGAGTTCCTTTCGTCTGAAGAGAAGAAAGGACCAGGGTTGCCCCCCGTCTCAAAGTGAATTATTTGCTCCCGCCTCCTAACAATTGGGGAAAGTACACTCGACAGCCGTGGAAGGCCACAATCTCAAGTTCTCGCAAATTGGTGTGTGATCGCCGCCTCGCCCCAAAATGGTAATGCGCCTCCGTCTTCCCACCGACCGGGCCGTATTCCGTCATTTTTTTTTGCGACTCTGGTGAAGACCTGTGACCCGAGCAATGTCCACCCTTCTATTGCTGGTAATTCGCTCGTGGCATGGAACCACGTTCACTACAGTGGGTTGGAAGCTGCCAAAAAATGTTCTAATAAATTCGTAGTGTCTGTGTCAGCTCGGCCGCCGAACGGACCCGTATAGATACGGGTCAAGGTTTTGTCCTTCGGCCCTCAAATTACAAATCGACGACATATGGTCGAGTCGAGTCACTTTGAGGAGACAACACTAGGGCATCCTCCTACCTTCAACCTCATTGCCAATCCATCTCACTCAGCACCAGTGCACCACTCTCCTCGACATGACTCAAATCACCTCCTCCCAAATCGAGCTCGACGAACTTCCTACATTGGAGCGAGGCAGGCGGTCGTTCGAGCAGATCAAGAACACCGGGTCGCACAAGGATGATATCGCCACGGAAAACCAGATATTCAGCGAACCTCGGCATACACGATCCCACATTTTTGTTGATGCAGTTCCTGTCGAAGATACTGCAGAGCCACAGGCACGAAGGCTTGGCCTGCGGATCGGGAATATCTATATTGAGGAGGAGATTTTGTATTTGATTGGGGTAAGTCACGATGTCCGTTGCAGAGCGATGGATAGCCAACTTAAGTGGAGTTGTAGTCGTGCATGGGTATTTTCGCAGCTGGCTTCAGCGACACCGCTACAGGAGCAAACTTGCCGTCGATTCAGAAGCACTACGATCTCTCCTATGAGGTCGTCTCTCTCGTCTTTCTGGCGGGGTTTGGAGGATATCTAACCGCCTGCATGCTCAACTCGGTGCTTCAGAATGCCATCGGAACACGGTGGGTGCTCATGGTGATTCTCGCTTCTTCAGCTAGAGTTTAGATGTTCTTCTGATAAATTTCCTACACTATTCAGACGGCAGGGGTGTTATATACCTTCGGATGCCTGTTGATCGCCTTCGCTCCTCCATTTCCACTCGTCATGGTCGGGCTCACCAGCATGGGCTTCGGAAACGGTTTCTACGAAGCCTGTCTTACGAGCGTCGTTGCGCATGTGTGTTGGCCGGCTAGATGTCCCAAAAATTAAGCTGAAGCGCCAACTTGCAGTTCGAAAACAGCATATTTATGAATATCGTATACTCGTTCTTCGGGGTATGTGTTCTAATCTTTATCCCTTGGATTAATCTGGCTTACCCCAGTCCAGGTCGGCGCGGTAGGCTGCTCGATATTCCGAATTTTGTCGCTCTGTATCTTAGTGATCACTGATGGCTACAGCTGTCCGCCCCGTTCATCATTGGAGGATTCGCCAAGGCTGCTATCCCGTGGAATGTGACTTTGAACGTTCATATTCCCTTGCTCAGAAATTGAATCACTTTGATCATAGCTTTACTACTGGTTTCCTGTCTCTTTGGGAGCGATCCTCATGGCTACCCATTTTGTGCTCTTCAGGCAATACGTCATCCCTGAGGAAGCAGAGGCCGAGCACCACACCGTGCGTGCCAGGTTTATTCAATTGACGCGAATGAGGGTCATTTGGCTAGCGAAATTTCTCCCTACGATGGTGACATTTAATTGCTGACACGGACACTAGGGTTGGGATGATCTTGATCATCCTCGGCTTTGCTATCATTCTTACGCTCAGTAATGTAAGTTGTTCCATTGTTATGAGCTCTCTATTCTTATAATGCCTACCATATTCCAGTGGCTGACCTCATATCTCATCGAGGTCAAAGGCGCTGGGGCCGATATCTCCCGCTATCAGGTATCCATGCTTTGGGCAGGTAAAGATATTTGCTGCGGTCTTGAAACAATGTAGCTCATGTCAGACTTCAGGCATTACTGCCGGCCGAATTTTCTTTTCATTGCCGTATATTCGCGTCCGGGATAGGCTTGGGAATACGCTGCTGCTTGTATTCCTCTGTGGTGCGATTGCCGCCCTGTGGGCAACGAAGGCAAATGCTTCAAACTGGGTCGTCATTGGCGCCGCGGGATTCTTCCTGGGGTGTGTCCGCCCATTCTCAAACCTCACGCCATCGTCACTGACATCGAACGTACAGTCCGAACACCCCCGCAATTCTATCTATTGTCTCCGTTCGTGTACCTCTTCGACTGAAAGGAGCTGCCGTTTCCATAACCATTGGTACGAACCTTCTTTTTCCCTCTCGATCTATACCGAGTCCTTAATTCTTTTTGGCAGGAGCCGGCCTTATCGGTGCAGCTCTTGGACCTTTGCTTTTCGGAGTAGCAGTGGGCCAAGTCGTTCCGGGGCTGGAGGTGCTTCCACCTGTCATAGTAAGCCAGACAAAGAGATAGCCTCTATCTAAACGTTGCTCAGTGCTGAGTAGATCGTTCTTTCCATGTTGGCCGCCCTCACGTTCTGGGCAATTCCGCCTCGTGAAAAACGGGACTAGGAGAGAACACCGACGTGTTTCCGCGAGTCCACTAGTCGTACTTAGTATTCCGCGCCACTATCGTCCCACCTCTTCCTCATTTCCTCTAAATATTGAATATTAGCTGAAGAAGGCTGAGCGAACAGACTTTATGAACAAACTCTCCCACTTGCTGGTCATTCATCCTCATGTGTCAAACAGTCTGGAAAACATCAACAAAAAATGAAAGACTAAGGCAGCTCTGTTGGGGCTACTTCGGATTTCAGGCTTTGTTGGCTAGGATGAAGGCCGCGCGGCTTTTCCTTGATTGCCGCGATAAACTCTCAAATGTCAAGCGGCCATAGCATATTTCGTAGTCGTAAGTCTCCAACTCGGGATGGTCTGGTTCGTTGCGGACATTGTGCAGCGCCGCATAGAATATGTACCAGAGTGGAACAACCTATTTCTTCCCCAAGTTCTTGAAGTCGGGCAGAACAAGGGGCCGATATCACTGAACCCCTGGTCGTAAGGACCGTAGCTATCTACACTACATAATTTGTGTTCAACGGTTTTTGTTCTTTGAATACAACTTCTGCCATGAAATTGCTACACAGCTTGCACTACGATTGTCAAGAAAGTTCTCCAATGGGGGTCTGGCTTCGATGGTACATTACAACATCCTCAGCTCAAACCTTAATTACACTTATACAGTATAAGTACGCAGCGTCGAACCACTCAAATCTCTATTATGTCCTACACCCAAATCTGGATCAAGTTCCGGACAACAAGCCAAAAATTGAACCGTACCTCGTATATTACACACGCACTCTGAAGGGAGAAGCGGAGAGAACCGTGTCGACTCTGTATTGGGCGAATACTTGCTCTCGGAATGGGGTGAGTACTTCGTCTCCGAGCCTGGTGAGAACGGGGTGCCGATGAGGCTTTGCGCCATCGAGTCCGGCTCGCCAAAGAAGACGTTGCTGGGTAGCTTAATCTCAATCGACTCGTCGAATCGCCCGCGGAGGCGTTGGCGTGCGTTGAACCTGGCCAAAATAAAACAAATCAGGGTTGGAGTAGGACATTGGGAGCGCGAGAGTCATACATGGCCAATATCGAGTTTGCGTATACTGCGGAGGTGGGCAATCAGTGTTTTTTTTTTTGAGGATACTGTTTCGGAAGGACACTCACGCCGAGTGACCGAGAACTCCATCCCAAGATAGAGCAGTGTGCGTGGTCGAGCAATGTACTAGAATATCGCTCTCGTAAGTCTTTGTCGGAGGAACAGTGATGGGCCACGCACCAAAACGATGACCATAATAGCAGCGAAGCTAAAAGGCAATGAATCATGGAAGAAGAAACATCCGAACATCACCACACACCTGGTCAAAAGCCCGGTGCCGATGAAATATTGGATAAGGCTTTCCAACACCGTCTCGCTCCTGACGTGGACCATCAATGATACATGCCGAAGAACCTTCGGGCGTACATACCTCAGGGTGCCGGCGCTGCTCTTGTGAAGCAAGAGACACATGGCCACCGCGATTGCGCAGTCGATGAGAGCTGTCGTACCGAACCCGAGGTATACCACATACTGGGCGTTGTCCGTTTTAAAAACGCACGGCCACAAGGACACGGAGAACTCACCTCGAAGCCGGAGGAGAAGCTAAGGATATCCACTACTTTTTGTCTGACAAAAAGGGTCAGCAGGAATCGAAAGCCTGGATTGTAGGCCACGTACAATTGACTGAGGAAAACTACTTGATGTCAGTCAGGACGGACGATTAAAAGCGCGTTACTCACTTATTGCAACCGCTGGAGCGAAGGAAGACGGAATTCAATTCAAAACGTCCAGTCGACATAACGAAACTACTTGCCAATTGCAAGTAGGGCAATGAAAATCACGAAAGCCTGGACCCAATTCATATATCAAGTCATTTCCAACCATTGATCGACATACCTGTGCAGCCACAGCAAGTTTTCTCCCTAACAGCACGTTCCCAGATACTAGCCAGCCAAATGTCACCCACAATGTCACAAAAACAGCAAACGCTTCGCTCACATCGCCATATTTGTGAAAGATAGTATCTGCACGGAATATTCTTAGCTCGGCATGTGTTCCGAGGAAGACAGATGGATGTGGGCTTACCCTTGTACGAAAACGATCAGGATGGTCTAAATGGAGACATGAGATCGGAGAATTCACGAGCGAGTTACAAGGCAGAACGCACCTGAGTGGTCGCGAGAGCCTAACGGTGACGACGGTGAGCCGATGACAGAGAAGAGAAGAGATCAGAAGATCACCTTAAGGCTCCTGCACAAGAAACAGGAAAAATGAGCGATAGTTCTCGGCGACAGGGTGACCCGACGTAGTCACGTACCAAAGTACTTTTACTTCAGCTTCAGAGTACCCCAACAACTGGATAATGAAGGAGTACACCATGTACATTGAGAAGACTAGATGTGATGCATCCAGCAAGCTGCAAGACGTCGGTATAAGAAGAAGGGAAGGGAAGGGAAGAGCTGAACAGTGGGTGCATACCAGACAATGGCAATCTAACGCCACAGTGACCTCAGTATCTGTCGTGCGCGCGATCCAACGAGGAACTCACAATCAGCTTGCGCACTATTGAATCATGAAGGTTGGTCGTATAATATTGATACGCTTGACGTAGTGTGATTCCAAACAGGCTGTGGCGTCGTCAGAGCAATCCGCTTCATAAAAAAACCCCAACGCACATGGCACCAGCGCAGAATCCGAAGAACGCTGCCCCAAGCGTGGTGTCAAGGTCGATCGGAGCGTGGTCGCTGGGTGCCGTTGAGGTAGTCGAGCTCATCGTCCTGCCGGTTGCAGCCTAGCGCTGAGAGAGGCGGTCGTGGGCGGTCCTGGCGCAGGGGAGTGGTGTGGATAAGGAAGAAAAGCGAGGACAATGCCCATCTGTCAGTGTGTATGAACTGGACTCTATAAGCATCAGGGTCGCGCGCTCTCGGCGAGGGCGTTTTTACGGCTATCAGCCACGCTACTTGCTCCTAGATTAGATTATCGGTGTCACCAGAACCTCTCCTCCAAAGACCACTCACCACTGGCCTTGGATGACGAGATCCAGGTCTTATTTTGGCGACACAGAGAATATGTTGCGCGAAAAGCAGCGAAGTCTATTCTCATTCACCCCCAGGACAATTTAGACCGAACGCGAGGACCAAGGAAGCACGACCGTACGACGCGAATGCAACGGGAGTGCGGTCACATCTTTTGTCCGTGAGTAATAAGTAGTATCGACATCACCCACAAGAAAGTCGTCAGATTTGTTAGATGTGTTCTTACCGACTCCAACAATAGACACATACGGCAGATAAAATCATCTTCCGTCATAGCTTGAGTGATGCCAGTGAGGCTGTGCGGGGTTCGACTGACTCGGGTGCTGCAGGTCGTCGCCCAAAATGCGGAACTCGTAGAACCAATATATTCCCAAAGAGAGTCCATCTCCGAAAGTACCGTAACATGGATCTTGTCAGGCTGGGCACCTTCTCCTCTTCCAGCCTCATTCAAATCTCAGTTGGTCTTGATCACGAACGCCCCGCTTCCAACGGGCTGGAAGATAAAGTTCTCTCTACCTGGATCGATTGAGGCCCCTGTGTCGAGGACCTGCGCCACAGATACTTGCGATAGCTGCAGACCCAGGTCGCGTATCCGGATCACGACCGTCGAATAGTTGACGTTCGTGCCCAACACGAGGACGTCAGTACCGACTTGCCATACGCTGAAATCAACACGGCTAATGGTGATTTGGCGGAAGGTCGCCTGTGGGTTGAGGATAAAGAGATTCAGCTTGGGTAATGCCATTGCGAGCTTCGAAGCTGATGCTTTAATGTCTGGCGTCGTAGGATCATTCCAGGATACAACGCCTAGTTCATCAGATGTAGATAAGTCAAAGATGCTATATGAACGTCCCAAGGCATACCTAGAGCGCCATGATTTATGCCCAAAATACTCTGAACGACGAATTCTTGACCGGTCGGGTACCGCTAAGTTGGAAGGATGAACATCAGGTCTTGGCCGAACTGAATAGGGAAAGCACACAGACATTCCAATAACTGAAGTAAAGAAACGGATTACTGAGGCTCAACACCACCCTGACTGAAGTGACAGCCACAAACCTGGAATTTCCGAAGCCCTGAGGCACCGTCCAGACAGCCTTCGTCCGCTCCCAACCGTTCACGAACAGACGCTCGCCAAATTCGTCCATCCTAGTTGAGATATCCTCCAACGAGCCTTGGCAGTTGTCACACCTGCGGGAGGGGAAGTGAATTAGAGGCCGATACGCCCTCAAGCGAAACACGTACCCGCAATCCCCGTAGTCTTTCGTACAGACCGTGCCCCAGACGGTCGAGAACGTCGCGTTAATGCCGATGGGGTAGGCGTCTTGCATGACGATATCCGAGCCGCGCGTGTACTCGCTGAGAATCGGACCATCATTATTCCTGCTGACGAAAGGAGCAGAGAAAGAAAAAGGCCTACGAGAAGTAATAGTCCTGGCAATTTAGTACTAGTGATATGGGGTGGTACCCCGCACCGCCCTGCCCGTCGCCTCCATCGAGCGACTGGATGAGGTTTGAGGCTTTCAGCGTCGCATCGAGTGGATCGGAGGTCCCGTCTGGCTCGTCACCGGTGTACCACAGAAGAAGGTTGGGCCGTGATTTGATGCGGTTCACTTCTTCTGTAACAGCAGTGGCGTTCATATATGTCCTGGAAAGAAAGTGAGAGGGCTTCATTGTATTGCTGAGGTGGTGTGCTTACCATCGCATGTCATACATCAGGTACAGCCCAGCCTCTTGCATCTTGTCCAAGACAATTTCCAGAGCTGTAAGGTTATCAAATGTCGGAATGGGATGAACCTAAATGCACATGAGCGGAGATGGCCAAACAACGAATAGATCGTTACATACCACTGTAAACCTGCGATTTCATTAGCATATAGTCAACTTCAGGAGCTGATAGACGTACCCTTGAGCCTTCAACGTAGCAGAAATGGAGAAATCCTCCGCAAGATACCCCCCGAAGTTCGTATAGAAGCCAATCGGAAAGACAGGTGCGTAAGGCCCGCCCTTGCCGTCTGCAGGTCGTGCCAGCAAAGCACCGGTTCGCAGATCCATCTTCGTCGCAGAGCCGATACCTGGTGGTGGATTTGGGAGATAGCTCAGAGATCCAGTCGCGTGGAACGTCTGCCTTCCTGTCGTTGCGGTGCATGTGAGGGTGTATGCCTGCACCTGGGGTTTGAGTGATAAAAGGGAGAACGGAAGTTCGTTCTTCGTCATGTTTAATGGAACGATGCCGCTTGTGAGCCTCTTTCCATTCACGGAGACGGTGACAGAGATCGATCGCGAGCTGGGTGACCTGAGCGGGGCTGCGTTGGCAATTTTAGAGAAGGTGACTGGGGTATCGATAAGGATGGCAACTCCGTCCGAGGAAAAGGCGTCTTCAGCGAGGTAGGGCCTTATAGCTGGAGCACATCGAAAAGCAAGCAAGGGCGTCTCGGAAGTCGCCACTGTCGGGAATTGGCCACCTGGAGGCATGACTGGGGAACCAAACATGTAATTCTTGCCGCACCTGAGCAAAACCACGTTCAAACGCCATCAAAAAAAGAAAAAGTAATTAGACGCACCAAGTCTGTGCACTCACTTGGAGCACTGATAAAACCAACCCCAGCAAGCTAGGCACATTTCGTCGCTCTCTGACCATGATCGAAGGGGGAGGAGCCTCGGGGATAGAAGCACGAGCCCTGTAGACTTATGTAGACTGTCGCTCATGGGAGAAGAACGCAAACATGCATGCTTCGCTCCTGGTTGGTTGGTCACGGTGGCTGCATAAGAAGGCGAAGGCGATTCAGGTGGCTTTATTTGAAGAATAGATGCCATCGTCTGGGCTGAAAATAGTTTGGAGGGAGCCGGCATCTCCCGTGAGCCCCAACATATGCCCCAAATCACCCGCAAATTCTTCCCGTTCCACATCGACGAGAGGGATATGAACAACTATGATCTATCCACCTTTCTTCAACGTCTGACGCGGGTGGAGCAAGAGGTTACGCGGCTCAGCCTAGAGATCATCACTTTGCAAAAAGAAAACGAAGGACTGAAACGAGATCTTTCTGACTCGGAGGTGGGTCTACTTTGTCTTATGATACTTACTAGTCGCGGATGCTAGTGTATACTTATCTGATGTCTATCAGCAAGTCAAAAACACAGGAACTTTAGCTGCATCGAGCACTATCGAGCACCTTCGAACAGCCGTCCATGTGGCATGAATTGCCAACGAACACCGACGTGTATGGCGAAGTTAACACTATCGACCAGCAGGAAATACAATTGGAAGAGAAGGAGGGGGCGATTAGAAACCCTACCTTTGGAAGGGACCAGTGCGACGAAACACCTGTACGTCTCCAGCACTGCCTCGATTTTCAGAATCTCAGCACTTCGAAGGCTGCTTCCTGGCTTCCTCCTGAGATTTGGTGGGCTATTTTTCAACGGGCAGTCCCGCCAAATTGGCTTCTGGACCCCTCGCTCTCTCTTGGATCTGGCTCTTCATGGTGCTTCGCTCTGCGAATGAAGAAGAGCATCGTAGCAGTGTGCAAGTCTTGGCACGACTTCGGCCTCCCACTCCTTTATGAAGATATTTTCATTCGCCGCTTTCCACAATTCTGGCTTCTGTTGCGATCTCTCAAGACTTCACCCAGCTCCCCCGGTGCATTCATCAAGACCCTCAATCCCCTCTCCTACGTCCCCGAGGCGTCGGAGCGCAAATTCAAGATGTACTTGAAGACGTTATTCCCCTTTATGCACCGGCTTCATACGGTTGCGTGCACTGCCCCTTTTGCCTGTCTTCCGGACCTTCCGACGTTACCACAGTCGATCACTCGTCTCCAATTTTCTACGGAGGCCACTTCGTGGCCGTTCGTGAGCGGCCCGTTGACCGGTGCTAGCGATAGGCTATGCTCTCTTAGGCTTCGGATCCCTCTCCTCACTCATGATGTCTCTGTTGGAGCGAGGATCCTACTCCCGTGTCTGACGTCCTTATTCCTGGAGCACACCTTCGTCTATGATGAACAGGGGTTTCAATTTTTTACTCAGCATTTTCACCTCCCGAGTCTGTCTAAATGTACAATATACCACAACTCGCTATACGGACACCTCACAGAAGATATCAATCAGAGTGTCATCGCCTTCCTTGCCCAACATGGCACCAATCTGGAATTCTTGAATCACCACTACCACTACAACCCCACCTTGTCTCTTCATTCTGGCAGCTTCTTCTACCGCCTGCATGGTCTACAGCGGTTTTGCCCTAACCTCAAGCACCTCATTATTCCAGCCTCTGTCATCATCTCCAATGGTGATTGGTTGGACGGCTTCGCACACCCCAAACTCCAGTGGATCGATTTCAACCTTCCTGTCGTCCTGAAGGCCAAGGAGCATTTATCGAAAATCATCCTCCTTTGCCAAAACCTACCTGCATTGCGTGGGTCTCGCATGTTGTCAGACGTGCCGCACAGCTCATGTGAATGGCTACACGACTTTTTACCCGACGCGGCCACTGAAGGTTTTGTGATCGACTTCTTCCCAAACCAATTGATCCATAGACAGGATTATATACACTGGCAACAACCTCAGTGGTACAAGTCATCTGCCGCCCATGATACATATTTTCCAGAAATATGCACCGAAGCCGGGAGTAAAGGATTTGAACTTTTGATTCAATTCCGGGACGAGGCCCAGGAGGATTCAGATGAATCTGATTCGTCTGAATCGGAATATGTTCCGGAGACGGACTCGAGCGAAAGCACTGATGAGTTGGCTTCCGATGTCGACTCTGAATACTACGGATAAACCAAATTTTCTCTTCATTAGTATGCATACGTCTCTGTTCTCGTTCAGGCCTGGCCGTTCATTTTATGCCTGAAACCACTTTATTCCATGCAATTCAGAGCAAGAGCAGGCCACACAGGAACACTTAGGTTTGTTATGTGCATCATAAGTTGATTTTTGTTTCGCTAATAGCTACGTTGATTTGGTGTAATGATCGTTTGATTATCCGTACCACGCCAATTATCATGGGGCCTTCGCGATTCCCAGCAACTCAGGAGCGAGATCCATTTCAGCGTCGTCCCGATTCGTGATACTTTCCTCGGATTCTCCATCTGAAGCCAATTCATCCTCGCTCGAATCCTCCTCCTCGTCCAATTCCATTCCAGGAAAGTATGCCGGGAAGTCGGATTGCTCATATTCCTTCTCAGGTCGTTTCAGCACAAACTTGAATGAGTCCTCCAGTCGCGTGCTCTCCACATTGGGCCAACGGATATCGCGAAAAGTCGGTTTTAATCCGTCTGGGTGATCCCAGCCCGGCCTCCACCCCTGACGTTGCCAGTATACGTAATCAACTCCGTGCTGGAGTTGGCTTGGGGAGAAATCGATGGTGAATGCATCCTGCCGGTCCTTCACAGCGCCTGGAGGGAACTTCTCGACCCATTCAGCTGCAACATTGGGCAGAGTCGATAACAATCGACAGCCCTGTAGTCCCGGAAGGTTGTGGCGCCGGAGGGAAATAATGATCGAGTCCTTAAAAGCAGGTCCAAAGGATGAACAGTTCAAGTCCATCCATTTGAGGGTATGGTGCATGAATTCTTCGAGGGCTTCTGAAGTCGTAGATACAGGTGTGATGAGGTGTTCGAGACGGGGACAAATTCGTTGAAGATTTGGGAGGAACGTATCGGGAAGAAGGCGTAGGTTAAGATATCGCAGGTTCGCACCATGACAGGTCAGGAATTCAACAAAAGGTTTTGCGGATGCCTCCTCTCTAGGTTGGGAGGCTATGAGCGTGCATCTCGAAAGATTCGGGAGACCAAAAATACGAGTGAATGTTCTGAGGTCGTCTGTACTATTGTCGTCCGCCAGATAGATTGATGTTAAAGAAGGAAGCCCTAATCCTCCCTTTGGAACGGAAGACGGGAGGGAGAGAGGGAGACGGAGGCGCAGAGAGGTCAGCGTACCCCCTGCTACCATTAAGAGGCCAACTGCCGAGTTCCACGATGTGAGGCCCGTTAAATCCAACCGAGTGATAGATTGGGGCAAATTCGGAATGCTTGCCTGCAGCGGGAGGGCGACGGGAGACGTGTACGCAAATGCCGATATCCGAGGGAAAAGGGGGAAAAAAACTTCGAGGTACCTCGTAAAGGTGCCAGCGAGTACTCTGGGAACGTAACAGAGGATGTTCAAGGTCTTGACCAGCTGGCCAAGTTGTCCTGGACGTTTCTGAATGGTTTCTAGAAGGCTTGCGAACTGATGGACGCGACGAATGTAGACATCTTCGTAAAGGAATGGGAGGCCGATGCTGTTCCAAGTTTTGCAGACTGCAATGATGCACTTCTTCAATCGCAAAGCCACCGACCAAGAGGAATCCGGCCCAAGAGAGAGAGCGGGGTCCAGGAGCCAGCTGGGAGGAATTGCTCGCTGGAAGATAGAATTCCAAATCTCTGCAGGAAGCTTGGGGGTGTACCCAGCGATCTAGAGGAAAATATGAGAATGGTGTACACCGGAGGATCGAGGAGGATGGAATACGTACTGTCGCGCCATGCTCTTTGGAAGATCCTTGTACACTTCCCTCATCGTCTAACTCGCTCTCATCCTGCTTTACAAACATTTCCACGTCCTCTTCTCTCATCCGACCTTCTCTAGAGAGACACCGATGGAGCCCCTGGATACAAAGAGCCGCAGAGTCTACTTTGGCCTCCTTAATGATCTTGAAAACAGAGGGTAACTCACCTCGACCGAGTTTTCTCCTCGCTGAGAGTGGATATCTTCCTTTAGCCGAACATTTTCTGCTCGCAATGCAAGATTTTCCTGGTTGAGGTGCACGACCTGGTCCTGCAGACGGGCCACTTCTTGAACTAGCGCATCCTTTTCACTGTCGCTCATAGGGAAACTTCTAGTGAGAGTACAGACCAAGCTTCAATTTAAGACACATGCCACAATTCACAGACACACGCCACAATTTGCACGCGTGAATCGGCAGTTGCCGGAGGATATTTCCCACATAGATATAGTATCCGACTGACATCTCTAATGTTGTTGGCAAACACCTCTTGCAAGTTGCGGATGGAATTGTCGGATATCCACATTGTGAGCGGACCGACGACGAACAAGGTGAACTCTACCAGTCTTTTAAAGCTCGCGGGTTTGGAAGCTGACCTCGGGAGGCTGGATCTGGAGGGTACTACCGGGAGCAGAGGACAAGCAGCCGAAACCGGATATCCACTTGGTAAGAAATGTCGAGAGTCAGATCGATAATTTTCTCTGATGACGAGAGCTCTATCGAGCAGACAGAGAAAGGTGTGGAGGAGGAAGGGTCGGTTGAAATCTGTCCAGCCCTGTCGGAATCTCGGTGCGTTTTATCGAGCCAATTACTCCCATATTCTCATATTGTGTCTCATACAGGCGCCTCGGCTTCCTCCTGAGCTTTGGTGCGACTCAGTATGCAAGATATGGCATGACGTTGGACTCACATTCCTCTAAGAGGATGTTTGCATTATGCGCTTTCCTCAATTCTGGCTCCTGTTGCGAGCCCTGAAGACTTAATTCAAGGAGTGCAGCGCACTCATCAAGACATTAAGAGTCCTCTTGGCACATGGTTTTTCAATGAGCGATCCCGCTTGACTGCCTTCTGGTTCCGTCGTTCTTTGACCCAACTCCTCCTGGTCAGTCGCCTTACGACTGAAGAAGAGCCTCATCGCAGTGTGCAGATCCTGGTACAAGTTTACAACATATTTGGCTTATCGTTTCTCCATGAACGCACCAGCATTCGCCGCGCATCTTAATTATCGACTCTCATGCAGATGTTCCGAAGTGCTGGAACAGAACTTGGTGTATTCATCAAGAACTTTACCATTCTCTGTCAGATAACTGACAAACCCGAAAGGATCCTGGCAGATCCGGAACCTTTTGTCATGCTTTTCATGGCCGACGGCGTTCGCATATGCGGTGGTTTCTTCCCAACGTCGACAATTATACCAAGGCTTCCAAATTCCATCACCCATCTATGTTTGTCTCACCTAACGTGTGAGACAGTATTAACCGACCTCCTCCGATCTATGAGTGCAACACTATGCTCATTGCATCTCCAGCTGCACGATGGCAGTGCTGGCGACGTCGTCAAACCAAAAATTGACCTGCGCTGCTTGTTGTCCTTACTCCTGGAATGCAACCGCATCCAATGGCAGCATTCTGGGGATTGCTTGGACTTTCTGGCTCAGCGGTTTCTTTTTACAGAGCTTTCTCTATGCACATTTTATCAAGCTACACAAACTTCAAGAAGTAGAGCCTTGTTTCATGCTGTCCTCGATTTTGTCTGACAACATGGCGCCAACCTCAAGTTCCTGAATATCTACTGCACCTCTCAGGAAATTTACCACCCTCCTTTTTCTGCGATATGTGTACTTTGCCACGTCTGTGTCCTCACCTCGAGCATCTCATCATTTTGATTGCCACTGTCGCCGATAGCAGCAACTGCTTGAACACTTTCACGCGTCCTGCGCTCAAGTGGCTCGACTTCGGACACCTGTGGCCTGCCTAATTCCTCTACAAGAACGAAATTGTCAACGCTCACTGTCTTCTGCCAGAACCTCCCAAGCGTCTGCGGCCCACGACTCATATCAGACCTGCCTCAACCTGCGTACGAGAGGCTCTCTCACTTTGACGCGGAGTCGATCAAGACACCCGATCAAAGCTTCGCAACCGATTTCTACCGAAGTCGCTCATACATGGTGTAGACTATGTCTATTGGCGTTGCCTAGACTAGACTTATTCCAGATGGGAGTGCAGCTACTTTTTCTCCTTGCGGTTTCGTGACTCCCATGGGCCACGGATTCCGATTGAAAGACGGAGTGAGCTGTTCGAGCTAGCTGCATTTGAATACCCAGGACTCAGAGACAGTGACAATGAAGATTGGTCACTTCAGATGAGGAATATGTCTATGAAACGGACTCTAGCGAAAGCTCAGATGACTTACGTTAAATACCGAGTATACCGGGTATTTTCTGTCTACACAGGGGGCAGCGCTCTTTTGTTTTGACGAAATGCACGGTAGAACGCGCATAAATCCATCAAGTGTTAATATCCATTTTGGCTTTCCGAATTCCAGACAAATTATTATTGTCACAAATACTTTAACTATTAGTCAGCACCATCAGTTTAAATGGAGATCTAGGTTTTTGAAAGGGCAAAAGGGCGGAAAACAGGAAATATGTTTCTCGGACAGGTCCCAGAAACGCACGCCAACATGCTCCTGTTTTCTGCCCTTTTCTGTCTTTCCCAAACCTAGGTTCCCATTCTAACTGCTGGAGCCAGCTGCTTGTTAAAATTTTTACCTAAGATTTGAAACACCAAAGTGAATATTAAAATTTGACAGATTCACTTGTGTTTTCCCATGCATTTCACCAAAAAAAACGAGTGCTGCCCCCTGTGCTAGACATGATTCCGTGCAAATCCTCATATGCACACATTGTGGCCTTGCTCCCGGAACCTTCAAATCAAAGGAATAACTCCAGTGCAATTCTATCGGTGCATTATCGATCTTGAACAAGTATGCAGGTGACTGTCGAACTAATTGATTGACATGATGAGGGTTTCCGGGGCTGCTTCCATCTGATCCCTATGTCCTCGCCTCCCTCCTGAATCTCCGTATGTTCTCTTTGATGTTCTTCTGTACACTTGGCTCACTGTTTCGATTAGTGGTTACAGCCCTAAAGATATAGATTCTTATTGCCGTCAGTGCCCCCCATCTGCGAGAAGATACTGAGAATCACCCTTCCTAGGCTTCTGCTTCATGCCAACGCAAGGCTGCTCTCTGAGTGCAGCTGCAGTATGCGCTGTGACACTCATCTCGCAAAGCTTCGAGTGTCTGTCAGTCAGAAAGATATGGATCAATCGCGTTCGGGCTGAAACCGAATGTGCGCTGATATGCCTGTCTTCTCTGTGACCGATTCGCTCACGTTCTGCCATGGAAAAGGGATACTTAAATCCGCTCTGTCCACCTCCATAGGGAGAATTGTATACCCCCTTGTTCTGTTTCCCTCGAGCTGCCATCCTTCTCCCAGCATGGCTTGGGCGCTAACTGGGCCTGAATTCGAGCACTCTTTTTACGTTGGAAATTACATGAGCGCCATCCTCTACGGTTTGTGAATTGCATGCTCTCGAAATACATTCAGCGATTCTCTGACGCTTTATAATGGTAGGCGCCGACCTCGTTATGTATTTTATGACGATGCATACGCTGTTCTACGACCATGACGGAGACGACAACACGCCCCGGAGCCGGAGATTCTTCGTCATCTACAGCACCGCCCTCTTCCTCCTCCTCACCATTAACATCTCGGTCAACTCTATCTGGGGTGAGAGGATGTGGATCACATTCCGTGACGGCCCAGGTGGCGTCCCAGCTTATATCATGGCGGAGGTTTCTGTCTGGTATCAGACTATGGGTTCCACCTCCGTTGTCGCAATGGTATTACTAGGCGACGCACTCATGGTGAGCGATTGGTTTCGATACACTTTGGTCGTTGAGGCCGACTTTTCACTTGATCAAGCTTTACCGTTTGTTTATTATATACGGATCAAGGTATTGGGCAATCGCATTGCCTATCCTCATATATTTTGCCGCCTTCTGTACGTCAAGAATCATTGTAAGAAGTCGGGTCATACACTCATTTGTGCAGCACTGGCTATCCTTGAGCTCGTCTTGGCTGCCAACCCAGGGCGAGACTTCTTTCAAGGAAAGAATATTAATTTTGGGACACCCTATTTTAGCCTGGTTATTGCTCTGAACCTCGTCATCACCATCCTCATTTGCACACGTCTTACCAAGCTTAGCAAAATGGTATCGAGAAACCTTGGATCAGATAGCGCCAGGACGTACACCAGCATTGTTTCGATGCTGATTGAATCCGCCGCTCCATACAGCCTCGTCGGTATTTTATTCTTGATCTTCTACGCTGCTGGTAGCACAACGGCTATTTCGAGCGCATTTGGACAGGTATGGGCCAAGCTCGCAGTACGTCGACTCGTTTGAATCTATGACATTATTCTGAGGACTGCCCTCTCACTTATTCCTCAGTGTATATCCCCCCAGCTTATCGCCCTTCGTGTTGTCACCGGCCGTGCATGGGGAAAAGAAGTTATAACTCAAGCGCAGAGCAGTCTCGATTTCGGGACGTGCTCGACCAGTGGAGCGGTTGTTGTCAACCCCGGCGATGGTCACATTTTCACCCATGCGAGTAGTATACCTGAGGAAGCTTCGGGAAAAAGGAACTCGTCGACGAGGAGTCTCGTCTAGAATATTGAATGACTTGTGCGGTGTGGGCCATCGCGTGGCGTTGCAATACGAGTCCAGGTCCAGGATTTCGGCAGCGAGCGCCAAATTCATCCTAAGTACTTCGTCTATACTTGTGAGGGTGCTTTTTTTTTCATCCCACAGACATCAGTATCAGCCAATGCACGATACACGCTCTCCTTCCTAGTTCCGAAGGGTTTTGATATCCGGTTTTAATATCTGCTGCTTGCCTGGCAATCGCCTGGTCTTAGGGGCGTCAGAGCCGAGTCTGCGGCCCGTGTTCCGTTAAAGTTTTCCCACAACTATTCATATGCTTATGCTTCACTTGTGGCTCGCCTCTTTTCCCCACCACATCGCTTCTGCCGCTGCACAATTTCCTGCCTACTTCTCTTAAATTGGCAACCAAATGGATTCACCGACACCTTTCCTCAGTGATGAAGCCATCAAGGCCATGAGCGAGGACGAAATGCGTCAGGCGCTAGGCAAAATGCAAGAGGAGATCGCGAGGCTCAGCCTGGAGAGAGCCGCATTGCTGAAGAAAATTGAACGGAAATCGGAGGAGATAGAGGACCTTGAGGATGTACGTGCTTACTTCCTCTTCATCGACACTCATCTGACATCCATCCGAAATTACAAAGACCAGTAGCAGTCCCTCGAATGGGGATCACGAGGAGACACAGATCGACTACGAGAACGTAATGAAGCACAATTTGGCAGCACTGAAGATGAATGAATCGAAGACAGGCGTTATCTTGATGGATGGCGACCATAAGGTTCAAGTATGTCCAAACAGCCATAACAGCAAGAGCACATTATAACATTGACCTATAGCCGTCGACATTTACACCGCAGCTACCTCCCGAAATCTGGCACTCTATTTTTGAACGTGCAATCCCACCAAACTGGCTACTTGACCCTTCGCTTTCCCTCGGATACGATTCTTCCTGGTCCGTCGCTTTACGACTGAAGAAAAACATTGTCATGGTCTGTCGATCGTGGCACAGTGTGGCCCTTCCTTTTCTTTATGAAGACATTTGTATTCGGCGCGTTCACCAGTTGCAGATGCTGCTACGAACCATTCGAAATTCGCCATATAAATACGGCGATCTCACCAAGGCTTTGAACATCCTTTGCTACATATCCGAGGCTTTCGTGAACCGCTTCGCGAAGTACCTCACGGTCCTCTTCTTCCTTTGCCCTCGATTAGAGAGCTTCGCCTGCACATCATTAATCCCCCTTCCACAACAAGCTGTCATTCCGATGCCTCCTCAGTCCGTCACCCGACTCCAATTATCAAGTGTCATTTCATGGGAGACGATCAAGTTGCTCTTGAATGAAACAAGAACCACACTTACCTCCTTGTGGCTCCAGATGCCAGAAACAACCCCTGAACTTGTCCCAGATGCGCCGATATCACTTTCACGCCTGTCATCTTTAGTGTTGGAATGCAAGCTTAAACCCGGAAATCGCAGAGGACACGATGTCAACTTCCTTTGCCGTCAATTCGATTTCCCTGGTCTCTTAAAAATCACCTTGTGTCAGTTGACAGTGGGTGGCATGGAGCAGGGAATAGAGGATGCGGTCATCGCCTTTCTTGAGCGCCACGGCGCCGAGCTGGTCTTCCTAAACCTGCACCCCAGTTTCTCACTCCTTCTCCCAGACACATTCTTTTACCGTCTTCTCCGTCTACAGAAAATTTCCCCGCATCTCGAGCGTTTTCTCATGCCACTGCCGTTCGTCGTGAAGAACAAGAATTGGTTGGAGCGCTTTAGTCATCCCAAGCTGCAATGGCTCGACTTCTGCCATCCCCCCAACGCCATTCCAGATACTGTCGGGTTGTCCAATATATCAGTTCCCCGCGGAGATCTCCCCGCGCTACGTGGCTCGCGTGTGCTGTCTTGCATGCCCCACGTCTCATATGAGTGGCTGCCAGACTTTCCCCCTGAAGCCGTCCGGACGGCCAACGAATCCTTTGCCATCAATTTCTATCCGAGCCAGCTCATTCACGGTGTCGACTACATATACTGGCTGCGCCCTCAGTGGGACTCAGGCCGCTCCGGATGGCGGTGCGATGACCATTTCGCGTCCAGCTTCCGCGACGGCGAGTGGCCTCGTGTGGAGCAGCTACTAAAAGAAGGCTCGCTGGACCTGTCGGCTTCCTACCCCAGAGAGACTGACAAGAACGAATCGGACTCCGAGGACGGGGCGTATGTACCAGGATCAGATGATAGCGAGAGCGAAGATGATTTGGTGTCGGAGGTCGAGACGGAGAGCGAAATCTCAAGGGAAGATTGGTCTGAAATGGACCTGGCGTTCGTGTAGTGTATGACGGCTTAGTGGTAATGAACTTTTAAATAATGAGCGGATTTAAATTAAATTCAAGCCCCCCTCGACGATGCGCCACGGGATTTGAGGTGTAGAGCATCGTCCAGCGCCAAAGCCACGGGCCGAGCACCGATCATAGGCGCCTAAAAGGCTAGAGAGCACCATACGAATGCTAAGGGAATACGCTATGGCGACACATATCACAGCAAGAGTTCAATAATTAGTCTCGAATACTAAATAGAGATTCCGATCCTGAGGATGGCATTCCATAAATCCATACTGCTGTTAGCGTCCCAAGGAAGCTTCCCACGGATTGAGGTTTGGCTGAGCAGAGACAGTACGGTTGAATGCAATGCTAGCCCAGGTGGCTTTTTTCTTAGAGTACGCGGCGTTGATAGTAGTGTCTCCACCTATTGAATCCGAGGTGAGTTTTCTTAAATACATGAGCATCCGGCAGGTCGCAATCTCGATAGCGGCGTGGAAAGGTCTGTCGATGAGGCGAACACTCAGTGATATTCAGCATCGTGAGGCGACTCATCGTCCGGGACAATTGAAAGCAGGGGAATTCGGGCGCGACGTGCGAACATAGCAGAAATAATGGAATTACTATCAGGTGCATGCGTCCATAGGTGCTAAAACAGAGGGGCAACGTTCGGCGCAAAATGATACATACCTTGAATCTGCAGCTAGGCATTCTCCATCAAACCCCACGGTTACCAATCTCATTGAACGAGAGCTTGCTGATCAGCTTCATGGGCTCGATACGATCTGTGTCGAACGTGATGTTTACCGACGGCAAGGGGTCAACAAAAGTGAAGAGGGGCGGGTTCTGGACGGACGAGCCGTACAAGGGCCACTTGGTGTCCTTGAGCAGACTAATCGAGTTCTTCTGTGCATTCGGGTTACCAGTGCGGGTGAAGTAGACTATTAGAGCACAACAAAAATGAATAACATAAGTGCATGAATGAAGGGAAAGGACGTACTGATAGCGTCGGCGCCGATGAGGCCAGTCGAGTTCCCGATCCATTCCAGAAGGTCGCCGCCGTGCAGTGAACCCAGCGGAGCAGGGCCGGCGCGCTTGAACCCTACATGACATCTGGTCAGTCACTGGTATGGAAAGGCAGTGTACAGAAGCGTACTGTAGCCGTAGATGGGCTGTGTCTTCGACGCGATTTGAGAGAAACTCCTGCGCGGAGATTGGAACACGAGGTCTCCTTGCAGGGCCGAAAGCCGCTTGAACTGGGGGCTGAACAAGTGTGTTCAGGTTAGCATTGCCAAGTTAAAGGAAAAACATAGACACTAACGTGATGGCGTTCTCCGTCCCGGTGTTGAATGGAGATCCCTAACGTCAGACCGTCAGTCAAGGGACGAAATGGAAAACAATTCGATGGCGAAGTACCTGGGTGATGTCGTCAGGATACAAAGTCCCCAAAGCATTCAAGTCAGAATCGGAGATCCTTGGGAAGAAGCTAGAATGTCTAGTCAGACGAGAGTCGCAGAGATGGAAGTAGAGTGGGCACTCACTTGGACTTCGCGTAATCAAGGAATTGGGCGTTGGTCCTGCGCCATATCCGGTGCATGAGGTTGCGTCCTCCATCACCAGAAAACGGAAAAAAAGAACTCACGTCAGATTGGTCGTAGAGAGTGAGAAGATCCTGAGAAAGATAAAGGCTACTCGTTGCATAAGCTTGGTTGTGATATGTAACTTACGTTCCCTCATCCTCGCTTGTACCCACAATAGTCGGGATCTACGATACATGTTAAATCTTTTTAGCCTTTCTCATCCGGAATTAAAACACCAAATGACTCACCGTTGCATACTTTCCCGTCTGCAACGAAATCTGCGGGTCCCTCACGATCGTCTTCCCATCAACCATGGGCTGCCACGCGATCCTAACGCTCTGGAATGAGAACAAGTTTGGCGTCCTATTGATCGCTTCCATCAAATCGTCGAAAGGCGCGTCTCTGAGGCACTTCAAGCGATCTCGTGCCGTGGTGCAATTGGTGTCGGTCACGAGGCTGTCGAAGTATTCCTGCTGCTTGAGGACATCGGGGAGGACGCCTGGTGAGCCCGAGCCCTAGAAGAGTTTGAGATTGTAAGTGGGTGGCTGAAAGAGGGAGGGAGGACGGACCATAGATGCGCGCTGGAATAGTCCTTGGGTGTTCCCATCGTGCAGGAGCATCTGTAAGCCGGCGGAGATACCTCCAGCGCTGATACCCCAGCTAGAAGATGTTATGTGAGCGACGAGAAGGACTCGGAATGGAAGGATTTTGTGGACTCTTACATAGTAACCTTCTTTGCGTCTCCTCCGAACAAACCTACATACTTCTGGACCCACTCAAGCGCAAATCGTTCTGCCAAACCGTGAGCTTCGAACTAGGAAAATAGCCAAGCCACTGACGATCGAGTAGGCCCGCATTAGCAATGCCTGCATCTTTCACCTCCTTTCCGCCCAAGAACCCAAATGCTAAGGAGGACGAGGATGGTTCAATAAAAACAGTCACTGCGAGGAAGTCAGGCGTTGAACGTACCATTGATGCGATACGACGCAGTTACGTAGACAATCGGTTCCCCGAGAGCGATAGAACGGTTAACCAAGGTATCTCCGACGATCTGGCTCGTGTCGCCGACTTCAAATCCACCTAAAAGAATTTTGTTGAGACAAGTTATCTCCTGAATCGAATGCACACAGAGCTTCACCTCCGTAGATGTACTAGAAATTGCAAATCAGATGCCGCATGAAGACGTCGAGATTTAGCGTGCTCACAAAAAGGACAGGAAGCTTCTTCCCTGATGGAATATTAGCAGGCTTGATGACATTAAGGTATAGGCCTAGCGGCATGTCAGTCAAGCCGAACTGAAAATAGATTCGGAATAAAGAATCGAACAATCTTCAGAGACGTTCTCCGGAATCACGAGGCCCGGGATGTCGAGGTCGAATTTCTGCTGAGGACACGCTGGTGCAAAAGCGGTCGCCTGACGGACTCCTTTGAACGCCTTCGGTTTCACCGGAGGGGCAAACCTGAGATCGCCAATACTGAGAGCAGAGGTAAGGGGTGACTGAAAATGATAGAGTAAGGTTCGTCTTACGGAGGAGCGGCGAATGGTATGCCGAAGAACTCGACTAGGTTTCCTGTAGCTTTTCCTTCGAAGGAGCCATAGGAGAGCTTGACTACAGCTGAAGAAGAGCCTACGGACGCTGCTCCGACATGTAATGCCAGTGGTGCGGAAATTAGCAGACTTGAGAAGCCTCTGAAGAACATTGGGTAGGTAATGACGATGCAGTTCTTCAGGCGAGATTTTATAGCGTTACGATGTCATTCTTCGGTACGTTAATCATTGCGCGTCCTTGTGCGCAGAACAGGTTTCGGGCGATGCTTTTTCCGGGTGGTGCACGAGAGTTGTCGGCACCTCGATCCCTAGACGAATAGCAGGGCAGCCGACCAATACCGTATACCTGCCGAGAAGGAGAGGTCGACCTCTTCGTAAGTATGATACGAATATCGCGGTGGCGCCTCAGCGGTCGGGCAAAAGCTGGACCAGTTTGGGTGTAGGGCCGGCGGCGAGCAGGACGCGTAGTGCCCCAACAATGACGGAAGTGAGTGCGCACGTTCCCAACACGGACGCGTCGGAGATCAGGGCCGGGCGCCCTGCTCCCTCTGTGTGCGACGCGATGAGCTGCGCAATCGCGGTTCTTACTGGTCTCCCGTTGGAAGAATCCGATATCCATTTATGATATGGACGGTCAATCAAGTCTTTCACATGAGTTCTTACAGGATATTGATAAATTGAGGGTGAGCCTGTTGAGGGAACGAAAAAGCGAATTTCGGGAACCGAACGGTAGAACACAGAAATGAAAGTCGAAGCAATCGAGGGATACAATGTAACAAGTCCACGACAGTCTCCCGCGACGACAGCGTCGGATAGGTTGCGGCAACGAACACTCCATCTGTCTGAGTCAATGACTCGCAGCCCCAATAACAGGCTCGCGCTCAAGGTCATAAATGATCAAGGCGTCGTATTGTTGAATCCTCCGAGAATAGAGTGACAGGCGAATTCGCACTTGTACGCGCATAAGGAAATAGCAACACTCTCAATCGCACTGAATCACGGCCACGATGAGACTGGTGCTTCTGAGATTGCTGTGATGGCGGACCATGATCCAGCGCCCACTATTTGGGCACGGTATCCACTGGTCCATCAGAGAGCATCTAGTCGCACCAGACTCGTGTAGGTCCATGACATCGCGTCGGAGGGAAGGGAAGAAGAGGCAAGATACAACAGAGTTCTGATCATGAGAGAGACTCGAAGAGGGGAAGGAAGGGAACCTGAGGAATGCACAGGCAGAGCTCGCCCTTAAGTACACCGCTGGAGGCCACTTGTGGCCCAGCAACGCCACAACCGAAGCCGGAATCCGCCCAAGCGCAAGGCCACAATTATTCGCCGCGGCGGGGAACAATAACGGCGGGTGGCCCAAGAAGGAGATGAAAAGCATGTGTTATTGTCTTTTTGAGACACCACGGGCGCTTAACAATAAAGATAGTGGCGTGGATGTCGCTACCGTTGTCGACTCCCCGGAGTGGATACAAGCGTGGATATTTGGTCCCCTACCTCCTTCTACGCCGCATATCTCGTATATTATGTGGCCGATCGCTGAAATCAGAGCCACAATGAGTCTGGTACCTCTGAGATCACAGTAATTGGGGGCCATAATACAATAACACTGTAACAGCGCGGGAATGTGTGCACTATAGTTGTCGCCGTCAAAATCCTTCACCGCGGTGGAGGAACCCTGATGCATGAGGAGTCGAGACGATCTGTGAGGCTGACCATCGCCTTCTCGACCAGGGAGCAGTCATGGGGCTTCGGAGCGCCTTCTGTAAGTTTTAGAACGGATACGATAGCTCGAAACATCCGCTGCGGTTGCTTTGACTCGGAATTTCAGTTCACGAGAGGTTTGCGGGCCCGTGATCTGCACGGGAGTTTGTGGTGCTGATTTAAAAGAAGAAAAAAGTCAACTAGATTCCACTTTCTCCTGGACTACTTATGGATTTTAGAAGATATTATCTTCTACGTGTACTTGAATTCACTCGAGGTCCCTCCCCCCCTCCGTCGGATGGAGCATTTAAAAACAATCTCCGACCAATACCGAACTGCAGGAATTCAGGAAAGGCGAGGACTTGGTTGATATTGCGTATGGGTAGCGTGGCACAAGGGGTGGGATGTGGTACAGAATCGACATGTAAAGGCGACCGGGTTGTATCTAGTATGTCCCCTTGTGTCAATCTCTCCATGTGTCATTTATACCCAATATATAACGTTAGCGAATAAGTATATTGTTACATGACTGAACACATAAAGAAAGTGGGGGGTACGGGAGTGGGGTACGACTCAACGTTGTAGCAAGCAGCACTTCAGGAAACGGTGCATATCAAAAGATTGATCAGCTAGTTCAAGCATCGCCAGCTTGGATTTCCTTCATCCTGAGCCAAAGCCCGCCTGGCACGAACATTGTCAAATGCGACATCAAATGAATGCTCTCCACGCCCTTCCTATCCTTCGCGGATGCCCACGCAGCCGGCGGTGACCTGGTCACCTCCTTGTCGATCTTGAACTCTTTGAATCGTTGAAGAAGCCGAACGAGGAGGAACGTTGCTTCATGGTACGCGAACTGTTGTCCGAGACATATTCTCGGCCCGCCGTTGAATGGACAGAAGATGAACGGGTTCGGGGTTAGGTATTTGTGCAGCCTCTCGTCGAGGAAGCGGTCGGGGTCGAAAGTGTGCGCGTCGGGGCCCCAGAGGTCTGTTCGACGGTGCATGTTGACCACAGCGTACATGCATCTGATAAAAGGCTAAGGTTGGCTTACACGCCCTTTACGTCAATGAAAAAACGCACGTCGTATATGCAGGGACATAGATTGGAGGTTGGTCCGGCTTCTTACTGGGTACAACAACAGGCCTAGTGCTCATCCTAGTAGTAACAGTTAGCACGTTAATCCCGGGACTCTCGAATTCTTTTCTCACCTAATATTAATCGGGACGGAGGGGTAAAGCCTTAGGACCTCTGAACCCATGGAATCAGAAACTGCGACATGTCGAAACAGGAGGTGGTAATAGTACCATTGAGGAAGGCTCGCATGAAACGCATCTCGCGCATGTTCTCATACGTCGGTCTGCCTGTCGGTCCAACCTTCTCATATATTTCCTGACGCAGGCGTTGCTCGAGCTGAGGGTGCTCGGCCATCATGTATGTGGAGAAGGTAAGGAGGGCCATTGTCTACACGTGGGATATGAGCAATGGCTGGCGTGAAAAAAGCTGAATGGACGCACGGTATCGCGTCCGGCCACGAGGAGATTCGCGAGCTGTCAGTTCAATGTCTAGGATCAGCGTCCACTCTATTTGAGAAGTAGTTCCCATACCTCATCTTTCAAGATCTGAAGGTCTGTTGCAGGCGTCCGTCAATTAGCCTACTTTAGCTCTGACTGACAAGAGCCCAAAACGAACCTTGCGTCTGATCGAGCAAACTGTCCAACAACGTGTTGTGCTCCTCGTCTTTCTTCTCTTTCTTACTCTGCCACTCCTGCACCGCCCTCTGAATGACTGGGCTCGAGAACTTGTCCATGATATCCCTATACGGCTTCACTGTATCCTTGAAGAACTCAAACAAGGCCCAATCGGGACCTTGGCCCGCTCGGCGAGCTGAGATGATCTGCGCCTCCGTGAACGCATCGACGAAGGTGTTCGACGGGTGCGTGTTGAAGGACGTAGGGCTGAGGTGCGCAAGTGAGGGTGGGTAAGGTAGACCGGCGGAGAGGGAGTCGACGGAGTGGCCGAAGAGGAATTCAGTCGCCGAATCGAGAGTGAAGCGTCCGAAGAGGTCCTAGGGAGTCAAGGACGAGTTCGGCTTGATTAGAGAAACAATTGAAGAGAAAGATCATGTACCCACCTGAAAGTTGACGGAGTGTCCCTGCGCAAGCCTCCCTTTGGCGAGGGTGAGAGCCGTTTCAGCATTCCGGTCGTAAATGTCAAAGTCGCTTAAGCGCTCTCGAGTGAAGAAAGGGCGGGTGAGCGACCTGTGGAATCTGGCAAGGGGGATAGCGAGGTAAATACTGGCGCGTAATGTGATGATGTAACCGCAGTCGAAACATACTTCCACATTTGACCTGGAGAAGGGGGATATCTCAATTCCTCAAGCGCTTAATTAGCATCAGTTACCCACCATCAGCGTTGAAAACACCAGTGCCCAAAAGAGATTCCATTTGTTCTCGGAATAGCGGTCCTAAGAAACAGAAAGTTAATGATTCATAATTACGAAGACGTCAGCCCGACGAACCTTTCTCAAAAGCATCGAATTGGGTCGCTAGCATAGTCTGTATTCCAGTCAGTCGGTACAAATGGAATAACACAACTTGCGTATGAAATCAGACCTTGATGAATTCGGGGTCATCGGTGAAGATCTCAATAGAAAGCACTATCAGAACAACGATGGCTCATGAGAGTAAGCAAATCATACAGCAGTGGTGCTCAGCATGTTCATTCGGTACGTGGGCCCATACGTTTCAGACCACCTGCGGAAATGCTCGGCTGCAAGGTGTCGTTGCATCATCAGATAACGCGCCTGAGAGGTATTATGACGTACCAGGAAACCCGCCTTTCAGGGTCTCAACGATATCGCCAATGATCTTGAAAGACGACGCTTGAACGGTCGGGGCGAGCACGGCACCCTGCCTAGCTGCAGCCCATTTGTGGGCGAACTCGGAATAGTAGGTATTGGCAAAGAAGATGACGGGTCGCGCAAAGAGAGTTGCGGGTATGACGACCCATAACGGAATATGGATCGGAAGGAAAGATTGCGCGGCGTGGAACGAGGCGTAGAGGACCGCAGAAGGTATGGCGAAGTGAGGTACGACACGAAGGAGGTAGGTAAGGCCTGGGGCTCTTCCTGCTCCCATTGTGCAGGGCGCTGGTGGGGTTCACTTGTCAAAGGACTGCTGATGTTAGCTCTGCCAACCCTCGCATTGGCATTTCTAATAACAGCTAAAGATTGATTCTCGGCTGCTGTAGCATCCTCACTGACAGCCTCCAGACGAGCCCAGAAAGATGAAACTGGTTCACTTCTTGAACGCGCGTTGAGGTCGGGGACCATCACGATATCGCGAGTTGCACGGATAGCTTGCTTCCGACCTGGCCAATGCCATTCCGCGGGATGATAATACCCAATCGACCATGGAAGATGATGGATTATGGCATGAGTGCTCATGAATGATGCACTGCTGTGGAATCCGACTTTAAGTCAGCACAAAAAGGCGTGATATGAGTGTTAAACTTTATTTTCTCCCTTTATGTGCGCACATAAAGGCTTCGAATTTCCTTATAAAGAAATCTTTATGTACAATTTTCGCAAAATATTAAAGTTTAGCACTGTTACAACGCCTTTTTGTGCGTACATAACGGGCCTCCCGCAGCAGTGATGATGTAAACTCTGGACGCCATATGGGCGATCAAGAGCCGACTTCGGGGATAGACGGAGGAGACAGGATGAGGCATCCGAGGTGCGGGGTGATGTCGGGGCCTGCGGACACGGTTACTGGAAACTGAGATCATGGAGTCAAGAGAGCAGTCTTCAAAGTTCAGACGATGCGAGGATGAATCGTTGAAGCGAGATTAGATTTTGGAATACAACATACAAGATCAAAGGTTTACAATCGTAGCACTTACCGAGAGAGATAACGGACTGAGCTGCTGAAGGGCCATGTACTATTCTGGACCTGATGTTCGTCAGGACCCTATGTTCGTCAGGTCACATCACTGTCACCCGTCACGAATCACCAGTTTCCAAGTCCGACGACTGACGAACCTCAGCGTGAGGGAGCAAAGACAGGTTCGTCGCTTACGTATCCGTGATCCCATCTTGCCGCGCTTCCGGCAGCTCCCTCACGCGTGACAGAGAGCCCAAAATTTGCCCTCTTTCATAGCTCTATTTTTCACCCAGAAATGCCTCTGTAGCGTGTGTAATAGTGTGCACTTACAAGCTCCAAAATTTGGTGAAGATTGGTGGTCTCGGTGGCAAGATCCTGGGGGGTGACGAACATAGGGTCCTGACGAACATCAGGTCCAGAATAGTATGTAAGATGAAGATGAAGAAGAGCAAATTTCGAGACCGATCTGGACTTGCAGATTGGCAGGCGCAGCAAGGAGGGATCAAGGCGTACTAAGGCGTACAGTTGATCGAAGCCGCCGGAGGCTGAGAGCGTTACGCCGACGCAATCCAGGCAGGACCGAGCCAGAACTCTTACAAGCACGTAATCCTCTTCGGAATCCCTCCAGTGCGCGGGGTAGTGTCTGGTGCCTGTCAACGCCTGACGAAGCATCAGCAAACCAAAGGAAGGAGTAAGAGAAGCAAGAAGCACGGGAAAAAAATCAGAGATTCAAGGTCTCGACATTGTCTTTTAAGACAGGGATAACTGAATAATAACGGTCTCATCTTCGAGGGTCGAGATACACAGAAGTGTCATCAATTTGAGAAGAGCACTCACCCCACTGACTGATCCGCTCCCCCTCGACCCGGCTCGTCCATACCTCGGTCCTCAACAACAAGAATTGGATAAAGGACTGAATATCGCCCTTACGTCCCAGGCAGTTGGCCCTCAGATGAGAATGGACAATGAGGCGTAGTACCCATCTACGTATGAAATATTAGTCAAGAAAGACAAAGATGGCAAAAACACGAAAAACGCACCTTCCTACGGGAAGCAAGAATGTCTGCCGCCATCCATAGCGGAAAGGCGCAGAGAATAGACTTATATGAGGCTCCCTATTCTTTCATCGAGGCCATGACGGTCGTGAGCCCATATTCCAGGTGGGATGGCCGTCGTTGGAAAAAGCGATGAAAAAATCCAGGTGGCAGTTGTGCAGCGCTGACAAATCGTTCCCACGCTAGCGCGACGCGTGAAACGCGACGGCCGCACGATGTCAACAGGTTGATCACGCCTTCCAGACTCGAAGTTCAACTCTGGCTCGGACAGGCGTTTTCACAGGAGATGCGACTATGTATATTCCTCCAAAGTCCCATACATAAATATAACCAATAAATAAATCACTACGGTTTCCGTTGATTATCGGTAAAGCTACAAAAGAATGGTAATTTAATATGAAGTAAAGTCAAGCCCAGACACGAACGGAGCCAATTTCAGTCTACTAGTAAAGTTTTACACGGTTGCAGCACTTGCACACATTTACGCGATGTCGAGCACCGTTGACTTTGTGGTGTTGACGTATACACCGAGCTTGGGCTCTTCGTACACATTGCTCTGATTGAGACGTATTAGAAATGAAAAGAAAAGACGGACGCGCGTAAAACGCACTTTCTTGGTAAGCTCCCCATGTGGCTGGGTCTTCGAGTGTATGTGTCCCGACGAGTCACCCGTTACCGACATCTCGAGGAACGTCGTCTTCTTCATGAGCGGCTTCCTCGCGTTGAGTGAGGCCAGCATGGAGTTGACATATCTGCGTTTCGATTGAATGTTAAGGTGGAAAGGAGGAAAAGGGGATAACGGAAGAGACGCACAGTCGGCCTACGCAGAAGTAGAACGCGCCGTAGATGTATGTCCCGGGGAACGCCAGGACGCACATGAGCGTCAGGATAGCGCAAAGACTGGTGACGGCTCCGGTGTTGATGGCGTACAGCTAGTTGCGGAATGAGACACTTAGAGCAACCGCGGAGATAGCGAAGGACGTGCCATGAGCTTGTTGATCATGCTATTCGAGTGCTTATGGCCCGTCCGCGACGTGTACAGCAGGTACACCATCGTGCCGGCCAGGAGGATGTCGCCCGCCATGGCGGACCCCTGTGCATATTGCACGAGTGTGTGGTACCGGTTGTTTGCGTCCGTGATGCTTGTCCTTGTAGCAGCTTTGGCAATCCAAACTACAAAGACAAGGGAATCAAGGTTGGAGGGGATTTAAGGGTGGGGTGGAAGAGGGCCGTACCGACACCAACAACTGGAAGAGGTGGTCAATGAGATGGTACGAAGATGAAAGGGAGGGTAGACGTACCGAATTTGGAACCGATGAAGAACGCCTATCTCTCATTTAGAATCCAGAATCCCGGCAAGCAAAAGAGCTTCTTACGGGTAAAATAAGGAGGTACCACTTCCCCTTGCTAACTACATTCAAGAGAAGATATAAGGAAGGAGCGAAAGTGACTGGAAGACTGAACCCACGTCGCCAGATTCTGAACAAGAAGAAGCATTGAACGAGCAGGGCGGGAAGGAGCTGCCGAGAAGTCAGGATTGGTACGGCGACTAGGTACAATCGACACGCACCTCGAACATCGATTGTACCACAAATGTCGAAATTACACGGTCAAGAGAGTAAGGATTGAAGTAATTCTAGAGTCGACGTGTTAGACGCTGGCCATGTACGCGTATATATGAGACCCTGTGGCGTACTGTGATAAGATAATGATACACTAGCGAGGTCAGGGTCAGTCTTGTTCAAGACCGTCGAGTGAGGCACAACTTACATAGACTACTAATTAGTGCTTGGTGGACGGTGTCAAGCGCCCTGTACCGCTATGTCAATATCGTCGGAGGCGCCGAGTGCATTGTCCGCTTACCATACAACGGCGACCTATTCAAGTAGCGAGGCGTAAGAATGGAAGGGTGAGGAGGTTTTAGATGTCCTCCTACCAGAAGTTTCCATCCCATTGGATCCTTGGGGTACGTCGTATAGTACCTATCAAAGAACGCTTGAGCCCCTCCGCTCGCAAAAGGAAGAAGGGGACGCCACAAAGGGCTGAAGCTCACCAGTACGTCTGGGCGGTGGTAATCCCCCATAGCCTGAATGAATAGAATCGAATAGACGCCTTAGCACGCACGTGGCGATGGCGGAAATTCCGCAGAGAACAGAAAGAAGACGGCGACATACCCGCCAGCGATGGTCATGCCAATGAAGATCGCGCCAAAGCTGTTGTCGAGCGCGGGGATGAGACCGGAGAGCGACATCGTATGTCCAACCTACGTCTACGATGCGGCCAAATGGGAAGGAGGAATCAAACTCTCCCCCGAAAGGGCCCCAGCCCTACTTATGTAAAGCCGGCGCAGGAGAAGTCTGAAGTGTTTGAGGCTGTAACGCTAACGAGTGTCTGCTCACGCTAGGTAGGATTTTCCCCGATAAGATTGTACCATGATGGGCGATCCTGATACCCGCGCAGACTATCTTTGATGTTCATCAGATGATAAACTCGTTTAGGTGGTTCAGTTCGTGGATGGCCGACGTGAACCAGAGGCGCTCGGCGGTTAGGAGCCCAGAGAGGTCGCGCGTGCGATCTGGGTGTGGACTAGCTACACGGCTGCGCTGATCACCACCGTCCTCCATCTCGGCGGACTCAAAGGATTCATCATGAGAAGCCTTGGTTGCAATTTCGGTTGGAACAGCTAAGGGAGCAGGAGACCTAGGAAGCATGGGGCGAAGGCGGATGACAAAGAGCGTATTACTTTGAGTCCGGTAAGCCTACTTATGAACGGAGGTGAGTAGGCGCTCTCAGAGTCACTGTGGCCTTTGACAAGATCTTCTGAACCGGCGGCCCGGACTCACCGTATGAATTCGACCCGATTCAAATTTCAACTCTCACGGGCAACAACGGGTAAAGTTTGTTTTGTATGTATGTAAAATGAAAGAACCACCTATTTCGAAGTCGAGAAAGTTGTACGGACGTCAGTACTGGGGGCTTCGAAGTTCGCAAGGCGCCCATTAAGTCAATACGAATGGATCTTTCTGGAACCCAGCGCTCACATCACACAGGGCGATTATCGTACCTTCGTGTTATTATGACTTCCAACCAGAGCGATCCACCATGTGAATGGGGTCCTGGGCGTTGGATCGGGGCGGCCGTGGTTGTTCCAAAGTTGAGCCGGCTGGAGACGGGGACTCTGAGTCACAAACCGACGTTTCACGCTGATCCCAATGGTATGTACGCATGGGACACTTGGATGATGGGAAGACGAGTGGAGAACGGGGAGGACGGCGCTCCTGCTTATGGACGGTTGATGCCGCACACGTGGACCGGGACGGAAGCAGAAAATGACCTACAGACGGATCGGGCACCATCGACATCGCCATCGACCATACGCAGATCTGAAACGTCAGCTCAGGAGCGGTATTGGTTCCTCATCTCTCATGAGCGCGAGCGCCATGCCCTCTATCTCGGCCCAGCGTGTCTCGAACCTCTGATTTTCGAAATACATGGGTTCCGGAATATTGCATGAAAGATCTAATCAAAGCACTATCTCTGGGCCCCTAACGCAAGAAGTTTTGGGGCTGGCTTCGAAACTATAAAACCGCAGCCAGACGAAAAGATGCAACTGCTTCCTAGGCACGCGTCGAACGCACACACTCCTTCTGTCATCACCTTACCAATGGCTGCCGTGTATCCCACTCGTGAGCTCGCCCAAAGTCCGCTCTTTCGCATCCGGACGGAGATGCTCCCCAAGGCGGAGCAAATCTCCCTCTCGTACGCCCGCGCAAAGGCGATTGTGAAGAGTTATGGTATGTAATTTCGTCTTACTTGACCATTGGATACGATGCTCACTGTTGCCCGATGTTCGTTCGTTGCATGTAGGTTTGACCGCGAAGGACATCGCGGGGCTGTCTCCCAAGTTTTGGCAACTCCATATGGACCCGATCTGGAGCGTTGACGGTGCGGCTGGTACCCTGTGCACCATCCAGCTCAACCTGTGTGGGGGCACCCTCTGTCGTTTCGCGATGAAGCATTCAGACCCGTGGGTGCTGGGGACTCTGCAAAAAGTCCTGTCATTCGAATACTGGTACGCTCTCCAACATTTTGAACGATCCATATGTCCTCATGACCTCCGACAGCGGGCAGTACTGTGTTACGGAGATAGGCCATGGTCTTGACGCGTTCCATATGGAGACTACAGCTACCCTTTTAGACAACGGAGAGTTTGAATTGCATACTCCTACTGAAGCCGGAGCCAAGTGAGTTCTTTAATCATATACCGTATTTCATGTTCACTGACAGGTTTACCTTTAGATTTATGCCTCCGACGGCGCCGATGGGCGACCCAATGATTGCTGTTGTCTTCGCAAAGACTATCGTCAAGGGGGAGGACCATGGCATCAAGCCCTACCTCGTACCCATCAACGACGGAGTCCACATGCACAAGGGCGTTACCTGCAAGTGCGTATTCCACTTGTCTCCTCGACCTTCTTCATCCTTATGTCGCCCCAGAATACTTCCCCACCGCGGAGGCTCCCGTCATGTGAACCACAGCCTTACCTCCTTCAACAAAGTCAGGCTTCCCTACGCTTCCCTTCTCTCCGAGATCGACAAGCCTGAGGACCCCCGAACCGCGTTCTTCAAGGCAATGTCTTCCGTCGCCATCGGAACTATTGCTATAGGCTCTCTCGGCGTGCCCGCCCTCCAAGTCGCGTCGTACATTGCCGCGCGGTACAGCCTGCGCCGCAAAGTCATCGACACCGCCACGGGCAAGGCCTCGCCGATCATCAACTTCCGCACGCAGAAGACGCCCGTGCTCACCGCGCTCGCCCACTCGTTCGTCATGCAGGCGTTCCAGGAGGCCTCCGCGAAGGCGTTCATGTTCAGCAAGGACATGCGCGTGAAGCACGCGGTCGGCGCGATCATGAAGATTGTGATGATGCAGCACGGCCAAGCAGCGAACCTCGGTCTGAGCGACCGGTGTGGTGCGCAGGGCCTGTTCTCGGTGAACCAGCTGACGACGACTTTCGTGAGTCCATGTCGCTATCTAATCATCTAATGTTACGACCCTTATTCAACCCTGACTTTCCTAGTGCGATATGAGAGGGACCGCTATCGCCGAAGGAGATACCTTAGCGTTGTCAATCAGTACGTCATATCTCTCTCCCTCTATCACATCTCTGATAGCCCATCCCTGAACGAAACAGAACTCGCATCTGAGCTCCTTCTGGGCCGGTACACCCTTCCCCCGTCTTCCGACCCCACGAGCCTCCTGGCCCAGCACGAGCAAGGCCTGCTGGAGGAGTACCGTGGCGTGCTCAAGACGATCGGACACCACCGTTCTGCCGACTTCGACCGGCTCATCCTCCCCGAATGTCTCGCGTTCGTGCAGGCCATCGGGCATCGCATGGCGTACGACGCCGCCGTCGCCAAGGGGGTGGACAAGTGCCTCATCGATCTCTACGTTGCGAGCTGCGTCAGGCTCGACCCGTCGTGGTACGTGGACAAGCTGTCGATGTCCCGCCCCCAGATCAGGGAGATGGAGGCTCGTGCGGTCGACGATGTGTATCCTCACCTGGAGGAGTACCTTGGCCGCCTCGGGGTAGAGCCGTACATCACCGCGCCCATTGTCTCTGACGATAAATGGGCCGAATTCGTGGAGAGCATCCCCCCGCTTGTCGCCCCGGAGGAAAAGAAGGTCCCAGACCCCGTTCCTATTTCTGAATCATCGCCCGCAAAGCCCTTCATTTCAATCAAGTTCAAGCAGGCGATGCAAGTTCTAGTTTATGTTGGCCTACCTGTCTTCATGTTCGCTACCATTTCGTTCGTTTAAGCTCTTACTGGTCCCTCATTGTGTTTCTTATCTATTTCTTATCTATTATCGCGTCCATATGTACAACACTCTAGATCGCTCCTTCACTCATTCCAGTATATATCGATAGTCTATCTGCAGGTTCCCCGGACAAAATGTTATTTATTGTAAATTGGTCTGAATGACGCGAGTGGAAAAAAAGGCAGAAAGCCTATAGAAGCCTATGCCCCCACTAAGCACGTCCTGGGATAATATTCTCCCGAGATATGTACGACTACATACTACGACATCATCGCCGAAATGATGCTTGTGTTTTAGCGTCCATAAACTTCTGAGATGAAACAGCAGCAGAAGTCAATTCTCTAGAAATCAGACAACGTGTATGGGTCAGAATACTTATCAGACCGGCGACAGTCACGGCATCTAAGCTTCAATCATTGGCATCATAGAGCACTCTCAAAGTCGAACGTAAAACACGACCGCAGTCTTTTGTCCTTGGAGCCAATGCTGATCCCGTCAGAATCTGCCTGATCGAGGCAGCGTGGCGAAGTGCCATTTTAGGTTCGGCTGCTCACGATCTACATGATCGATGATGGGATCTGTGATCCTCCGATGAGGATCGGGATTGATGGATGCCGGGATCGGCGAATTGCCGGCCACGACGGGAAGGCGAACGTTGTCGTCTGTCGTCGTCCTCACTTCTACCTCTCACTTGCGACGATGAGCGGGAACGGTACCGCTCCTTCAAAGCTACAGAAGCTCAATTCTCAGCTTTACTTGCTGGAACATGAGGGAAATGTCCTGGATTCTTCAACAAACCCCGCGTGAGTTGGTCTCCCTTTGTGACGTACCACTTGTTCTTACACTTCCTGCGCAGAGTTGTACTTGTTTTCAGCTGGAGTGAGATGACCTGGAAAACATCATATACGATGCTTGAGCTGAAGGGTATGTTCAGTGGATGCAAGTCTGAAGAATGTCCAAAAGTACAGCGACAAGCTGGCCTCGCTATTCCCAACTTCGAAGATCATCATGAGCATGATGACGTCGGAATTCTATTGGGCGTCGCAACGTTCTAGGGTAAAGAAAGTTCTCAATGTATCACTACAAGTATACTGAACCAACGTAGGAAGAATCGATGCGACCTATACTCTCTGTCCTTCGTCGAGAACATGAACATGGTACTCTCCGTCGAGGAATCTTCCTCCACTCGATGTCCAATGGTACGTGCAATTCTTATATCTCAGAACTGACAATCGCTAACATAAACGCTGGGAATATGTCAGCCGGAGGCATCCAGCTCGCCGTCCTCCGCAAACTGCTCGCTCAGTCTCCCCTAAGCCTGGACTACCATCCACCAGTTGCCCTCTTGCTCGACTCTCTACCAGGCGACAACGGTCTCGAGTCCGCCCTGCTCTCCTTCGCACCCCAAAACCCCATTTTCCGCATCATCTCCTTGCCATTCCTCGCCGCCCTGTACGGCATCTTCTACGCCTTCAGCCGTCTGCGCGGCGACCGCCCACTCTTCGCAGAGATCCGCGAGGCCGCTGCGGCCGCTGATGTCTTGCCGTCCATCACCGAGGTCCCCGGCCCCAACCTCGCGAGCTCTGTACCGAGATTGTATGTGTATTCAGAAGCGGACAGGGTAGTGTTGGCGAAGCATGTGAAACGGGCGATCGAGGAGGCGAAGGAAAAGGGCTTCGACGTGAAAGTGGAGAGGTTTGAGAAGAGCGCACATGTCGCTCATGCGAGAGCGGATCCGGAGCGATACTGGAAGGCGGTGGAGGAGCTTTGGGTACGGGCTACACGGGAGGGTGACGGAAAAGGCGATGTGCGGTTGTAGAGTCGGACATTGGCTTTTGCAGGGTCGCGTTTCCTAACTAATTGAAATTCCCAGCACATTCGAGTGTGTGGGCTAATTTTAGGAATTGTTGCCCCTTCAGTCCCTTCGGTATGCCTTTGACCCCGCTCAGGACGAGAAAAAGGTAGCGGCGTTTGTTCTCTCCCGCGCAGAAAGCTTGACGTCGGACAGACCTGTCCAAGTGGTTCATCGTCCAAACCACGTTTCAAGTCGTCATGCACAAAGGAAGACGGCTTGGTTCATATACAGCAATTACGAGAAGTCCGGAGATTGTTGACAGCATTCATCGCAGTCGCAGAGTTAGGAAGGTACCTGCTGACTTGACGCATCGACGAGAAGGCTCTGGAGGAACCTCGACTATTAACCTCTTGGAGAAAGCTTGGAGGAACGGAGAGAGGGGATCACCTTTCCCCGCAGCAGAAGCAGGAACAAGGGACTTGTCACGAAGTTGACATTCTTATGGAGCAAATGGAGTTCGGTGAAGTTCTCCAGCGCTGTTCAGGGATACGGTACTTCGACAGCCAGGATCAATTGATTAAAAAAAGCCGACATGAGCGCTCACGAAGTCTGATCACGAATTCAGAAGACAAGATTTCAATCATCATTCGGGTCTGAGGGGAGAAGTTAGAAGTTAGAACGACTTCTCTGATCCTCCGCCGCCAACGTCCATTAGCATCACCTTCGTCGGGAATTGACAGTCGAAAGGATCACGATCATGGTTTTGGAGCAGTTTGCGTCCTGTCGACACGGGGGAAGCTTGACCTTGTGAGCGTCTATTTTCCTCTAGATCAATCATCAACAGGATTGATGACATCACGTTCCTACGATGGCTGTACCCATAGTGAGAACGCGGACGGATACCTGGCAGTCACAAAGTGGAATGGATTTCTCCGAGAGTTCTTGAATGGGTTCCCAAATGCGTAGGCCCTGAGATCGCGCTGCAGCTTGCAGGGACGGCAGGGGACGGCTTTATCGGTGAGCGCTTGTTGGACTGCGGAAGAGCCGGCCCGGCAATTCCGACGTCCTTCAGACTTGAGCAGAAGTAAAGGGCTAGCTGCATTTTCAGCAACTGCAAATTCGATGTATTCGTCATTAAGTGTACATTTTCAGGTGGTGTGGGGAGTTATAGCGGACAGAATATACCAATTATGCCTAGGTGTTACGAAAGCATCAATCTTTAAACTCGCTGCGAGTTTTTTCGTTTCGAGAGGATTTGTCTTGCCACCACGAGGAAGAAAACACCAGCCGAGAACGACACCTGCGAAGCAATCCTTCAGCAAAAGCAACTCTAGACTTCATGCACAACATACCCCACTGAACGTTATAGCCCTATTCCAATCAAAGTGATGCCCCAGCAGTGCCCCGGTAACGGGTGTACCGATGAGTGCACCCAGAGCACTCAAGAAGAAAGCGATCCCGAATCTGATGCTGTATATTCTCTTAGTAAAAAATAGGAGCTTCGGTTTAATGAAGAACCTACCCGACTTCTGAGGGGTCTCTTGAGAGCTCAGCGAAGGCAGGTGCTGTGATCGAGAAAACTGCAAGGCGGCCACGGTGTCAGTTGTCGTGCTTCCCGAGATAGGAGAGGAAAGGCAGTGGCAAATGTTAATACAAGACTCACTTGCGCCAGAGAAGAACCCGTAGAGGATGGCGAAGACGATGATCGCCGCGACGCTCTTGATACCGAACAGGGCGTATATGAGGACATTGCAGACGAGGATGCACGGGACAGCGACGTTGAACGGGCCAATGCGGTCTGCGATCAGGTTGGGGATGATGCGTCCGGGTATACCTGACGCGTTAAGGATGGAGATCTACAGGAAAAGGAAATATAGGAAAAGCTACTAAAGAGAGCAACATCGATCATAGACGCACCAGGTAGAACGCGGTCGTCTGGTTGACTCCGTGAAGAAACGCGTACAGCTGCAAATAGAAATCTGTACAGAAAGAAGTCCGTAAGATCTTCCCCCGGTGCCGAAATAATTATGCAAAAAGAAAACTTACAAGGGAAGAAGACTCCCCAGTTGGTAACGAAAACCCTATGAAAGAAGCGCCGAAGTGAGGTGAGCTTACATAGAAACGAAAGCCAGTGCCCTTCGCAAAGAACTCGAGAAGACGGCGGATGGTAAGGGTACTCACGCGAGGATGGTGATGATATAAGGCGCGTCGGTCATAATGACTTTCAGGTCCTTGGGGCGACCCTTCGCGTTCACGCTGGGCTTCGTGCTCATGAAGAGATTCGCGGTTAGGAGCATCGCGAGGACGATGAACCCGGAGACCCGCACGCCCCATGCGAACCCGAGCGAGCCCTTGAAGAGCTGGTTGAGCATAATGGGGAAAATTATGCCGCCAACCGAGGCGCCTAAGAGAACGAAAAGGAAGATCAGCGCAGATCCATGGTTGTCAACATGTCGAGTCGAAGAAATTATTGACCTGTTGCCACCACTCCCATGGCAAGCGCCCGACGAGTGCGCCAGTGGTGCGACTGCACCGCGATACACGGAACGTACAGCAAGCCCCCACTGATGCCCATGCCCAGACCTTGAGATAGGTATAGCTGGTAGTACTTGTCCGTATCACATATGGAGATCATGAACAATCTGAAGTATAATGAGGCGTCATCTCCTTTGACGTGATCGCGTGCAAATCCAGGGCTTACGAAAAGACGTAGATCAGCGATCCGACTGCCGTCGTCATTCTGAAATGGCCCATATCCAGAAGCTTGCCAGCCGGCAGTCCCATCGCGAAGAGGAAAAACAGCTGTGTGGACCCGATCCAGCTAATGGCGGAGGCCGACGCGGTGTTCGAGCGCGTATACAGGTCCTGGTACACCCCGAAGCTGTTCGCATAACCAAAGGTCACCGCGCCAATGAGGAAACTTTGGCCAGCCAAGGTGAAGAAAGTTTACTGTTAGCTTCATCCATGTGGAATAATGTTACGACACTCACCCGCCGATCATGGTCATCCAAGCTCGTCGTCCGCGGTCCATGACATCTTCGTCTAGGCTCTCCGCGTCCATAGATTCTTCCTTGACAGAGCCGGACTTGAATGGGACGTCTCTGACTGAGGAGGACCTGACTGAGGGGGTTTTGACGGAGGGAGCCTTGAAGGAGGGAGCTTTCTCTGAGGCGATATTCTCTGAGGGAGCCCTTTCCGAAGGTGCCTTCACCGACGGTGCCTTCTCGCCCGAAGTGTTGGACGCCATCGAGGAGAATTGCAGACAGCAAGAGTGAAGCGGTCGAGCCTGAAGGACTGCAACGTCGTCCAAGCCACAGTATGCGTTTACAAGCACGTTCTTCCCGACAGCACTGCTCCCGGCGCGGAGCCGCCGCCACAGAGGGGCGTGTTTTGGCGGGCGTCGGGCTTTTGCAACTCTGTCCTTTCAGTCGAGGCTTCGATTTTTGCGCCAGCTCATCTCGGTTCAGCTATCTTGGCGTGCCCAATTGGAACGCGAACCACTCCAATCTCCATGAGCGTTAATGACCATTGAATTGACGGTGAAGCATGGGTCGGGGGCTCCGGTGCTCGTACATAGGACTTTTCGGCAGAAAAAGGGGTGATTGGAAGGACTCTGGGGTATGAGCCAAGTTTCAAGATCATCAGCTGGGAATCAACTCCCAAAATAGATTGTCGCTTCCCGATGCCTATGTGCTGGGCAAAATCGAATTCCCGCTTTACGACTTAGTCAAGGTACGTTTTCATTGTAAAGAACAAAAACGCCATCATTTTCCATGATCAACCCATCATGCTTCGCAAACTCTCATCGACTCCAACTGAGAGACTCAGACCAGAGGACAATTGCGCAGGTTTAGTCTTGCACATACATTCTTGCAATAATTGGTATTCGTATTCCGGATACACGGCCGGTCTATAGGATGCCGGATTCTGGGGAGATTTTAGACTGCTACAATCGGATTGTTGCCGTCGCTGCCTACAACGTGGTAAAGAAGCTCGAACCTCAGCGCAGATCATCGTGCTTTGTGAACTTGACTTCTGCGAACTTCTGCGCGGTCGGAGCGGTATGTCCTGTATAGGGGCATTTCCACTGGCCATCTTCTCGACGATCGTGGCGCAGAGAGGAAAGGAAAGTAGGATTCCCAATGTTTATCTTATCTCTTGCAATTGGAAACCCGACGTGCCCGTTTTCTCGGGCTCAAGGCTCGGGGTTTTGAATACAATCCGGTACAGAGCTAACCATTCACGCGTCAGGCTCAGCAGCCCGAGAATACAGCCGACATACTGACTTGGGTATGTTGAACTTCGCTTGAAGAAATCAGATGTTGGACTGAAGGAGTTTATGCGGAGTATTATTGGCAGGGGACCAAGGCAAGAGCTGTGGGTCCAAGAGATGGCTGATGACAGCTGTGAGCAATTGTTGGAGAATTTCGACTTCAAGGAGGAGCGCGTCAACCAGGAGAGGCAGTGAGGATTCCTCATCATAAGTTTGTTATTCCCTCCGTCCATCTACGCCTTCAACCTTGTCTGATGCAGGTTTTCTGTTTCTAATTTCCAAGCCAAACACGAAGACCAGAACAGTCCATGCTTTGGGGCTAAAAAGCAGTCATCACCTCGAAGCAGAACAGGCGGGTAGAGTCCACGAACTAAAGCGATGGGAGGTTTTCGAAGGATCTCTGTCTCGTCCCACAGAATCTTCTTAGAAGATCGATATCTAGGAAGGGAAGGCCATTTTTCGAAACAGTATGACCCGCTCTTTCAGCGAGTATCTAGTTACGGAATAATCTAGTCTAACTGCCAATTCTGGAAGAGAGTCTGAAGCTATGGTTAGTGTTCAATCAGGGCAGAACGCAATGCCGTTTCATCTTATCTTATCGGGTTGTGCCAGTCGGAGAGATCCGAACGCCCGTCAATTGGTTAGGCGCCCGCTCATTGATATTTATCTAACATAATTTAGCAGCTACAAAGGACCTCATAGGCCGTGTGCAGCATGAATCCGTTACTGGACACCTTCAAGCTCACCTAAGTCCGTGGCGTCGTCCGTCTGCGTGGCAGGGCTGATTCTCAGCCTCAGCCTATTCCTTTATGAAGGCACGCCAGTGTCATGCTGCCGTTGGGATTGTCGAAGTCGGAAAGCATCGTGTCGGGCGGAAGGCCCTGGCTAGACAGAAGATAATGATTATGCTACTAACGCAATACTTCTTCCGACGAACGAAGGGGATGGTATACCTCAATACACTGTTGAAGGGCTGAGTGTATTATGTACTTCTGCCTAGAAGTAGCTGAGCGTCGTCATTGTCTCGTGCGAAATTGAGTGGCGAAACGGAAGCCTTGTAGCGTGCATGATTAGCACAGGGAAAGCCAGCTTCAAGCCCTGTTGGCGAATTTGAAAGGAATTGAACTCGATGAGCGCATGGTTCAAGAAGATGGCCACCCTCTGACGCCCTCCTCGTTTGAGACGAGGGTTGTGGTGCTCGAGGCTTGCTAGGCTGCCAGGAGGGTGGTCAGTATCCCAATTTAACGAAAGAGACTAGGAGCTTGTAGGGCGAGAGAACTGCCACGGTATTGGTGGCTTCAGAGGGAAATAATGGGCTTTCCCGTGCTGCACGCCGGGGAGAGATGTCCCTAGGCGCTTACTGCATCCACCGCTTAGACTAAGCCGAATGTCGCATCGCTCTAGGAGGAACTTGTCAACTGTTGACGGTTACCGTCTTTAAATAGTAAGCCTTATACAGAGCAGTGACAGGATACGAGATACTCTCCACAAAGAACACCAGCAGTGCCTCAGTGCCTCAGTGCGGAGGCGCGAAGGGCGAGTCCAGCTGGATCTGCTCATGCCCGAATGAAAACTGTTTAGGACGCAGCAATGAAATGGATTGTTCTCTCCTACCCAGAACCTACGAGGACACGGAGTAGTCGAGAGCAGAACCCGGGTGGTAACGATACAACAATGAAAGACTTCTCCTAGATCCCAGCGACACAAAATGTGAATGCATCCTTTACTTGAACTAGTAGATATAAAAGACGGTCAGAGAACGGAACAGAGACAGGGGTAGCAACAAGACTTACGTTCTTGCCGTCAACCCACTTCTTACCGTTAATCTCGAGGTCCCAGGCGAGGGCAGCCTCGAAGAAGGCCTTGTCCTCTTCGTTGCCCTTCACATCGAGCTTTTTGTACTCATAAGACTCCCAATCGGGAGCAACATCAACGACTGGCTTCACGTCCTGACCGCGGAGGATGAGGGCACCAGAAATGGCCGAGTCTCCGGAAGTGCCGAGAACGCCGACAGAGCCGAAGAGGTATTTGCGTGACGCCTCGAGACGGTTGAAGAAACCGCCGATTTGGTTGGAGGACATGAAGGTTTGCGTGAGCTCTTCGTTGTATTTGAAGTCCACGCGCCACACGGAGAAGCCCTCGAGGTCGACGCTGAATGAAAATGAGGACTCAATAGGATCACAAATCGTTTAGAACGACTCACTTCTCGTAGAACCACTCAAGCGAGCCTCCAGGACCACGGGTATCCTTGTTGGAGTAGGCGCGTTTCCAGTCTTCGAGGTTGAACGTTGACTTGGGAAGGTCGTCGAGGGGGTTCTTCGCCTTGGGCTCTTCAGGGACGAGAGGCTCCTCCTCCTCTTCATCGGCGGGTTTAGCTTTGGGCTTCTTCTCCGCCTTAGGGGCCGTAGCAGCGGCCGGCTTGGGCTCCTTCTTCTCCTTAGCGGGAGGAACAAACTGGATACCCTTCTCGATATAGGTAGTCTCACCAAACACCTCCTTCAACTTAGGTTGGTTGATGATTGTCTCGAAATGGCGGATGAGGTTGGGGATTGTGGCGCGAACAGCAGCGTCGATGGTGTTGGCAACGCCATGTTGGATGACAGCGGCGACCCAGAGGTCAGCAAGAGTAATGCGCTCGCCAACGAAGAACGTGCGGGTGGAGATGTGGGCTTCAAGGGTCTTCAAGGCGCGGGCTTGGCGCTCGAGTAGGCCGGTGTGAGTCTATTCGAGTCAGAAAAGACCTAAAGAAAGTGTAAAGCAACCTACCGGCTTGTTATAGGGGAAGAGGCCCAAGCACAGACCGCGAACTTGATTGGTGTTGGTGAAGACTTCAGCTTCGGCAAGATGAGCCCACTGGTCAACAAGAGCGGCCTCTTCTGGCGAAGAGCCAAGCAGGCCGGAGTTTGGGGCAAGGCTAGCGACTGTACAGATATATCGTGATCAGCACTTCGAAATGCATCATCCAAAAAAGCACGGAGACGAATCAGATTTTCAAAGTCTCGACATGAATGTTAAGACAGGGATAACTGAAAATAAATAAACTCTCATCCTCCACAGCAGTGCTCGCCCTCTCAAGTGCGATCGATTAGATGGCTGATAAGGACTCACCGTAACGAGCTATCGCGGCACCCTCGAAGAGTTTGAAGCCGTCTGCACCTTCCCAAGCAGGAATTTTGCCATGTGGGAACTTGGCGAGGAATTCGGGCTTCTTGTTATCGACGAAATGCTCATAAGCCTTGGGCAGAGCGATCTCAACACCACCGAAGGCGGCAGCGGACCTGATCTGGTTTCCTCGACGATCAGCGTCGGGTTTTCGCGCGATGAACAACGATACGCACCGCTTTTCCAGAAGCTTGGTAGGGAGTTGTCCACAAAGTTCCTGCAGGGGCCATTTTTGAATGAGATGAAAAGAAGATGAGAGCAAGATAACCTCAAAATTTCTGACTACGAAACCCATCAACCGATGATATCACGTGAAGTTTAGGGCAGGCTCAAAAAGGCGGATCAAAGTCGACTTATGCTCGCAACGGAATGATTATGCGATTATGACCTGACAAGGCGAGAACTATACGAGACAATGGCATAAAGTTGCAAAGCAGTCGGGAAAGCATCGAGAATATATCACTTTAGAAGAACCGTTCGAACGACATCTTGAAGGGCGTATTCATCATCCTGAAATATCTGCATGAGATACACGCCCAGGAGATGTGAAAGCGGCACTCACTTGGTCGAGAGACCACGTAAAGCATCCAGCCATCCCCTTTTGCTTTGCAAATTGTACTTTCGCTGCGAGCGATCGGGTGTCTACACAGAGGTCAGAAGGGGCAAGAAAGAACGAAACCAAACACTCACTGTCGAAAGTGACCAGAGTGCGCTGCTCGACGTTGAACAAATACTGGACCGGAATCAAAGTCAGCGGCACTACCAGACTCCAACTATCAGAGGCTTACGGGCGTGGAGCTATCTTCGTCCCATCCAAGAGTGTACCCGTCGCCGTGAGTATAATTCCCATCAAACATTTTCTTGAGCGCTCCCGTCTGAACGATATCTCTGAAGGCGATCCGTGTGCCCCACCAGTCCGCCAAAGAGACTTCAGGGAAAGCGGCGCCCTCTACTGTCTTCTTCGCCTTCAGCCTGGCGTCACTCTCCTTGCTTGGAGGCTTCGGCCCGACTTCTACGTGGGCACCTCTGAACACCGAACGGCTGTAGTTCATGTTCGGTGCCTCTTCACCCTCCGTGGCGGCTTGGAGAGCGGATGACGTGAGTCCCGTCTTGTTGCTCTTGAAGACATAACCAAAGAGCGGGAGGCCAAGGAGCATCTATGAACTCGAATAAGCCCGAGAAGAAGTTAGATGGATGTCGAGATAACACGAACCTGCGAGGGTGGAAAACCCGCGACCTTCCACTGCGTGAAAGCGCCTCCAGCAGTCGTCTGGGGTTTGTTCGGCTTCAGAATGATATTTCCTGGCGCAGGGTATAAGTGACAGCTGCATCTCGAGGAGATGAGAACCTACCAAGTGGTGCATTCGGACCGGGCGCAGACGTCTCATAGACGCTATAATTCCTAAAGAAAGGATATCAGCCACAATTGACAGCTAGCCTCCAACATACGGGAAACACACATTATATTGATAAAGGAGAGCTCATCTGCAAAAGCCGAAACGTCCCTCATCGGAAGGCCTTCTTCATCTAACCAAGGTGAGTGTCCAACAGCGGCCGAGATGATGATGGCGGGGCCAAGGGCAGCACGGAGGGCCTGGAAGAGCAGCAAGAGGTTTTTCGCGTCCTGCGGGGAATACGGGTTGCCAACGCCCTTGATGTTGGGGAATTCCCAGTCGATATCGACTCCTGGAAATAATCAACATATTAAGAACGAAGAAACAGAAGGCCATGATGAGTGTCTGACTGACCATGGAGGCCGTATTCATTGATTGCAGTAGCGATGGCGTCGACCAAGGCCATCCTATTAACTGGAGTCGAGCAGGCGTGGCTGAACCACTGACTGCCCTCCCAACCACCAACAGAGAGGACGATCTTCGTACCAGCACCGCTAGCTACAGCAGATCTCACCAAGCGTTTCAAGATTGCCTGGGTGTTTGCGGCCCAGTCGAGAGAGGAAGCCGAGTTCGGGATGACGAACCCTACCAAGGGATGAATAAAGACAGAGACCTCGAAATGAGACGTGTACATACCGAAAAACAGGACATCGAACCTCTTATAGTCCAAATTCTCCGGAGGCACGCCCGCAACGCTCCATTCAGGGTAATACGCAGCTGCGATATTCTTCCACCCAGCCATCACCTGCTTCGACCCGAACACACTATCCAGCCCCACCGCCTTTGCGGCGTCGCCGTTCCGGTACTTGGACAGTGTCGAGGGCAAGACATCCTCCACGTTGATGCCACCACGCACATCAAGGGACGAGCCTCGTTTGAGAAAAGCGAGGAACAGGGGGTGCTTGCGGTACTCTACCGACCAGAGGAGTGAGGAGACGTATCGCGCAAGCCCGAGCTTGCGTTCGGCAATGAGGTCGTCGTCTACCCAGGCACTTGGAAGAAGGCTCGTTGAGAAAAGCCGCTTGGGTGGTAGTACAAACTCGTCACGGAGGGCTTCGTGAAGGGTCAGAAACTGATAGAAAGGATTTAGTGATGTTGAATGTTAGAAGAGTCTTAGCACGTACCTCAGAGAATCGACGTTCTATGGCGGTTTGCTTCCCCTTGATGGTGATCTTGACGACGTAGAGGACGTGCGGGTATGGTTTAGAGGCAGTTGTATGCTTCGTGATGGAGACAATCGCCGCCATTACGGTTCGAATCGTCAAGCTTCAAGGAAAGAAATGTGTAGAGTGAAGATCTCGGCGGGGAATGGACCCTCCTCATCAGGCGCGGCCGGGTATAAATGACGAGCCACCCGGTTCTTTCAATGCCATGCCGTCCTAGATAGACGGAAACGGGGGGTGTGGCTGATCTTCTTGGTGTCTCACTTCGCCTTCGTCAGCACTTTAGATGTAGAACTAGAATCTTCTGTTCGCACCTTCCGCAACAGTGTAAGCTTCATATGCTCCGGAATCGAGACATCTGCCCAGCGTGAGGCTTGAGGCCGTTGACAACGACAAAGCGACCAATGGGTTGGAGAACTTGACACGTCACATCCCCCACGCACGCGGTTCACAAGCCACCGCCGTGGTAGCAGGACTGAATTTTTGTTACATTGACGCTTCGCGGTGTCTGTACGCCTGTGTGGCGGAGGAAACGGAGAACAGACATTCGTGTCTGAGCGTGTGGAAGTCAGGTGGAAGTGGATGCGTGTTGTGGCTTGTAGGTGTATCCATATTAGGCTACTTCAGCCCCTGAGTGTACTCGAACGCGAGGCGTAGACATACGCTGCGCGAAGAGCAGCAATCCGGGCGCAGTCGAGTTGGGGAGCATCGACGAGACACCGCACCGTTCAATTCAATGATGGGGGCAACTGAGCAATGTATACTCACCGATTTACTCCATCGATAGCTCAGGTTCTGAACTGCTAGAACCGTTTGTATCGGTCGTTTAATACGCGAATTTCGAGTTCCGTACAACAGAGGGGTTATTTGTTCACAGAAAAAGTGAGGGATTTAGTCCCTTCTCGTTGCGTGTGAAAGCGGCCCGCTGACACAAACCATTACATCAACGGTCCGGCTGATCACGAAAGTTCCCGGCGTCTTGACCAGCTTCCTTTCCGTCGTTACTTCACCAACTAATGACGATTCCTCCACCTCACCGAAGCACATGAAGTACTAAGGGACAAGCCCGAGGCTTGAGCCTGAAGCTTGAAGCCGCTTGAAGATCCATAATCTCACATACCTGGCTTTGCGACGCGTCGACTTGGCGTCGACTCATTCCTATTGCAGAAGCACGATTCGCGGATTCCTAACGGATTTCGACTCGTGGATTCGGACTATCGTGCGATCGAAATGCTCGTCGTTTAGTCCACCAGGGCCCATGCGCTTTCAGCGCTGAAGCGCTGACCCGGTTGCCTTATGACAAGCCAAACCATCCAGAACACGCAGCATTAGACGCAGCATAGCTAATTGGTTTATGGTGGGCATTTATACGCTGCTCCCTGGGTCTCTCTACCAGCTAATAAAACCGTCTAGATACCTTCCTGAATGATTTCTGAGACGAAAGAGCCGCGAGAAGGTAGGTGTGTTGACGACGTTATTTCGTCCCCTCCTCTGATGGTCGAAGAGTCTTGTTCATGGGGCGTTGGTGGGTTGAATCTTCATGCTTCTATCATGGCGACACGATTGGTACGTTCATAACCGCTTCCTCAATCGAGTGTTCGACTGAATGCAGATTCTTATGCCCCGTTTATCCAGGCTTTTAGTCGACGTATTACAGTTTCAGTGCTTCCAGTCACGCGCTGGCGGAATTTCTCTTCGCTTCAGGTTTCCACAGGCTCTTTCCTCTAAAGCTTTGCGTCCACACTTGATCTACTCGTAAGAGCGCGCACCCAAAGGTCACACACAGCCGCCCAATACCTCTCCGGGTCCGTACGTGCATGCGCAACATGGGGACTATTCTCGAACTTCTCGGTGCGAACATCGAAAGCAAGAGTGCTCGCCTTTTCCGCGTGCCGTTCGACATGCCTTGCTAGTGTTATCTGGTCTTCGTCTGAATAGAGATACAAGCGCGGAGCCGCCTTCGCTTCTTCCCCTGCGGATACACTGGCAAGTGGAAGAACCTGGGGATCCATCACCACATTCCTCAGGTCTGTGAAGATGGGCGGCTTTCCGGCTACCCACCGCAGGAAGTGGTTGATGCCGTATAGAAGAGCGACGACTGGGATGGCGAAGAGTCGCAGGAAGGGGTTATTTGGCGTGTTCCCGTTAATGGCGGACTCGAGGCCATAGTCGCCTGGGGTTGAATCCATGAGGAGTGCGACCGGGGGTTGATGCGATGCATTCAAAGGCGATTTCATGAGCATCTTCTGGAGGGCAGAGAGCTGAAAGCCTCCGCCTGCGATGAAGAGGTATGTCAATTTCTAAGCAGTATCCGGATGCCCAAAAGAACTGACCGTTGGACATTAGGTATACTAGGACACCTTTCGCAAGGCTTCCATTCTCTTCTTCGCGTCGAAGGATCGTCATCAATGGCGCGAGGAGCCCCTCCTAACAATGACATGTCAAATTCCGGTTCGAAAGAATGCAAATATCTCGAGTTGTTTCGAACCTTTGTGCTATCGCTCGCCCAATAAACGTCTTTACTGACCGTGGTGACGACGATGGTCGAAGTCGGGAAGAGACCTCGCAGAGTGTCACTGTATTTGCGGATGTGAACCGTCTGTGCATTCACTGGTACGTGGTCATCACCCTGCTTCAAAGTGCGAGGTTTCGTTGGTTTACTTACTCCACGTAAACAGGAGAATAAGCCTGACATTTTTTCCAATCAGCATCAAAGTATGATCCGCCAGCGTGAAAATGAGAACGAGACCCACCCTGGTGGCTCGACACTGGAGAGATTCGATCCATTTACGCGCCCTTGGCCAGTGGCGTCTGCTTGAGGCAATGGTTCTGAGAGGAACACTCGAGAGTTCAGCCTGTGGAGAGGGGATGAAACAGCGGGAGGTACCATATCGACTGAGAAAGGTGGGCGTCGGGGCCTTTTTTTCCGAGACAAACATCTTATACGTCTCTAAGCGTCTTTCAGCCTGTGTGCATCCTCCATGCGACGATGCGAAAACGAGGATCGCCCACATACCATGCCGTCGGCGACGTTTTCGAGTCATCCGTCCCAAAGACTAGACGGAGTCGCCGAAGTCAGCGGGGCTTAAGACGGAGGGGGAAAAGAACCGGCTTGTGGGTCCCACCTCTCGTGACAGTGGGTCCAACGAAGCGCTGTACACAGCGACCAAATAGGTGCGAAAGGGGATAGGAGGCGCTGCAAGGAAGTCTGTCAAGCGACCCTACTTTGCTATCTGGATAGTCTCCACATGCGCTTGACTTCTCTCGTTTTACCGCAACACTTTTGTGTGTCGTTTGCAGACCACAATCCACAAATGTCCGGTTCGGACGAACCAATTAGTGATCGTGATGAATGCGTGTTGGACGTTTGGCTCATTTCCAGTAACAACTGGTATGAAGCATTCGTTGGTCGTAAGGATACTATTCACCGGTCTCAGACTACTATCCGACGCCATGCTATGACTGAACTTCAATGCCTGGTTCCTACGGTGAATTATCACGGGTAGTTGCAGTACTAACAAATATCTCGAGCCTCTTTGGGGCTCCGTCTGTCTCTTGTTGTCTCTGCAGCAGTTGATCAGCGGCGAGGCAATACCAAATATGAGGAAGGAGCTTAAATCATACCTTCGTCTCGGTCGCGGTGACATCCACGGTCTGCGGCTCGTAACTGGCGTCGAACGTGGCGAGGTTCATTTCCACGTAGGATGTCTTCTGCCGTGCAAGAGACTTTCGTGCGTTCAAGGACGCCAACATCGTGTTGAGGTACCTGGGAAAAAGAAAACAAATCAGAAGCGAGAGTCGAGGTTCGCATGACTTACAGGCGCCCAGCGCAGAAATAGAAGACACCATAAACAAAGGCATCGGGAAGCGCAATTGCAGTTGCGACGTTCAATACGGAGAATATCGAAGTAACTGCCCCAGTGTTTATCGTGTAAATCTGTTTGAAAAGGCATTTCAGCCATCGGCGACAGCGTTGTTGCTCAAGAGGAGCAGCCACGCACCATAATTTTTGTGATCTTGTTGTCCGATTGCTTGACGCCAGACCTGGAACGATGAAGGAGATACAATATGGTCCCGGCCAACAGGATGTTGGCAATAGCAGCGGCCCCATTGGCAATTTCCGAGAGAAGGTTGTATTGCTTCTGCGAGACCGAAATGCGGTCCGTCTGGCTCGCCTTGATCGCCCATGCTAAACAGTATAGGTGTCAATGGATGTATGGGCACGAAAGGTAGATTTGTTTGCACCAACACCAACGCCTACAGAGAGAGAATGCCTTCAATATATAGGCAGAATATTGGAACGCTACTCACCGAACTTGGCTGCAATGAAGAGGGCCTGGAAAACATTTACGCCCACCGAAGATATGAACAACCAAGTGAACTTACTGGAGGAATAACGAGGTACAGCCGCTTGTTTCCGACTGCATAGAAGTAGTAGTACTAGATAGCAATTTCCGGGAGTTAAATTGCTCACGCAACCAGATCCTCATCAGGAAGAAGCACTGGACGAGGAGGTCTCCAATATCCTTGAAATATTTTGGGAAAGACAGATCGAGAAATAAAGATCGAGGATAACAGGATACTCACTTGAAACAGAGCTTGCATCTGTCATGGAAGAATAAGTTCCAATCTTAAGTTTAGCCAGACCAAAACACGGCTGTCGTACCCCAAAGCCCCATATCATGATGTCAAGTTGACGCGGATTGAAATAATTCTAGATGGGAGTCACGTAGATCGTTGTATGCCACCTAAGTGGCTAGACACGAACCTTTATCATGTAGAAATATACTGTTCGGGAGGTGATCAGGTCGCTTAGTCTTGGGAGTTAAAAAAACGCACTGATATGTGTTATAAGCGCTTGGTGGACCGTGTTCATCAACCTGAGCAGGATGTGAGTGCCTGGCCGCTAACACAGGTCATCAAAGAAAGTATTATGTACTTGCCAGATGAAAGTAACCTAGAACATTGATAACCTGTCGGTGGCAATGATACAGGAGTTGTTAACTTCCACACACCAAAATCCGCCAGAAGAGAGGATCCTTGGTGTAATTAACATGGTACCTGAGAAGCTCAGTGAGACAAGAAACCACCAGCTAATTATAGAGGCCGGCCTCACGAGTAGGTTTGAGCAGTACCGACGCCCCATAGTCTACGAATATCTTGAGAAACGACCCGGAAGAGAAAACCTAAACAATGTTACCCCGCAGATAAAATGACGCCGATGTAGGCTGCTCCAAAGGTACTGTCAAGGGAAGGAACGCTCATGTTTTCTGTGAGGTGGAGGTGAATCGATGATAGGATGCACGGAATTATTCCTCCAATCTCTTTAAAGCGTTCCACTCGATGCTCCGAGTCAGCAATCATTGCCGTCTTGGGAAAGCAGAGATTTCAGCGGCGCCTACATATAATTCTCAAGTCCTGATACGGTGCCGCTGCAAGGGAGACAAACAAGCATCCGATTACGAGTTGAAACGATATCTTGACGTGATGAAGGCAGTGGATCCGGTGCTCTGTGGGGTGCCCTGGCAGAGAATGGAACTGGTTCAGCATCCCATGTTGGCTACGCGAGACACAAATGCAATGCATACCTTGTGTTCTGATGTGAATACACAATTCGTTGCAACGGGTACACACACTTCGTCGTATGAAGGTCATCGAACTGATGTTTGTAGTTCGTAGGGGATAAAATTCCAAGTAAATGAGTCTTGAGCACATGTTCCGCAATTACTGGGGTGAGATGCCGTGTATTCCGGATATCAATATCCAAAAAGTAGAGTAGTCCGGCATGAACGACCACCAGAAGTAGCAGATCAGTCGGACCACTGAAAAGCCCGTGTAGCTGAGCAAATAAGTCCCGAGTTCACACATTCAGGGAGGTAGAAAGCAGGTCTATGGGTCGAACATTTGAGAGTTGAGGGAGTTGGATGAGCTTCAATTCCAACCTCAACGTTGACCCAACGTCGACCTTATTGAACGAAGCTGAAATTTTGTTGAAACTTTGTGCGGGCTAGCACGTGACTGATACCCAAAATGGCGAGCCTGCACAAACGTTTCAACATCCACATTTCCTCACCTCAACCTACATCTCCAAACGAGTTCGAACTAATACAAGCTCAAGCGTGCCAAATTTGGGAGCTCTCTTGCTTACAAAGGAGCACCTTCTGATTGCGATGCTCCTTGAACGACTGCGAGTATCTGTCGCTAGACCTGCTTCTTCCTTGCCGCCATGCCACACTGGTCTCAGCTGCATTCTGCAACACGGAATATAGATGGAGAAGGAGAATGTTGCTTGTGGCTCTCAGTAGCGCATGGTGCGTATTGTTGCGATAACACATAGTACCGGCCATATCCGCCGGTGGTAAAAACTCGGGCCCCACAAAGGAGTGGGCTTTGCTCACGGAAATACGTTGTGTGCCGATGTACATAACGCTAATTACTGGTGAGTCATCCTCGGCTGCATCGCTTCTTTCACTTTCTACTCGCCATCGGGACATTCTTAACACCCTGGGATGACATGACTGCGGAGGAGATCCACAAAGACCGTATGGCAAGATATTCCAAGCAATAGCCGTAAGACACTTTGAAGCCTGGCTTCCCGTTAGCCCGAACTAGTTCGCGTGGTCGTAAGATTGGACGTACACATCATCTAGGATTTAAAGCGGACAGCCAAACTCCTTCTGATGGCCGTCGTGACCTCGTGCAGTCTTCGGGACCCACAACTGCCTCTTTGGTAGCCGTTGGCGTCGGCTAGCACCTACTCAGTGGACTCGGACTCGGGTGCGATGGAAGTACACGGTAGTGATCATGATCCTTCCATTGCTCGTGAAGTGGGCGCTTCGAAGGGACATTGGGCGCTCTATCTATCCGAGGAGGATGCAGGGCATGCAGTAGCACGGCCGGCGCATCTTCAGGCTCGCGAAGCCATAATACATGCTTTCTCCCTCATGACCTCACTCAGATCCATGGAATATCTGTCTTCCCCAAAGGAGGCTGATTGTATTCAGAATAGGCGACTTCTCTACCTCGAGACTACAATTACGTCCTTTCTCGACTTGATTTGCCTTAGAAATCAAAACAATCATTATATTTCGGGTTTTCTAACACATTTATCGAGACGGAAATTCTCCGTTCTTGCAATCAACATTCAACTCAGTCCTCGCTGAGCCTGACCCAAATTCTTCAAGGCGCTCTCCACGAGGCAGACTTTTTCGGTGTCTCTCGGTAATATTCGACACCTGAATGGTGCGATTTTGCTGGCAGAAAGTGGTCGGCGTCATTGTTCAAGAACAGATAGGGATACTACTCACCGAGTGTGCGTATCTATGAAGTCCATAGGCGGAATGTACTCTAGACCATTCTCGTCGAGAGGCGGCAAAATATCAAAGACGGACAGAAGATGAGCGGTCATCACGAAAACGACGCTCAACGCAAAGTGCGAACCAGGACAAAATCTAAAGACCAATCAGGAAAGAATTTACGAGTGACAAATGCAGGGCCTACCTTCTTCCAAGACCAATAGCAAAGGATATAGTACTTGGATCCAATTCAGGTTCAGGGCCGGCAAACCTATCCGGGTTGAAGGTCTCTGGGTCTCGGTAGATGGAAGGATCGTTCAAGATGGCCCTGGACAAAAGTGAGCATGAGAGTATTATCCTGGAGGAATGCTTTCTGACCATATATTCACCATGACGCAGCTCCCCCTTGGAATACGATGCCCTTCGTAGACGTCATCCTCGTCAAGACTGTGGGGCACAAGAGGCACGGTCGAGCTATGCCGGAGTGTTTCTTTGATTATGCATCCGAGGTAAGGCAATGCGCTGCGATCCTCTATGGTTGCAAGCCGTTGGGAGCCAATTATCGTGTCTACTTCGCGCTGAGCTCGGCGTTGAATCTCGGGATACGTGATCATAACCAGCAATAATAGGCGGATAGTAGACACGACCTGGAGTAAGGTCAGTGCGATAATTCAGTCCCGAAAGCTGGGCGTACCGTTTCTATTCCACCTGGGTGGAGCACAATCAGCTTGGTGCCTAACAGCTGGTCGAAAAGTGCGACATACCTGCATACAAGCTACCAGCTGCACATGCAAGCGCGTGCTGCTCAGCGGCTCCTTGAAGGTTGTTCCAGTCCTCAGTCAGTTGCTCGGCAACAAAACATGGTGTTGGAGACCCTTTAAGCTAGGAATACAATCCCACTTAGGATTATAAACACTCATCAATCTGGGGGGGTCTTACCACTTGTCCCTTTACGTATTCAAAAGGAAGGCGGATCTGCTCGAAGACCTCGTGACGCGACTTCCTTGCCCAGCGAATGAAACTTGCTCCAGGGAAGAATGGAGGTACGTATTTGACTATATGGTAGCATGAGGACTTCAGAAACGATCTGTGTATGTTAGAGACCATGGATACGACTCACGGATAGGGAACGAGTCGACCAGCCACCGTCCCGGTTTGCTAGCGATGGCGGTGATCTCGATGGTACGGTCTGCCATCGCAATCCAAGGGTCGTCGCGCGGTTTACAGTCTATGCCATAGGTGATTCGGAGAATTATAGAACCAACACTCCTATCATTGTGGTAATGGTAATTAATGGGTATCGCATTGAGGACAAACAACACCTTACGCTTTGATATTTTCAGCGAAGTGATCCGGGTCGTTGAGGAGCGCCTTAAGAGTCCTGCAAGATGCTTCATACTGTAATGGAGTATATCCCTCCAGGTTCCTTGCACTGAGCCATCGATGGAGCAGTTGACGCCCGTGCTTCCACTTGGGCCCATATTTCATGAATAGGATTGAGGTATCATCGCGGCCGACGAGCTCGCCGCCCATGATCTGTATCAAAATTATGAGCTTAAAGTAGTCGAGATCACAAAAGTAGGCTACTGACATATCTGGGCCGAGTGCTGTACTTTGAGGAGCGTTTCTCGATGAGGTCGGTGATGCTTTTGTATGAGTTCAATATGATAAACTTTCGCCCAAAGACGTGGAAGTAGATCACAGGGCCTGAGAAGTTGACATTAGCTAGTATCGCAGAATAAAACTTACAACGAGACTTTCCATAGATCTTGGACCAGTCCCGGTAGACTCTATATGGCTGCCGACGAGGAATCTGGTGGAGATTCCCAGTGAATAGGCGAGGTTTCGGGCCTGGACGTCATAAGAGTCTCAGTAAACTTGAAGATTAGAAGCTAATAGATACCCTACCCGGAGGCAATGTGGTGTCCTTGGACAAAATATGTAGGAGGGACAATCCTACGACCACGATCGTAGCGCTAGCAATGACGAGCAGGCTTGAGGACATTGTGGGCGAAATCATGGCTGAACAAGTTTGAATGTGTGGGCACTTACCCAGCTTTACATATAAGAGGGTAGCGTGCTGACCCAGACGCATGCGTGGATGAATAACTTGGCCACTCGTCGCACCGTGACAACAATCCGGGTTTCCGTGATCGGAGAACGGAACCCATATTTAGCATATGTCATTCCCTATTTGGTCCTATGTCGTCGCACACTGATGCCAGCACGAACTTGTCAAAAAGTGAAGGGAGGGTTTCTGACGTTCACTATCAGTTCAACTTGGTTCACTGTCATGGATCAAATTCACCACCGTCCGTGGCGTTCAGGGACCCGGCTCGTGGAATTCCCATTCGCCTATGCCGAGTCCGAAGAAGGGAGAGACTTTGATGTCCAAGCGCAGTGTGGTCAGCCTACGGCGCAAAAGCACGCGATCAATCCTAAAATATGCAACCAGTTCATTAGTACATTGTGTGGATTTCCGCAAAATATATTATCATTGTTCTCTCATAGCCTCCGGCAATCTATTCCGTGCTAACTATATGAATCACAAGTTGCAATCAGATAACCACCCCTACTTGTGAGTCGTACTGGACCTACTGGTGTTCGGAGAATACCATGGTAAATTAGGATTCAGGGTATTCACCTCCGCGGTTCGCGGTTGTCCAGCCTCTGCAGTCGATTTAACCCACAGACGTAAATAGTGGGCGTCTCATCGATCCATGAGCTCATCAGGCGGCAGACCATTACACGTACTTGGATGTAGATGGCAACGAATCCATTTCCGTCATCCCAAATCCTCATTCGCGGCTACGATGATTCCGGATGCACCTTCAGTGCCGGCAACCATAACGGTGGTCCTCATCAAGACCCACTTTCTAGATGATGGAGCTAAGGTAAGCAAAATGCAAGGGATATTTGAATCTTTTTAGGCCTAGGCTAAATGTGTTAGTGCTTACTTATACAGGAATTCAGCTCTCGCGCCGAGTATGCTGATCCTTCTTGGAGAGAGGGAAACTTCAAAATGGCTCAACGTAATCCCTCCGCATGTGATGTCCGACGGCGAGTGTCTTGGGCCCAATTTGACAGACGGTCGCTTATTTCGCGCTCCAGACGAGAGCTCCCGGCTTGCTGTGCTTCAGATGTTAGTCAGGAAGTCTCTCCGTTGACAGTTTCTTACGAGCCTCCAATCGCCCTCCTTATGGCATCAACTCCGGGCGACAAAGCCTTGGAGGGAAGTGAACGGAACGGAAACACTCCCACCGAGACGTTTCTTCTACCGCTAGCTGCGATCCATCTTATCCTCACAGCGCCTAGGGTCATGGACATGCGTAAGCTGGTGATACATGAGCCAACAGTTCTATCAGCACCCCATCTTTACGTGTTCTCCGAGACGGACAGGATGATGTTGGCGAAGCACCCGCGGAAGATTCAACCACCAGAGGCTTCGATGTCGAGTCCGCATGTTGCCCGCGCGCAGATGAACCCACAGCGATAGTGGGCGGCAGTGCTATTTGTGGACACGAGCCGGAAAGAGTAACCTGCCGATTCAGAGATCATTCCATCTGATTTTCGAAGAAAAGACGCCTTCGAGAGGATCGAGATTAGGAATCCAGGGAGAATACGTAGAGATAGTATGTAGCGACACTGATAGTATTGTGATCGTCCATATTCGTCAGATCAGCCCAGTGCCCTTGCGTTTCACAAGCATCTGCCGCGTCACAAGCAGGAAAACCACCCCCGCCGCGGTTGAGGTCTGGAGATAGGGAAAGTCATGAGCAAAAATCAACTAGGTGACAAAGATGTTCGACGTACTGCACTGAAAATGATGGGCTTATTCCAGTCAAAGTTAGGGCCAAGTAGGGCGCCAGTCACTGGGGTGCCGATGAGGGCGCCAAAAGCCGTCAAGGAGAATGCGATACCAAATCGAACTCTGAACAATGGGAAGTGTAAGTGTTTGGAGTCCTTGAAATGACGACAAAGGTAACTACCCCACTTCCGAAGGATGCCTCGATAGCGTCGCGAAGGCGGGTGCTGCGAGGGATAAAACTACAATCGTTGTTAGTGTCCTGACGGCACAGACAAATGGCAAAAAAGCACCCACTTGCTCCAGATAAGAAGCCATACAAGATACCAAATGCGATGACGCCGCCGACGGTTTTGATAGCAAGCATGGCATAGATGAGCACGGCGCAGGACAGGACGCATGGAATGGCGACGTTGTAGGGGCCAACGTGGTCTGCGAGCATGTTTGGTAGAATGCGTCCAGGAAGAGCAGCAGCGTTCAGGACAGCAATCTAGGACGAGCGTCAGGTGTCAATAGTAGAATAGAGCAGAGGACAATCACCGAGTAGAAGGCGGTTTTTGCATCGACTCCATGAACGACAGCGAAGAGCTGAAGGTAGAAATCTGTCGCAAGTTTGGGCAACACACTGTAAAAGGATTCAGAAGGACTTACATGGGAAGAAAACGCCCCAGTCCATGACGAAGACACTAGGAATATCGTCAGCATTTACATCTAAAACACTCAAAACGAAACTTACGCGAAGATGGAGATCAAGTACGGGATGTCTGTCATAATGCCTTTAAAGTCCGGCTGCACTTTCTTAGCGTTGAAATTGGCCTTCGCAGTCATCAAAGCATTCGCAACAAGTAACATTGCAAGGACGACAAAGGCTGAAACCCGAACGCCCCAGGCAAATCCCAGAGAACCTTTGAAAAGTTCGTTAAGCATGATCGGGAAGATTATGCCGCCAATTGATGTGCCTATTATCCAAGGAGATGAAGATCTCGGTGAAAAACGGAGAGACGTAGACAAGTACCGGTGGCAGCGATGCCCATTGCGAGACCTCGACGAGCACGCCAATGGTGCGACTGGACAGCGAGACAGGGGATATAGAGGAGGCCGGAGCCAATGCCCACCCCGAGTCCTTGTGCGAGGTAGAGTTGATAATATTTTTGAGGGTCGCATATGGAGACCATGAACAACCTTTCGTTGGAATTGTCAGCACCGAAAGATAAGAAGGATCAAAGGGCGCACGAAAACACATAAACGAACGTGCCAATCATCGTCGTGAGGTGGAAGTATCCCAAGTCAAGTAGTTTACCAGCGGGCAACGCCATGGCTAGGAGGCAAAATAGCTGGGTAGAGCCTATCCAGCTTATGGCAGATGCGGAGGCCGTGTGAGAGCGAGTATAAAAGTCCTGGTACACGCCGAAACTGTTCACATATCCGAAGGTCGTCGCGACTGTGATGCACCTTTGGATACCTTCAGATAACTGAGAGAAGGGGCAGGGACGTCTGGCTTACCCGCCGATGGCTGTGCTCCACGCATGAAAACCGCTGTCCATGGCCCCGTCGGCGGCTTCAGAAGTCGGAGAGGGCGGGGAGGGGGCAACTGTCTCCTCCGCCGTACTCTTCTCCGATCGCGTTGGCACGACAAGCGAAACCATTGCCACAGAACTTGAGGCGGATAGGGAAATTTCGTATGCATTGGGCATATATGACCGTTAACCGAAGAGCGGTTCGTTGCATCGCGAGTTGCCAGCCCAAGATCGCAGCGATCCACGCTGGTTCACCTATGGTCCATGCCGACCGCAAAACCGCCTATTGTGCTTCTTCTGTGGGCGCTGTTTGTGGGTGACGCCCGTATGTCCTTCCATCTGGAGGCCAGAAGTTTCGATTCGGCAAGACGTCCGCCCACAGCCCACAGTGATGTACGCCTTATGCCTGGCTGTACGATATTGTGATTGATTGTCTGAATCTTTTGAACGTAGAAATTCGAGCGGCAGAGCAGGCCAGTGGATCGTAGTGGGCCGACAAGAAGGATCCATAACCTATGACATTGGGTGGCATTCTTCCTAACTCCCAAGGCGAGACCGCAAAAAGAACAGCAAACATGACAGTTCGCGGTTAGCAATCGCTCCTCTGAGGCCCTCTGAGGCACGCAAACTTCAAGCCCACGTATGCGAAAGGGGTTCCAACTTCAGTGGACCATTGCTCGTCAGTGGTGCTGCACTAGTCACATCATAGTAACGACTTCCCCGCCACTGGGAGCCTCTCCAGAAAGGCCTTCGAACGTCCTGCCCTCTAAGGTTCGTCATAATCCACTTTCAAGACGGCAGAACTCACCTTCGGGGTCGTATATCCTTCTACACGTCCAGTCCCTGATTGGAGTACAGTGCACTCTAAGAGACTCTAAACTCTTGGAATCTTCAACAGCTGCTCATTGCGCCATGGAAGGACAATGTAACATTGAAACGCAAAGCAACAGTTGTGCCGAGCATTCTCTTGGTGGTGTTTTCTCTGGTGGTGTTTGAGAGTCGACGCTCAGCCGGTTATCTCCGGAGCAAATGAGCAATTTGTTGCTGAGCCAGTCAAAATTAGAGCACAGCCACCCCCCTGGTGAAGGTGGCGCACTATGTGCAGGTTACATACTCTCTGACAAAAAATGGAGCGCTAGAGACTAGACATGCGCGAATTTCAGATCCAGGGTCATCTACAAAGACCAAAGAGGATTATTTCACGGGCGATAATGATCAGAATCTTGACCGTGCTGCCTTTTTTTTTGGCCAACTCGTCTAACTGAAATGACCGATGCATAAATAACCCAGGAGATAATGATTGTGGGTGCTATGCTCACACTTTCAAGTACATATAAGTTCACAAATTCATCTGACTGACTGAAGATACTGCCACAACCCGTGTGCTAAAGAAAAGCAAACGACGGAGAACCATGCAAATCATATCTCCTATGTAGACCCCCAATCAGCATCCCGCTCCCTGATCTTTCCCATTGACGGAAGCGGGATATCCGTGGTTTCTTTCGTTCCTAGCATGAGCGGCCCGCTAAAGAACGGACTACTGTTAACTCCAGTGGCAGTCCCCATGGAGCGCACCATGTCGCGAGTGTTCAACGATACGAGGAGTGAGTTTAAGTACACTTTGGTTCCTTCAGTCAATGCGAATTTTCCTGAAGGCAAAGCAGAACGTACATTTGCTCAGAGGGATATAGATCGCGAAGAACACCAGGTTGTCTGGCCATATGGCATACTGCAATGCCATTAGTTTAAATGTGGTTGAAGAGCGTGCTCGACTCACGATGGCTACACAAGCGAACGCGCAAAGACTGAGATGGCTTGAGAATAAGAATAACACAATTTGAGGCTAATTTTACCTTGTGAGAAGACCTAGAGATCAAATAAGCGCGCAGGAAATTGGGCTTTGATCCAAGGCACATACCCGTATTAATTGCCAGCGCCACCAGGAACGATATCATGGAATCCGTTCTGCAAATTGAAGGACGGAGTAAGTAGAGCGACCGCTTCAAAACTACTGGAGCATTACCGGCGGAATCCCGTTCGGCTCCTGATCAAGAGTATCGACAGGATAATTGCAATAAATAGGTCGGCCACCGCAGTACATATGAAGGCTGAGTAAATCGCCCACTGAGACAGATTACGCCTTGTCAGCATCCATTTGCTTTGGGGGTAAGACAAGAAGGAACACTGACAGCTCTTCTTTCGAATTCGAGGTACGTTTCCAAACCGAACCTATACAGCCGTCAGGCACGGCACGGAGATTTCCAGAATAGGTCTCCCCATACCCTGTCGATGCGAGTACTTCATGCGGCATAGAACAATGAGCAATGTCGCGTTATGCAAAATAGAAATGGAGCTCACCAGCACCGAAACCTACAATCCATTCGCTCTTCAGAAGCAGGGGAACGATAAACTTCAATCGACTTACTGACTGATATCACGGACAGAAGATTCTTGAAAATCGCAGGTTAGCGGCCTTCCGTGAAGTCCAGCTGCAGATTATATGTACTCACAATAAATACAACCAGGATAATGGCGAGGATCCTTTGTTCTCTGAGCACTGACATCGTTGTTTACACAGCGAAGAATGCACTGGGGGATCGGTTGCTCACAGAGGTAGATTCTCCTTGAGAAGATACTTTGACGAAAGAGCTTTTTAAAAACTCTCGGGAAGGTTAAGAGTACCAGTGGTAACTCACAGTCGGACGACGAGGTCGCTGGTAGTCTAATTTTTTAGCCATGCAGTTAGTTGGGCGATGCGACTGCAACTGTCGGCCGCTTACCGTGATATATATCGGGACGAGGATAGACCTGAATACGGAGCAAAAATAAGTATTTCTCGAGCCAATCTGCAATCGAAGAAGAAAGCCGAACCATATAGGTTTTTGGAGAGCCCTCAAGTCTCCGAAACTTATCACAAGATAGTGGTACATGGAATGAGTATTGAACGCCGTGTGAAGACTGTCGGTGACCCTTCACATGATATGGCCGGTTAGAACTCGGCGGGCAGGGAGTCGACAGGGAATGGCCGCACCAAAGAGCCATAATCTGGGTCAAATAGAGATGATTAGTCTGAGCTACTTTGTAGAAGTGCTAAAGCTGCTAGTACCGTCCGTTTGAGCCAGAGGCCGTCATAGTCGCTCTTGCGGCGAAGGAATATCAGAGTTTGCAAGGAATTCAGTCCATATAGACTGTGGAGAGCACCTAAGTATGGATGATACCAGGGTATAAATGGGGCATACTGACATCGCAGCGGCCAGCAGGCCGAGGAACGGCGCGCCTAAGTTCCTGTGCAAAAATACAGTCGGTACGCGGTCCATGTAGCGAGGGATCCCGTCGATTTAGGGGGGAAGAAATCAACCTGCGCCGCACTCAGATCCCTGACAGGGATTTAAACCACCCAGCATCGAGGTTCCTGATGATCATGATCACCGCCTTCGACTTACTCAAGACAATATTTATAAGTAGATGTGCTCTAGTTCCGTCTACTGATGGGCGACGTCAGGAGAATGGGAATGGAGAAACTCCTTGCTGGATGCCATCAGTCAGGGTTGTTTGGTGCTCACTTACGAGTATCCATAGAACACGAAGTGTTATCACCTTCCTATCTGCTGGTTTGATTATCTCTGCTCTTTGGGCGGCTGGATGCCGACTCTGGAAGGTCGGTCTTGGCCTGTTGAGAGCCAAGATAGTGCCGAGACTTATAGCGCCGGATTCAGTGACTTCCATATTTGCACAAGCGCCCGACGACGTTGAAGGCACAATCTGAAGGAACCTCCAGCCGACGTCACTCAACAAACGTCATATGTGCGCCTATCCCAATGTTCATGAGCTCCAGTTGAGTGAAATCCAGGACTTTAAAATCTCTGCCACAGCAAGACAACCCGCGATGACACCTCTTCTTCGCGCGGCTTGATCGCTTGGGAGCTTCGCTGTGAAGAACTCAATTGCGTCATGTCATTGGATTGGTTTTTCCGGTCCACATGAGCGAGTTAAAGGATCCGCAAGAGGAAGACCTCACACGGCTGTCTACGACGCACGTCTGAAAGATGGAGCAATGGAAAATCTTGGGACACTTCGCTCTTTCAGTGGGGGATTTTTGCGAAGCATATAGCTTCTTGAGGAATGCGAGCTTGATGAACCGGTACCGCACGGTCTGTTATCGTATTGCTTGCCCATTCTTTGGATGTGTCGCTCAAACACGCTTCTCCCGTTTCTTTTGTAAACCCACGGACAGTGATGGTCACTGCTTCGCGAGAGAGAGCTTAATGTGCGATGTAGCAATGTTTAGTCTTATCTTACGAGCCGGGCAGCCGAATTATCCGCTCACCGGGTCAACCCCTTCAATCGTATGACAGAGCCACGAAATGGGCGATGAATTCATTGCCCCGACAATCGTACACGAAAGAAAATGGCATTGATGGCATGAATTTTAACTCCCGATATCTCTACAAGGGGCAGCTTACACGCTTCGGTACCTAGGTCCTTACCCGGATCATATCGATCCTGAGTTAAGGGGCAGTGCGTAGAGGACGCATACTAGTGCGACTTGCGTCATGGACACACTCATCGCCCTCCTTTACCGGAAGAGAGATGCTAGGAGATATTAAACGCCTTCAAGGAGTATCGTGCAGGGTCGTCTTTGTTACAAGGAACTCAAGCCCTGCAGGAGTCCGAGGCTCGTCCTGTGGTTGGAACGCCACAGGAAGGCCAATGAACAGAATTACACCGTGGTCCCGGCTAACAGGATATTTGCGGTGGCGGCGGCGCCTTTTTCCAGCTCAGAGTAGATGTTGTAACGGTCTTGTGTTTCCGAAGTCTTATTCGTTTACATTGTCGTGATGACACCATGCTGCCCGAGATCGTCTCGAAAGTCACCACAAAGGGGCTGCTTACCGGCGCAACGACGGGAGTCCATCACTTATTACCCACTGGTACGAAGAAATTCATTTCAGAAGGAGCAAGTGTCGTCGCAGTTTCTTGGAGAGAGATGGACTTGAGAGTCTTATAGGCTAAGGAATTGCCTGGGTCTCCCGTGGCATAACCCCCTAAGTGCAGTGAATTAGTACAAATTACATCCTCTGCTTTCAGTTAATATTGACCGGAATCCCCATATCTTGTAGTTGCGCTGCTTAATGCTAGCAAAGTTCTGAGGAAAATTCGTTATACCTCTACATCCAGGTTCGTAACCAAGGATGACCAGCCGTTATCGCTTAAGTAAACTACGAGAGAAGCTTCATCAGACACGGTGGGCAGTTGAATTCTTTATGCCCTCACCGACGTGTATAATCATCGCTTCATAAGTCACATTGACTGCCCATGAGAGCGACGAAAGTTTGCGGGTGCTCCATGTAATCAGCCGGCGGCTTACCATATGAAATTGACCTGAGCAAAAATGGTCAAAGGTGAAGAAATCCTATGGACGGATTTTACGAGCCAAGAATCGCCAGAGAGTTGGGTCTTTCGTATGATTATTTAATATTATACCTGTGAATCACACATGAGAGCGAGAAAGGCGATTGCACAATTGTGATCTTACCAATACGTTTGTGCAATCCCGACCCCAACAATCTATTCGGCGCCCATGAAGAGTTTCAGACCCGGGGGACAAAGGGCTTCGCTTGCATCCCAGTGACGTCCACCCCAACGAAGATGAACTCCCGTACGTAGATTCTAGAATCAAGTCTCGGAATACTCGTCTGCTCCTGCGATGTTATTTTGATGGGAGATGGGATCCAGCGAGCTGCGGAGGTGCAGATTCTGTGCATACAGTGTCCTTCGCGAGTGATGGCGCCGACGGAGAAGGGGGCTGGGGCACGTCGGGTTGGAGGATCTCGTGCTTTATTTGATGAGCCAGTCGAGGACCTGAGGTGGGATAGCGGGTTATCGTAATATCAAAGCCCTCCCGTGTATAAGTACAGAGGATCGAGCCTCTTAATCTGGCGATAAGTAGCTGAGAGGAGAATGAGGCGAATGGAACAAAGGGATATGTGATCTGCCGGTGAGAAGAAAGACGAGTCAGCCTTGGTCCTATTTCCGACTTGCAAGGGAATCGTACCTTCCTCTTTTTCTTACTGTTCCGATTACAGGCGCTGATATTCCAGCATCGGATCGGTCTAACTGGATGGCGAGAAGACTCCGGAAACCGCGAAGACATCACTAGGGATATTTTTGACGATAATGAAAACGAACATCAGCGTGAACAAACCCTGTCGAACCGATCCTGTCGCTAGCTCATCGCTATGACCGATAACAGGGTCCTCCGATGTTCTTCTATCTAAAAATAAAGGCGCGCTGAAAATGAAGTCCATGCCAAGCACTTTCAGGGCACGCCGACTCCGCCGAGTGTGGCAGCGGCAGCGGTGGAAGGGGAACGTCGAAGAGGGTTTAGCGATCGAGACCTTCGTCAATGAGTCTTGACTGTCAACATAAACATGCGGCCATGATGTTCCAATCATTCTCTAAAGCTTCGTTGTCGTTCATCATCCCATCTTACGAGCTTCTAGGCGGGATATCGACAGTACTTTCCAGCCTTTTCCAGCGCATCCTCGATACTGCCCAGTTCACGATAGTGCAATGTCAGGATTTCTCAGCCAGAGACATCAATCAGAGTCGTACTTTCGTTTCCAAGTGTGATTGTGCAGAAAGATCTTCCGCCAGAGCGGGAGGAAATTGGTCACTTCCCAAAGATGAAAACCTCGTAAGATGAGCTTGCGACCCCTTGCTGCCCGAGTTTTGGGGAGGATCCAAGATAATTTCGCACATTTTCGCGCTGCTCGGCGCAGACGGACGGGAGAACCCAAGCTCGCTAGACTCGTTTGGCAGGACGTGCTCCCATGAGAAGGTGTGCTAAGGGTGTGCTTTCTCGTCCGAGTCGGACGCAGTAACCTGCCAATGATCAATACTAGCTTCCAAAAGACACCGGGTAGCCAATAGCCTGGTATCCAGAAGACTGAGACAGTGTGATAGGATATGGATGAGGATTGAAGGAAACCAACAGTCTAGAGTCTTGCTGTGGGATGGTGTTGTGGTGCTCACGTGATATGCCTTACCGGCAACTTTGGATGTTCACACGCCCATACCATGAGTTCCATCCTCATCTTCAGACACTGAAATACAACGAATAACGATCTCCATCGCGTCCAACTCCAGATCCACAAATCTCTATATTACATAAGGCTGGTAGGCCGGACAAGCCCGGCAGAGCCCGCTACCTTTGCTCCTTCAGTTTATTGGGTGATAAGTAGATACTTGTTTCATGTTATCATTTTAAATTGGAGGAACAGCACTCAAACGCAGTTGAAATTTCAGAGAGATGGGATAGTAGTATGAAATATAAAACCAAATTTTATAAATCATACATAAGTAGGAGCTAGGATTATATTTTCACGTCTGTTGATTAATCATGGCAGGCTTGTTTAGTGGGAGATTCAAAGGAGGAGAATGCAGTGGAGGCTTGCTTGTGAGGTGAAGGAAATGCTATTGGTGTGGTTGTTGGGGGTTGAGGGACCTGACGAATTTTGTTATCTTCATCAGAGTCAGAGAGAACAAGAGTGGTGGCCTTGAAGGAACAGCAGTGGCACAAGTTCAATGAAACTAATAAACAATGCACCTGATGAAACTCCTGTGCGAAATTCAACATGCAATGACAACCCAAAGTCAAAATCTGCAGACAGCCCAACATCAAGCATCACATTTGAATTTCTTGTGGCATTCAGAATTACGTGCACATAGTAATCAAACTGGTCATGACCAAGAACAATGTCGCAATTGAGATCATGACTGATAGTGACACCCATTTCTCACAGAAACTGGCCCGCGCTAGTGTTGACAGCTACATTGTCCATCCGAGAGCAGAAACAATGCTGCGAAAGAAAAGCCCCAGAGGCCACAGAATATGATGTGTTGGGATTGTAGGAGGCAGTGACACAGACACCAACGAGGCAAACAGAAAGGGTGTACTTAGGAAAGTAGACGGGTAGCAGAGAACGATGGGAGTCGGACAACGTTGAGAGACGACGACAAAGCTTCGCGTGAATTGAAAGCTTTACCGGGACCGGCCACTCGTATTCGCCGGTCACGACCCCAATAAACCTCGAGCGGTCTCTCGTTTCAATTCATTTCGAGGTCATGGGTACTGAATTTTGGCTCCCGACCTTCAATCGAACGTCTATGGAATGCCCCGGAATGCCCTGGCCTGTCTCGATGAGGAAATTCTTTTCGCCCGCCAAAACTTAGCCGGAGTGCACACCATAATACCCTCTACCTACGGTAGCGGGAATTCTATCACGTTGTGGACGGGCTGGAGATCACATCGACATCCGAAAGAAACTTCGAATTCACAGCAGCACAGTCAATAGAATGAGGAACCGAAGCCTTTCCCTCGAAACTGTAAGTGCCCAAAAAGAGTCTACGTCTCTCTCGTTGCCACCCGCGACCAAAGCTCACGCACAGCTGTCCAGTAGCGCTCTGGGTCCGTGCGCGCATGGGCAACATGAGGGCTTTTCTCATATCGCTCGACCGTTACATCGTACCCCTTCCCCCTGGCCTCGTCAATATGCCTTTTCACATTCTTCGCCATCGTGATTCGATCTGTCTCAGAGTAGATGTACAGCCGCGGGGCTGCCTTGAGGTCGCTGCTTGCCACTTCACTCAAATTCGGAAGACCAGCTGGTTCGTGGACCGCGATTCGGAGACCAGTGAAGATCGGGAGGTTGCCTGCAAGCATGTTGAGAAGGTGGAATACGCCGTACATGAGGATGATTATCGGGGTGGATAGGATTCGCAAGATGGGTTGGGATGGCCGGCTTCCGTTCATGGCTGACTCGAAGCCGTCGTCACCGGGAAGAGAGTCGAGGAGCATGGCAATCGGAGGCTGCTGAGGGGCGTTGAGTGGGGATTTTGTGAGCATTTTTTGAAGAATGGCAAGCTGGAAACCTCCGCCTGCGCATGGTGAGCAATCTGCTTGTCTTTTTTTCATCTTGTGCTCACCGTTTGACATCACATAGAGTAGAATCCCTTTGTCAAGGTTCCCATTCTCCTTTTCTCGATTGAGGGTGGCCAAAACGGGCGCTAATGTAGACTCCTAGAAAGCTGCGTCAGACTGGAAAGCGCATTGAAGTATTTTTAATTGTTGAACCTTTGTCTTCTCGCTCAGCCAGTAGAAGTTGGAATCCACCATTACTACAACGATGGCCGATGCTGGGTAGATGCCACGCAGCACGTCGGCATATTTTTGGACATGCGGTAGCTTTGCGCTCACTACGCTAAGTCAGAGGGTGCCTCGAAGCCACGCAAGGAGCGAAACGTACTCCAACCGAAGAGAATAATCAGCCTGGCCAGCAGTATCAGTGAGCACGACAATGCCTTGCACAAACTCAACAAAGGACATACCCAGGCGCACTAACACCTTTCGACCCATCTGCAGACGCGCTGGTATCTTCGCCTGTTGGCTCCGACAGGAATACCTGGGTATTCAGCTTCTTGAGATTGGACGGTGCGGAAGGGATGGACATGGTGGTGGTCGCGGTGAGCAGTAAGCTGCGGTATCAGTACTTACCGTTTGTTGACGTTTTGTGGATGATGTAAATTTAGCTCATACTATGGGTTCGGTTCGCGTTCGGGCCTCAGTCGGACTGCTACGGTTCAAACGTTCAACTCTGGCTCGACGTGAGTCGGTTGATTGATCGCTGTTGCGTGCAGCAAGCACACCCAGTTACGACGCCCATCTTCTTCCATTCCAAAGCTTCCACGGAGAACACTCAGCACGATGCTTCGTGCCAAGGCCTGTCTCACCGCCTCATTCCCTCCAGAAAGTTAAGCAGACAGCCTCAAGTCATCCTCAGATGCCGTGATCTGAGGATGAAGCACACACGTGAAGCACTCCGTCACTGAGGCGAAATCTTCCGAACAGGAGGGCATGTTGTCAGCCGATTATGGTCCCCCTATCGTCTCCTAACCCCGGCCGCTGTGATGTGATGCGTATGCGGCATGCCCACATATTTATGATTTAAGGTGGTCGGTGAACGCCTGCAGCTACCAGAAAGTACGAACTAGGATTTTATCTATCATGCCGACCTCGGAGGCCAGTGCCCAGACAAACGTCACCCGCATCAACTCCCACGTTTTCGTATGTGAGCCACCAAAGGCGCCTACTTCCCGTGAGGCTGCGTATGCCCGCCCACCCTCGTATGTAATTTTGCCCTCTTGTTGCCTAGTGCAAGACGCTAAAGCCAGCATTGCAGCTTGATCATTCTCTTTGGTTGGAGTGCGTACTCGTCGCCTTTGATAGAACCCAGTTGTTGACTAAACTTGGCACTCTCAGTGGACGCACAGACATCGCATCTGATCAAATACGTCGTATCACTGCGCAGGCTGTTTCCGACGTGCAGGATAGTTCTGGTCCGGTCCACGTCCGCGTTCTTCTTTACGACGCAGAATCAAATGGTATGTGTTGAACAGTGCTCATCATTGTTAAGTTTTCGCTGACTTGTTGGCTCGCCACACATCATTAGGAGAAGCTGTTGACCCCCGTCGCGGAGATCCTGGAGCACGAGATCTCACTTCCTACCTTCTCGGGCGTCCTCCTTCACGTCATCTCCAATGGTACGCATCTGGATTGTTGTAGATCAGGAGAAGCGCATAATTGAAACTGACGACGGTGATTAGGCGGTGGGTTCAACCTAGTCTCGCTGAACAAGGTTCTCGCAAAGCTGGCTGGGAAACGCCCTCACGCTTCCCGTGCCTCGCCGCCTTTCGCTCCCGTCGCCCTCATCCTCGACTCGACCCCGGGCAAGGACGAGCTAAAGACGGCGCAGACGGACCTACTGTCCCCGAACCCCGTCTTGTACTCGCTCACAGCGCCCGTGCTCGCGGTGGTGTTTGGCGTGTACACCGTCGTCAACACCCTGATCGGGAATTTGCCGATGCTGCAAGAGCTGCGCGCGTCGCTGAACAACCCGAATATCCTCCCCATCCTTACCGAGGACAACGTCAAGCATTATGCCCAGGGGCTGCCGCGGTTGTATGTATATTCTGCGAATGATCGCAATACGCTTCCGCATAACGTGGAAGCACATATCTCGGAGGCGACGGGAAAGGGCTTCGATACTTCGGTGGAGAGGTACCTTGATTCCCCACACGTGATGCACGCGCGCTTCGATCCTGAGAGGTACTGGCGGGCTGTGAAAGACCTGTGGGATCGGGCTGTAGAACGTTCCGAAGAGTATCAGGTTCCCTTCGCTCGTTTATGAATTAGAAGTTTAAATTAGAACTTAGAAGACGCATTGAACAAGAAACTGATAACGTTGTATTAAATACACTGGCAAGTACATAGATCCAAGAAGTGATAGAAGTTATAAATACCAATTGATTGCTACACAGTTTAAAAATCTACAATGCACCAGCGCTCTGGGATGACTTTAGTTGCTTAAATAAATATGAAGAACTAGGTGGACAGAAAGCGAGAACGATTGACTTAGCGGTAGGGCTCGACGCTAGACAGGAAGGCCTTCCACTTCTTCTCCGACGAGATGGGCGCCGTAATGTAAGGCTCGACGTTCAACTCGTCAAGGAAATCGTCGAGTCGGGGGAACATACCGTCGATTGCGCGCGCTTCCATCTCGCGTATGTCCAAGCGAGACATGGACATCTTCTCGATGTACCAGGACGGGTCGAGCTTGACGCAGCTCGCGACGTACATGTCGATGATAGTCTTGTCGAGCTTCTGGCGGACGGCGGCGTCGTACGCCATCCTCTGCCCGATGGCCTGGATGAACGGCAGGCACTCAGGCAGGATGTAACGGTCGAAGTCGGAGGACCTGTGTTTGCCGATGGTCCTGAGCATGGCGGAGTGTTCCTCGTACAGACCTTTCTCATGCTTTGCGAGGATGCTGTCGGGATCGTCGGCAGGAGGAAGTTGGTAGCGCTTCAAGAGAAGCTCGGACGCGAGCCCTGAAAAAATTTCTCGGTTAGCCGCAACTCGGTCAGTTGAAGAGATGTCTTACTGATAGAAAGGGCCAAAATATCTCCTTCGGCAATGGCGATACCTCGAATGTCATACTGCAGAAATATTAGTTGTGGGTCCACTGCCAGGGGCGAGCGTGCCTGGACTTACAAAAACGGCAGTGATCTGATTCGACTCGAAAAGGCCTTGCGCGCCACACCGGTCGGCTAGGGTCAGATTGGCAGCCAGGGCGTGCTGCATCATCACAGTCTTAACGATCGTCCCTATACCATGGGAGACGCGTGGGTCTTTCGCGGTTAGGAATGCGGGAACAGCGGTCTCATGGAGCGCCTTCATGACGAACGCCTGTGCCAGCGCGGTGAGGACGGGGATCTTCTGCGTACGGAAGCCGATGATGGGCGTCAGTTTGCCGGTCGCGGCGTCGGTGCACATCCGGCGCAAGCTATATTTTCCGCAGATGTAGGAGGCAACCTGGAGAGCCGGTACGCCGAGGGAACCGATGGCGAGTGTGCCGACGCCGACCGCAGAGATGTGCTGCAAGAACGCCTCGCGAGGGTTCTCTGGCTTCTCAATGCCGCAGAGTAGGGCAGAGTAAGGGAGTTTGACTTTGTTGAAGGAGGTGATGGAGTGGTTGATGGGACGGGAACCTCCTCGATGGGGCAGGCACCTTGATAGTTAATAAATCCATTAGTGCCTTGAAGTCTAGAAGGTTAAAGTGTGCCTACTTGCAAGTGACCCCCGGGTGCATAGTATAGCCGTCGTTGAGGGGAACGAGGAAGGGCTTGATTCCATGGTCTTCATCTTTGACGATGGTGCGGGCAAAGACAATCGCGACGGCTGGGTCGCCCATAGGCTTAGTTGGCGCCATGTATCTGTGAATTTAGGGACACTTAGTCGACAACGCTGCGGTAGAAGATCATGACGAACTTGGCAGCTTTCTCCGTCGGACTGTGGAGCTCGAAAGTCCCATCTTCAAGCAGCGTAGCTGTGGTCTCTAGATGGATGGCATCGAGTCCATGCCCCACTTCTGTCAGGCAGAATTGCCCACTTGGAGAGAGTCAGGCATGTATAATGGGTCCAAAACGATGAACCCACCAATATTCGAAAGTCAAAACCTTGTTGAGGGTATCGATGACTTCTGGAGATGGATGCTGGATGGAAACGCGGGCCAAAGTGCCGGCGCACAGGTTCAGTTGGATAGTGCACAGTGTAGCAGCAGCCCCATCCATAGTGGATATTGGGTCCGTATGGAGCTGCCAGAATTTAGGCGAGAACTTGAGAAGGTCCTTCGCGGTAATTCCTAGAAGAACAGGGCATCAGCACAGATCGATCGCGTACCTTGCAAGGCGACATCCTCACCATAGGCCTGGACAATAGCTTTAGCGCGCGAATACGACAGAGCTATTTGTTGCTCCTTTGGGAGCGTTTCATGGCGAATCTGAAAGAGGGCAGACTTGGCTAGTTCGCGAGTAGGATGCATCGCAATGGTGAGTCGGAATGCTGATGCTTGGGGTTGGGGGTCTTAAGTGGGCCCCTATATATATCCCTGTACTGTAAATACGAACCAAGGCGAGGATGAAAGTTATCAGCGTTACATATTTCTGATGCGTAATTTAATCGTAGTGGTACGTATACCGTGTCAATCGTCTTGCTTTGTCCGGCACTGGAGGACGACTTGGGCACATAGAAGTTAGCCCCACACGCTTAGCATCAGAAGACAATGCGATTGCGGGCTTCAACTGACCATATCATCGCAGCTGTCAATGATGGGGTGTTTTCAAGAGTGACTGAAACATCAACGGCGAATTTTGCTACTCGTTTGCGACGAACATTCAGCTCGGCGTCAGCGCTAACAGACAGCGAGGACCCCGGACTCACCGATTCCTTTCGGAGAATTACTTGTACCCATCCCGAAATTAGAAATGAGAAGAACCTTGGTGCCTCATATCAGTGATCTCCCAATTGCCGTTGTGTACAGGAAGACAGAGATCATTACACCGAGTAGTGATACCCCCTTACAGACCAATAGGCCAATTACAGGGTCAAGATTAATACTCGGACCTAAGAATAGATTGTAAGTATGGTGGCGATCAGTCGGACAAACCACCATGCAGCAAGAGAACGAGATGCACCTGTTCAGCTCTGTTCAGTCGTTGATCGATATTGCTCTGATATGACATGTTGTGCGGAGGCTACACGAAAGGCTAACCAGTAGCCGCTATCGTGCGAACCACTTCAGGGCCTTGCTCGGGTTTGGCGCTCTCGGGGAGAAGCAGCTTCTGCGACGCCTAGCATGGCATGCTGGCCGGGATCCCATATGACAGTCAAGAGAAAAATGAAGCTGCGTGGAAGTTCATTCGAAAGCACGAGGACAGGGATAAAAGCATGTAATTGTGCTGCACTATGACTCATATCAAGTCTGCAGCCTCGCTTAGGACGAACCGCTTGGTTCGACCCTTCCTTAGGGGACAAGACAATACATGCTCGCCCATTTTTACGCCACTTAGTGGATGAGTGCAAGTCCGTCGTGATTGCAAATCGCTACTATTGTACATGGGAGAGCTGGGGAAGCAACTCGTTGCCAAAGGCCACTCATACTAGCTGGGTTCCTTTTCGCTTTACCAAAACCTGTCGCACGATCATGAGGAAAATGAAAGCCACAGTACACGATACCTGGACCGAGGGATGTCAAATTAACGAGAATGAAACAGAAGTATGTAGGACGTACTCCGCTGAATATGATGGGTTTGTTCCATCTGAAATGGTCTCCAAGAAGGGCACCGGTCACCGGGGTGCCAATAAGCGCCCCGAACGCGGTCAGAGAGAAGGCAATTCCGAACCGGACTCTGGAGAACGTTCAGTGTTCGAGATCCATAATACGACGACATTAAGTCGCTTACCCTACTTCTGATGGGTGCCTCGAGAGAACGGCGAACGCTGGTGCTGCTAGAGTGAGGGCTGGCAGTCTCGTGTAAGACCTCATGGGAGACGAAGCGAGGTGGATGTAGAACTCACTTGCGCCGGACATGAATCCATACAGAATAGCAAACACGATGACGCTGCCGAGGCTTCCAATACTCATCATCGCATAGATAAGGACGGTGCAACTCAGGAGCGCCGGGGTGATCACGTTGTAAGGACCAAAGTGGTCAGCTAACATGCTAGGGAAGATTCGTCCAGGCACGGCGGCAGCGTTCATGATGGCGATCTGAAAAATGGGTCGGTTCTAAGGGTATACGTTTCTTTACGAGGGCTTTGGGCGTACCAGATAGAAAGCCGTGGTGTGGTTTACCCCGTGGAGGATGGCAAACAGCTGAAGATAGAAGTCTGCGTCGGTTGAACATTGAGCGTTCGGGATATGGACCCATGTGCATGGATGGACTCACAAGGGAAGAAAATCCCCCAATTCGCAAAGAACATACTACAGTTGCGGTCAGCCTCTTCCCGTATGTTATCCACTGGATTCGCTGGACACTTACGCGAAAATAGAGATCAAGTACGGAACGTCGGTCATGATGCCTTTGAGGTCGAGGTCAGGCCGATCCTGCGCGTTGCTATTGAATTTCTTCTTAGGCGTCATTAGAATGTTCGCGGCCCCCAACATCGCCAGACCCATGAACGCGGAGACCCGTACGCCCCAATGAAACCCTAGTGAGCTCTTGAAGAGTTCATTCAGGACAATTGGGAACATAATCCCGCCAAGCGAAGACCCTGAGTCAAAATGTAAGCATCGCCTACCCGAAGGGCATGGATCGACGAAATCTGACCTGTTGCTACAATACCCATCGCGTATGCCCGACGCGCGCGCCAATGGTGGGATTGCACTGCAAGACAGGGCACGTACAATAGTCCGGAGCCGATCCCGACGCCCAGACCTTGTGCCAGGTACAATTGATAGTACTTTTGAGGGTCGCAAATCGATACCATGAACAACCTGCCAAAGTGATGTCAAAGAGGTAAATCTTCAGGTCCCAGCCAAAAAGCAAAGTCAGGGACGCACGAAAAGACGAGGATCAGGCTGCCAATGAACGTAGTATGCCGGAAGTAGCCCATGTCCAGCAGCTTTCCCCCCGGTAGCGCCATTGCGAGCAGGAAAAAGAGCTGCGTTGACCCAATCCAGCTAATGGCAGAGGCAGAGGCGGTTTGAGAACGCGTATAGAAGTCTTGATATACGCCGAAACTGTTTGCATAGCCAAAGGTCACGGCGACTACAAGAAAACTTGTATGGAATACGTTAGAATATTCAAGGAGCAAGAACCAAAAATGAGACTCACCCTCCAGCCACGGTGCACCATGCCTCCCGACCCCCATCCATAACATCTTCCACAGGTGAGGGAGTTGACGCTAACGAAACTACGACCTCTTCCTTCACGCCCTTCTCTGACGAGTCTTGGGTATTGGAGGCCATGGTCGAGGACTCGAAGGATCGTGTGTTCCGCTGTGCGCTTCGCGCTCGAAGGGGGGATCTGCTATATGTATTCGATGTTCGACCATCGTGTGTATTCCGAGGGTTCTGAAGCGGTTTGGTGTGGGCAGTCCGACTCAGTTCAGATCTGCATCTCACCAGCAACCTGCATGCCATCATGCTTCTCCCGAAGGCCGTTAGGGAGGTGTGTCTTCTCCAAATCTGAATCCCACGTTGCCAAAACCTAGGTTCGTTTAGAGGTTGCTCAGCACCACCTAGGGGTCCTGTTATAGCAGTCACTATTGCAGCAGTGAGAAGCATTCTGACCAGTGACCTATCCTCAACGAAATCGGTGAGGCCTTGAGAATTGAGTGAATATAAGTGGGCGGCAATGCCAAGCCAGTGGACCATATGGACTAATGCCGACAGGCGGAGAAATCACTCCCTCCGGGCAAGGCGGAGGGTGGAATCCGAATTTAGAAGCATCCGGCCCGGCCTTCAAATAAGCGCCAGGTGCGCAAACTGGGAATATGCTCATCATCCATCGAGATTCTCTCTGTTCCGATCGAGTCCAGAGACTTCCCTGGAGCGCTCTACGGCGGCCCTGCCAGGGCTGGGCGGTGGCCGTTCTGCTCCGTTGAGCGCTCACCAACGGGAGAACCACGAACACGAAGCTGCCTGACTGCGCTCCGAACAAGTCGATGTCAAGTATTACATATACTCTACAGTGGCGACCTGGCCATTCGCGCCAAATCATACAGCTTTCACTCGAGAACGCATAAATAAATAAATAAAAGTCCCTCACGATGTCGAATTAGATCCTTCAATGTCTTCACCTCGTTATCCCAACAAATGGCCACGATTAAGGGAGGGCGTTGAATTCCCTCATTTTGTCGGAGAACTGGGACGCCTAAGACGAAATGCGGTTTGAGCATCGACATCAAGTTAATATTGAGTGAAATAAATGACTTGCCTGCTTCGTAGCGTCCGACTGGATGTGGCTCGGCAGCTCGACCTTGCCCCCTCTTCCATCTGAAGCCGTGAGCGACATCTCGACGTACGTGGACGTTCCCTTGAGCGCAGCTCGTGCATTCAGCGAGGCGAGGAATGTGTTCACGTATCTATGCTTGCCGTCAGATAGCCGTTGAGGTAGTTGAGAAGAAGATACACGTACAATCTACCGATGCAGAAATAGAACGCGCCATAGATCATCGTCCTCGGGTAGAGGACGCTGAAGATAAGGGTGATAATTGACCACACGGAGACGAGTACTCCGGTATTGATTGTGTAAGTCTGTGAGGGGGAGCGCTCGAGTTGGTGACGCTCCCCTGAGGAGAGAACGGGGACTGACCATTAACCGTGTGATCAAATTGTCGGACTGTCGGATCCCCGTCCGCGAAGCATGGAGGAGGTATACCATGGTCCCCGCGAGAAGAATATCCGCCCCAGCAGCCGCTCCGTTGATCAACTCGGAGAGCGTGCTATACCTAAAGTTGGCGTCCGACACGCTGGTGGCAGAGGAACACTTGATAACCCAAGCTGTATCACATGGTTCATCAGTGAGAGCCAGAAATCCTCCTGTATTTGTTGAGTCGTACCAAGATTCAAGGCTACGTATGGATTATGGTCAGTTGAGACTATCGGCGGGAATGATGGCACTGACCGAGCTTGGCGAAAATGAAGAAGATCTAGTCGAACTACGCATTAAATATTGGAAATCAGAAGGAATGTGCGACGGCTCACCGGTAGGATGAGGAGGTACCACTTTCCCTTGCTAACTATAGGACGGGGCGTTCATAAAAATTGGACAGATGACAATAAGTGCACCCACGCCTCCAGATTCGCATCGCGAAGAACAGTTGAACCATCATTGCCGGGAGCATCTTGGAGGGACAAATCAGAACCGCTCCCCATCTTTCATGACCAAGGTCTAGTAAAAGCTACCTCGAATAGGCATTGGATCTAGTTGAAAGTTTTTCACGTCGAAAGAGGCTCGATACATACAACCGAAAAAACGTACGTAGAAGGACCAAGTTGGTTTGTCCAGGTTTTCAGGATTGAAGTAATTCTGTCCGCAGAGAGGCACTGAGCACGAGAGGTTTCCGTTATGTGTTCTCAACTGACCGAGATCAGGTAGTGGTACACTGAGGAGGGTTTGCGATGTCAAATTTAGGATCTTCAAGATAATTTTAGAGCGACAGGACTCACGCAGCTGGGAGATCATGGCCTGGTGAATGGTATCGAAGCACCTGGATGTCTGTTAGGCCTCGCGCACACGATCCCGGGGGCACAACTTGCCATATCACAGCAACCTATTGGTGGGGATATGAGCGACTTGTGAACTCGTAATCCATACAGCTCTCCTACCAAAGTCTTCCAAAACGGGGGATCCTTGGGATAGGTGATCGCATACCTGTTGTGGATGAGCATTAGAAAAGCAGGGGGATCCTCCCTCTTACCAGTACGCTTGAGCTGTGCCGATGCCCCACAGTCTGTACATCTCTGAGTGATCATCCCGATCGGGGAATACGTAGGCGCTCACCCTCCAGCCACCACCACACCGATGTAGAGCGCCCCGAGAGTGTTATCGAGGGCGGGGATCCCGAGCAGCTGGGCGAGCGACATTGTGATAGAGTCGGACTAGAACGAGAGGGACTGCAAGACCCAGCCACGTTCCCCGTCCAGGCTCTTTTAATGCCGTTTCTAATGCGAAAGACCGGCGAAAGTTCCAAACTGGTTCGTGGAAAGCCGCGGTCCGAGTGACATGCGTGGTCCTGATTGTATATACTTAGATTGAATCAGAATTGATGGTGATCAAGGTAAACGAGCACGGAGACTTATGAAATCTCGCGTTTTACTTACTCGGCTAATCCTTAAGTGACTCAAGCTATGCATCGCAAAAGATCGCAAAGCCGGTTCACTCCCCAGAACCTGCTATGCTACATAGAGGCTAACTGATCGCAAGATTGATTGTCAGCGACGGATGTGCTAGAGCATGGCGTTGACGGTCGTTGATTGCGTCCATGTGCTTCTGTCTTTGATCCAAGTGCGCCGCTCGTGAACTTGGAAGGCGCCATCAGCAAACCGCGACACCGAGCGGAGCTCCTTGACATTTGGCAGGGGGGCGATAGATCGCTTAGATCACTCATGTCGGGTGTAATTGGGGCTGGGTTCAAAGGACCAAGGTCTTCTATGGGGTGGATGTTAGGACAAAAAGAAAGATGGAAGATTCCGCACTATCAGCCCGGGTACGATGCTACCAAAGCTGTCCGTAGGCTTCACATAGGGCGCCGCATAATCAAGGAATACTAGATCAGAATAATTTCTGACCATAATCACGAGCTGTGCTTGAAAGAGAGACTCTGACGCAGTTCGATGAGATGACCGAGGTAAAGACCTGTACCCTCTCAGCCGGCTTAGCTCACCGGCCGGACCGCTCAAGATCCGCCTGAAGTCTTGGCAAAGGTTACGGGAAAGGATTATCGTAATTCAATGCGCAGAGGATCGACTCTGTGCACCCACAACGGATTGTATTGGGCGTATTCATAGACCGCTGCTCTTCTGCCCATCGGTGCGCCACGATATCAAAGAACACAGAGGACATTCAATGTCAACGATGCTTACGCTTCACGGGGCTGATCCTTGTCTCGATACTATTTTGAGAGACTTCAAGTGTCGACTTTGACAGTCTCGGGGTCCGCCTCTGGGAGCGTTATAAGTGAGTAGAAATATAGAGTTTTGATATCACATCAGAGTGCACATCGCGGGAGCCTGCAGGGGCCCCCGACTTAACCGTTTCTTGCACTCTGCTTGAACGTACAGTTTAACATGAAACCTAGTGTCCTTCCAACGAGCGAGGACTTCATCTATTATTCATATCGGATAACTCGTTGACATAATCGGGCCCGTTGGATCATACGCCGAGAATCCTCCGAGGGGTGAGAGTGTTATCCCGGAAAGGGAATGTCGGAAGTGTGGCGTACGCGTGACCTGCATTACTTAAGTACTAAGTATGTCATCCTTTCACACGTTCGGCGCAACCCGATATCGTGGAGAACGCCGCTTCAGCTTGCATCCCCATGCACCCCCGAATGACCTACTTCTCTGGCGCTGCTACAATGTATGCTTATGAAAGCCCGAATTCCATGTTATCGAAAGCCTACACATCTGTTCAAGACTTCAATCTACCAAGAGCTGAAATGTTTTGCACTCCAGCCCCAGCCCCTTCTCAGTCGACATCTCTTTTGCAAATTGAAGAGTTCTTTGAGTGAATTTGGAGTGACCAGGCGGTTTTCTGGTATTTTTACGTGTGGATAACCTCCGGGGTGGCGGTGAGTGGTTGTATTTCTCATTTCTTCTCTCAATGGCCAATCCCCACATATTTGCAGTTCTTCACGCTGTGTCCCAAGGTCCATCCGTTTAATGATCCCAGAGATCTGCTGATGCGTCGCGCCTGATCAAAACCCAAGCTTGAAAGCCGATAGTCAACAGCAGGACAGAGCAGGACACACTACGCATCTTGCTGTCCACGTCAGAAACGAGAGTGCGGATACAGCATCCATCGCAGCCGATGGGAGAGAGAGAATGCGACGGAAGAACAAAACTTGTTGCTCGCGATCGCGTTGATCGAGTCGGCGAAAAGCCCAAAAATGTTTCCATGTAATGTGAACCTCTACATCTATTGTGATGTTGGTTGCCACTGCTCTGCCATTAGTATGTATGTTTTTCGTGAGTTTTCCACAACTGATACACAGAAAGTTTCAGATGAGTCTATACGGAGCATTGCTCTGCCCGCCGCCTGCCTGCGTTTTAGGACATAGGTATCGGGGCGGATGAATGTCTTCTTTCGCCCGCCGTCTGTGAGTGCGCCTCGGCTGAGGTCATCGCTTTGGACGAAGGCCGCCGCTTCAGTTGCTGGTGCTGATATACGTTTGCACTATGGCGAACGACCATGAGCTCGCTCGCTAAGGTTATCGGCAGTTATCACCGCATCTCAGATTTTGACAAGCCGAGAAGGCACGCGCCTACATCATGCGTAACAAGATGCGCCCACCTCGGAGAAGTGGGAAAGTTTTGCCGCAAACGTCCATCAGCCATATAATGGCATCCTCTCAATTGGACCGTGCAAGTCACTATGCCGCTCCCCCCAGGTCCAGTCTACCTTCTGAGTCGCATTCCGCGGTTTGCCCTCCCGTCGGCCATCGTCTACCTGTCCATCCGCGTAGTACAGCAGCAAACTAGCCTCAAGGTGCCCTCATGGGTCGTGTTCGTCGCCTCGCTCCTCGCTCGACCTGCCATCTTCTACTTCCAAGTATTATACGGCGATATTGTCAACAAGCGCGAGGCGGTCAAGCATGGAGCAGTGCTGCCTCCACTTGTGCAGGAGTCGGGATTGAGGGTGATTCAGACGATGGTTGAGAACCTGAAGCATGGGTACCCAGGTATGTGGTGCATCTCTTTAGCGATACCACAGGTCCTGACTCGCAGTCATTAGCGGAACCTTTCAGACGCTGGGCAGAAAACTATGGGCATACGTATCGGATCCACTTGTTGACGGAAACCGCAGTACGTTCATGTTCGACGTTCGTATGCCAATCCTCACGTTCTCTTTGAACAGCTGTTTACCGACGACCCGGACGCAATCAAAGTAAGCTCTGCCTGCATTAAACCGGACCGATCAGAGTATGATCTGTCTCGCAGGCCATGCTCGCAACCCAATTTGAAGCGTTCGAGAAAGGTCTGCATTGAATCTTCCAACTTCTGCGACTCTGGTCTCATCCCACCGTTCCAAACCAGGGCCGATCTTCCAAGACCAAGTCGACGCCCTCTTCGGAACGGGAGTGTTCAATAGCGATGGTGAGTTCTGTGCTATCGCCCTCATGTATCTTCATTGCCCTGACGTCCCGGTAATTCAGGCGAGATGTGGAAGTACGTCAAGGTCCTCATTTAACGAGTCAAGTGTTAAAGCAGAGGCCTTCTTAGATTCCACCGCGGCATTACACGCCCGTTCTTTACTCGAGAGCGTATCAGCGACTTTGATATCTACGCGAGGAACGCGGATCGGTCGCTCAAGCAGGCAAAGAAACGGCTGGCAGAAGGTTACTCCATTGACTTCCAGGCACGTCTTTTGTCGCTCCGTTTTCTTCAATCCGAAGAATGTCTTCATGTATCCTGCTTGGTTTAGGACCTCGTCTCGCGGTTCACTCTCGACTCTGCAACTGAGTTCCTCTTCGGCCATAACGTATCCTCACTTTCAGCCGGACTTCCGTACCCGCCCTCCGCCGCCCACCTCACACCGGCGTCCTACCATACCCATCCAGCAACGATATTCACAAAAGCCTTTACCGAGGGTCAGCTTCTGGCATCCTTGCGAACTGGTCGAGGGACTGAATGGCGGCTTTTTGAGTTCTGGAAGGATAAGGTCACGCCGTTGAGGAAGGTTATGGATACATTCACCGAGCCTGTTATAAAGGAGGCGCTGGAGAAGGAAAAGAGGGAGAAGGAGGTCAAGGAGGAAGAGGAGGGTACGCTATTAGAATACCTGGTGAAGCAGACCCAAGGTCAGGAGCAGTGGTGATCGCCAGGTGCTTTCGAGAGCTGACCTTGTCGTTTGTCTATCGTAGATCCCAAGACCTTGAAGGACGAGGTAAGTTGGCGTTAGGCTACCACATTCGACAGCACACCTAAAGTACCGCCTCAATAGCTTGTCAATCTTCTTGTTGCTGGTAGAGACACGGTACGTCCCATCTACCTGACGGCTCGTGGATATCATCTCACAACTTGTAGACGATGGGCCTCATCACTTACTCGGTATACATGCTCATTCAGAACCCTCACATCGAACCGAGGCTTCGTCAAGAGATATTCGACATTGTAGGTCCAACGGCTCGACCAACGTACGACCACATGAGGAAAATGAGGTTTGTAAGGGCGTTCCTAAATGGTTCGTGTTCTACCTACCAATGCGGTCCCTTGTCTTAAATGTTCATAGAGGTTCTGCGGTTGTACCCTTCGGTCCCGGTGAACGTGAGGTTCGTTCTTCTATGTTGCATTCTTGGATCATTTCCCTGACTGTCTCTGGTACACGATTAATCAGGAAGAGTAACAGGGCAGTCTTATTGCCGAATTCTGAACCCGGACAAAAACCCTTCTATATCCCAGCGGACACGACGTGCGTTGGCTTCTCGCTGTTATGAGACGTGATGACAGAGTATTCACATTTGCTGATTAGGCTTATTTACGGCGTTCTCAACACTCACCGAAGAGCAGATCTATGGGGTCCTGACGCCCAAGTGTTCGACCCAGATCGGTTCCTCGACGAACGAGTGCACAAGTACCTAACTCCCAATCCCTTCATCTTTTGTCCGTTCAACGCGGGGCCAAGGATCTGTCTTGGACAGCAGGTAATGCGAAGCTCACCTACCATTGAAACACTTCTGAATCTTCCATTTTTCGACAACAGTTCGCTTATCATGAGGCTACCTTCTACCTCGTCAAGCTCCTGCAACACTTCACAGGCTTCACTCTGGACGAGGAGACGAACCAGCCTCCGCTACCGGAGTGGGCTTCGGCGACGGATAGGAAGAAAGACGAGAAGGTGCATCCGATAACTCATCTGACGCTTTCTGTCGTGGTGGGTACATGCTCTGCTTGTTCGCGCTCTTGTGGTCTGATTGCGTTCTTCTAGGGAGGATTCTGGATAAGGATGAAGGAGCTGAATTCCGGAGATCTCGATTGAACCTGTAACGATTCCCGGCTGGATGTGTGCTGTACGCCATCGAGCATGATAACAGTGCCCTATCTACTGAACCCAACTTCCTTGCTTCCTCGAGTTCCATGGCAGGCCAAGAGGGCTGAAGGCATGTTCCATTCCCTCAGTGGTCTGTTGTCCGTCACGCGCTGGGTTCCAATTGAACTCAACACTGGACTGAACATCCGTCGCCGTCAACATCCTCCAGCTTTCAGCCAGTGAGTGCCGGCAAGGCTCGGGCATTGATTTCGATACACACCAACGCAAACCGCCTTAAGCTGGTGGCGTCGACTGTGGGGTACGCGTTACTCGGCTTGTGTGTCCTGTCGCTTTGGGCTCTTATGAATTATAATTTAGTTCTCCACCTCATTGTCTCTTCCAGATGCTTCATGCTCTCGTCGCGTACGCGCGTGTTCTCACGTTCTCGTGGCCGAGTCTTTCTGGTGCCTTGGAGTTGCACTGCCTCTCCACGCGATCCACGAACCACTATTCTCTCGCGGGGACGAAGGCGTACGAGTCCAAGAACTCGTCGGTATTTTATCGTAGATCGATGGGTCCTCCCGCAGCAGGGTGACTGTGCCGGGCTCAGCACCTTTACGCGCGACAATCTAAAGATGTCAACAACGGTTATTTCTCTTACTAAATGTGTGTTTTCCCGGGAGTGCACCAACTTCTGCGGAGCGACACCATGACATCGAGGAATCGTTTCGCTGATCGACCCTCCTCTCTTGGCGTAAAAGGGGCCACATAGACAAATGCCATCGCTGCTACAGTGGAGTTCACAGATACGGTGACGGACCCCGATCGCTACTCCTACAGTCAGGGACAAGTGAGTAAAACTCTAGCTTCAGAGCGCTAATTGTGCGCTCATCCATATTTCAAGGTCGAATAGTGTGCTCTGGTTCTTTTCTACGATGGACCCACCGCGCCTGCTGGCATGTTCGATGCCTTCCTAGCCACCCCCAGCATCCGGGGCGATGTCAAGAGTCGCTCGTTCTTGGATATCATCGGCTCAACTCCTACCTGACCTTCGTATGGCTTCCGGTGAGTAGAAGCTGGCGTTAGAAAAATATGCTGACGGCCTCTTAGAGGTATCTTCAGCGGCTTCAACGTGCTCGATAGTACGCTTAGCTTGCTCAACTTCATCGTCAAAGAGGCTGAGGTGGGACGAACTTCCTGTTATGTGACCTGATGCTGACAGTTCCCGTTGTCTCGTTAGAGCCGCGGCAGGGAGCTCGCGGAAAAGATCGGCATCGTCGCCGCTTATGCGATTGCTCCGTTTCATTCGACCATCTACTCGCACAACACACAGACCACCGCCTTCCACACCCGACCGCAGCCTCCCTTACGTCCCGTTCAACATGTACTACGCCTGGCTTAACTCGACGTATGACAAAGCTGCTCGCGCGAGTGCGAAGACGATCACCGATGCAGCTATTGCGGAGGGCCAAGCCGTGGCGCCAGACGCAACGGTGTATCCGAAAGACGCGATGTTCGACACGCCGTTGGAGAGGATCTACGGAGAAAATCTCCCGGCGCTTCGTGCGTTGAAGCGCAAGGTCAATCCTCTGAATGTTATGGATCTTGCTGGCGGTTTCAAGATTTAACTCTACATTCCTCTGATAAAACCACTCGTTCATTTCACTTCATCGTACGAATTAAGCTCTCTAGAACGGCGGACATTTTATTAGTCCCGAGCGCTATGGCTATAATGGGTGACTTCAGGAAACCTCAGCGAGCTTATACCGGTCTCAAGCTTTGCAGGGTTGACAATAACAAGGGGGCCAAAAGGTGGGCATCCATGCAGAGAACTATTCAGATGCGCCCGGTGCTTATTCTCATCATAGGATGGCTTTGATCCCTTAAATGAAGATTCAAGTACTGTCCATCTATTGCCAACAATAACATCGGATTCACGAATAGATCCCCTTTTCTCAGGTCCTGACGGTGTTAATACAGGCCGGTGATAACATCTCCTGTTAGCCCCATGAAGATTCGTCATGGATCTAATATATCATGCTTGACCCACCGGGAACAAATACTTTGGGAATACAATGATTCGATGTGGGGACGCCAGCGCAATGTGTATGGCAAGTGTACGGCACCACTTCCAACTTCTGTTATGAAAGATTGATCGTGCACCAAGCAAAGAATAAAGCGGTTATGGATGAGCCTGATTGCTCAGGGCGTCGTCGAAAACCCAGCGCTCGGATAGAAGTAAGGACGCTGGGGATTATCGATTACCACTGAGTCTCGACACATACCGGAAGCCGGCCTGCGGCACTTGCCGAGGGCTATCTTATCACGATGAGATAAAAGCCTTGCCCACAGTGGTCTATCAACTGATTTCATCAGCGCTCGACTTGCTTCTACGATGTAACCAAGCCTCCTCACTTCGTCGCATTGAAGAATGGGCGGAAAAATCTTCCTAGTTCGAGAATGGACTGAATGACAATCTGTAATCGGGAAGACACTGCACATAGAGACAGTATTAACCGTGAAAACCGCCCATACAGCGTTCCCCTTTTGCTCTCGACGAGGAAGATTGCATTTCTGTCCGGCAGCCCATCATATACTTAACGGCACCACCCACAAGCACAAGGCATCTCGAACACAGAAGAGGATCAATTCTACCTTCCCTGACAGATTTCATCGCATGGAAGAAACTTTGGAACAAGTCATTCCCTCAAGAGCGGGAGGAATGAAATCATCTACCTGTAGGTCCCCCCCGCAACTTTCTCATACACAACTACTCAGTCACACAATGACCCCCGCTTCGCAGGAATTCCTCGCTAAGAACGTCGGGGCGCCGTTCATTGGAATGCTGGTAGCGTCAATGTCAGGGTAGTCTATCCATTCTTCGACGTCCTTTTCTTACCAGGCCGCGAATCTAGGCTTTATGGGGTCACTTCTTCGCAAGCCCTCATTTTCTTCAGAAGCAACCGAGGCGATTCTCCCTCTCTGAAAGCGACGGTCCTTTCGCGGCTCACTTGATTAAAGGCCAGGGATTTGGTGCTGATCTGCGTTCCTTTAGGTGGCAGTTCTATGGTGAGCATAATTTCTCATCGTTTGGGTCCTGTACAACAGCCTGACGGGACGTGGACCCGTATTTCAAAGGCTCGCCGACACTCTTCACACTATCCTTAACGCCCACACTATCTACCATTATGTTGTTATAAATTTCGGAGACCTTTTCACGCTCACGTCCCCCACTTGGTAAGTTTAATTTCCTGCCAGAACAAGGGACGTTGATCATCTTTCTCAGGTCAATTCTGCTCCAGGTTTATATCACAGCAAGCAGTGATTTCATCGTCCGGCTGTGAGTAAGGGCCCGTTCCGGATCATCTGGTCTAAGTTCTGCCCCCTAGAATATTCTCCAGAAGGATTTTTCTTCGTGAGCAAGATTCTTGAGGTTGAACGTTGAAGCCTTTGATCGCTGATGAGATCCTGAAGTTCTTCGAGAGCGAAAATTTCTACCTCAGGCCCTAATATTGCTCATCGTGAGTAGTCAACTATATATGCCTATCAAACGGAACATTCAAGTGCATGTAAGAATGTGTTTTCCATAAGCGCCGCAGGTCAGTCGCCCGAGTCGGAGGGGCTAGGGCGTCAAATGCTCACGCGTATAAATCCACCATACATCAGGTTTAGCCATTGGTGAGATCTGTCATCTATGTATTCAAGTGTTTAGGTCGATTATCATTTCGTTTTAGCATTGGCATCATTTGGGCACGTTTTCAAAACATAATACAAGACCTGGTATCAATTTGCCATCAGCTTCACCTTTCGGACCTACTTTGAGTTTCAGCGAATATCTGTGCGTGTCTCTATAGACCTCTCCCAAGTTTCTGTATTTAGCCATGATCCATTCGATTGCACGGACAGTGGGCGCTCTATGGTGCATTCGCGTGCACTTCAGCTGCCGACGTGATCATTGCGACCTCACTTTCAGTTTTATTGATTCGAGGGAGAACAGGATTCCGGAGGTAAACCTTCTTTTCTTTCATTTCTTGGAGCACCTTCAGTAAGCACTCTTGGTTCATAGGACAAATTCGATGATATCTTTCCTCGTGGCATTAGCAATTCATACTGGCAAGCAAATTCAGTATTTACGAGCCGTAGACTAACCCCTGCGTAGGACTGGTGACTAGGTATTCGCCTTCAAGAGTTGCTAGCCTCCAGGCTTCTCTAATACCAGTCTTTCACCCCCATAGTATATGCGCAATCGCATGTCTAATTACGGTGAATTCTGGAAAATATGGTTGTATATTCTTTTTCCAATGTTAACTGGTGCGTCGACAGTACGCGGTCTGGCCAAACGACCTCGTATTCTTTGGAGTATACATCCCATTGAGCAAACGTATGTCTATGCAGCATATTTGCATCCTGTTACTGACTGCATTCATTTTAGTATACCTCAACGCGCTCCTCGCATCTTTGAATGCCCGCGATTTGGCACTCTCGCTCGGAAACACTTCTTCTGGAAGCAATAGACTGTTTGCAGTACCAGTGCTATCACAGGTGCAGGACACAATTGAATTGTCTGTCTTATCGCAAGCAGAATCGACCAAGCAATTTCAAGTGCAGGGTCCATAGGTCGTTGGTCTTGTGGGTTAGACAGTGTGTTGAATAATCAATGACGGGCGGCAGACTTGACTCGGACATGAAATATGGTGTCACTGATATTAGACAAATACAGTGTAATGGCACTCCTTGATACACTGTCACTCCTTGATACACCCCCCTTTATCTCGCTCAATTATTATCTGTTACATTTCATATTTTACATACAAGATCACACATATGAGCCCTTGCTTCTCCCAAAACATGGAATTTTTTGAGCAAGTATTTCACCTGGTACAGGTGCAGTTACAGAAAAAAAGTGAAACTTTAATTAAAGCCACCTAAGTCCGGGCCAGTTTTTGGAGAAATAGACAGAGTTTTGCTTTTGTAAAAAATATCATGCAAACTAGACCTATTGTGTCACACAGCTACCAAGTTTTACAACAATTGGAGGCAAATTACAAACACCAGAAGGGGAACGAGAGTGAGGTCAAACTAGCATGACACGTACAGGCATGTTCTCACACAGTCTGCTTCTCATCAACAATCCTCACGTACATCTCATTGACTTCTGACAGCAGCACCACACTGCTGGACATGTTCTTCCCTTTTGAGAACACCAAGAATGGCAGGCCAGGCATTGTCTGAGCAGGTCAAGAAGCAGGCGCACCGTAGGGAGGAAAATCAGTGCATGCAAGCAGCAGTGGACGTGTACTTACAGGAACAGGAAAAGCTGGATGGTGTCAAAAAACGAGGTCTGCGGCCAATTGCAAAGGATCATGGTGTTGATCCAACCACACTCCAGCACCTAGCTAAAGGAGGAGTATCAATGAGCGTGTTTAATGCGTCAAAAGGGAAGCTCACCTTTGCCAAGGAACGTGTCCTCATTGACTTCATCCTCGAGTCAGCTGATAGGGCTCTACCCATGAGTTAGAGCAACATTGAGGAGCATGCCAATGCTATCCTCCATGGCTGTAACCCTGAGGCAGAAGGGGTGGGAGGATCCTGGGTTGGGAGATTTCTGGATCGATACCGAGACGAAGTCCAAACTCACTGGTCACAGCCACTGGCAACCGAACATGCAAAATCTCTGAACCCAGAGGCTGTCAAACACTGGTTCAAAATGGTGAGGGAGAAGATCCACAACAAAGGAATCAAGCTGGAGAACATTTACAGAATGGATGAGAGTGGATTCCCCCCATCTGACCAAGGCGTGCAACGTGTTGTGGGATGACGAGGATCTAAGATCCAACACAAGGCTAATTCTGCCAACCAGGAGAACATCACGGTGTTGGTGACAATCTGCGCCAATGGGACAGCACTAAAATTGACTGTGATTTTCAAGGGGCAACAAATTCTTGCGAAGTGGACACAAGGCAACATCTCAGAAGTGTCGTGAGTGGAAATCTTCTCTCAAGGACTATTTACCACTCACTTATTTTGACAACAGGATTTGTGCATTGGATAATGGATGGACTGATGGTGGCCTGGCATTGAACTGGATCCAGAAGGACTTCGATCCCCAGACATGAGAGAAGGCAAATGGTGAGACCTGCGTCCTCATCATGGATGGCCACAGCTCACATTACACTGCCAATCTCCTTGAATACTGTCTTGCAAACAAGATTGAAGTGTATGGGTACCCATCTCACTGCACCCATGCCCTCCAAGGGCTCGACATTGTTTGTTTTGCAAAGATGAAAGAAGTATGGAAGGAAGAGATCCACGCTTTTGAGAAACTGCATCTGCATGGTGTTAACAAAGAAGACTTCCTGGCAGTCTGGGGGAAAGCATACCTAACAGCCTTCATGCAGGAGAACATTCTCTCTGCATTCTTGGTGACTGGGATACACCCATTCAACCCCAACGTGATCATACCACAACAGATGAAGCCCGCTGAGGCAACATCGACAGGGGCAACATTCCCACTCCTGCAAACAAGCCCAACCCAAGCAGTGATGGCAGCCTTCTGAAACTATGAGTTCATGAATACTGGAACTCGCCCTGACTCACCTCCATGTGCAGGCCCATCAAGATTCCCTGGCTCAATGGAATCAGAACAGCCTGCAACCCCACCACNTCGCCTTCAAGGTGCGTGTTTGGCTTCCCTTGCGAAGGTCCTTTTACTGCCTATCCCCAATCGGCCTCTGAGCCTCTCGCACACTGTGCAGCCCATCTACACAGCACTGCCTTGTGGTTGCCGAACCTCCTTCCAATCTCCGCCAGCCTCTCTTTGATGCTCTTGTCCTTTCAATGCTTTCTCGCGCTTCTCCTCCTCTTCTGTCTTCTCGAAATCCTCCATCTTTCTCTTTAATGAATCACTCTGGTTCAGTGGAGATGACAACCCTTCCCCCAGAAACAAGCAGCCTGATCAGTCCGCTGGCTTCCCCTCTCTCATGCCGATTGGCGCAGATTCATCGCTCCATTCCCCATATTTGAGCAATGAGCTGTGCATTCCCGGCTAACCGAACCCTCACTTATCAGGTTTTGCACTGCAATCAGCTGGTCGGGGCCATCCCCCAGACTTGAGGCGCGCACAGACAGCTGTGCATCGTTCTTTGCAGTTTCATTGTCCTGATAACTGCAAGAGTGCGACATTGTTTGGGGTGAAGAAGCGGCAACCAACCTCTGGGATGGGAGTTTCTTGGGGACATGCTCGACACAGGGGCGGTTGATAAGTTTTGCATGTCAAGGTGAGTGACTCATGCTTTCGGTGACTAAGATTGAGCCTGATCCGTGCTTGCCATCCCTACTCCAAGAAGTCGGATTTGTTTTGATGGAGTTGAAGCTCTGGATGGAGGCAGAGTCTCAAGTGTCTTTCTGAGGGCTGGCATGCTGGAATTATGTAGGTGGGGTTGCAGGCTGGTTTATGGCCCCACATGAATTATTCATAGATCTATGTTTGAATTACTGATTTTTGATCAAAAACACAAAAATGTGCCCCTCTATCCCTCACTGGAATCCCCATTTTGCACTATTATATCTACCCATATACCTATCTACAGAGTACCTCTACCACTTCAGGTCCTACTCTCAGTTATATCTCACCTACAGCTTGTGTTATTCCCCTCTCCTTCTCCTCCCCCTCAAAGCGAAAATGCGCACTGAAAGTTCTCCTCTCCTCCACTTCATGGCATCCTGATACATATGCGACATTGTTTCATAGCTAGTAAGGTACTCACAGGTGTGCCATGCCCTGAAATATTGAAATCTGCAATTGCAGGACATGTATTCCTGTTTCCCTTGGCTCCCTCTTGATGTTTCCTCTGTCCTGGCCTCAATTCTGGTCCAATTCTCAAGAAAACATGTTCCCCATACTCAGGAAGAATTATCACATTACTGCCAATATCGCCATGATTATGCTGCACATCTAAATCGACTTGATGTTTATTATCCTATTTTAGTTCATCCAGGATTCTTTCAGCAGGTTTTGATCATTCAGCACCTTTTCTACTTGCAGATACTGATTTCATTGTTTAACTATCTATATGTTTCTGAAAGGCCTTTCAAATATAGATACATCCAAGAACACATTTCAGACCACTTAGATAACAGCAAAATCACACTGATTGGCCATTTCAGAAAGATCAGAGACATAATTATTTAATCAGACACTGCAGACAGCCTCTACATATGTGCCTTAAAATTCCTCAAAAAGTTTGAGGATGATAGAGTGAATGTGGAA
>MPNV01000336.1:115422-169116 GCA_013376435.1 Cyclocybe cylindracea
TTTATCATGATTTTAGAAGGAGTAGATGGACCTGAATTCAAGGGGGAGTGTCTGTGTTCCCAAAATTGGCTGGCACAAGGACAAATCTGCTCATAGAATATTCATTGCTTAGTGTAAATTGGTTGGACTATTTTCAACACACTAAAAAGCTTTATGGGAACATATTCTGGGTGCTACCATGAGAATAGGTAAGGTACAGACCATGCCAGTGCAATGCCATTGTCCCCATCAATAAATCCAGAAATTTCTGAAATAAGGAAAGCAGACCTGTTCCAGAGGCATTGGTGCCCTCCTTGCTTGAATGGAAGGCTAAGAGGTGGGATGGGAGATTGAATAGACCATTAGAGGAGTCAGGTGCATAATTATTAGTCCAGAGCAGAGGGATAATGGTCAGAATAATGCTCTGATAGATGTCAGGAGGGAAGGACTGATGAATTTCATTTCCCATGTGGCAAATAAGCAGATTACACTGGATAACAAGATGTAATAGTATTATCTACTGCTATGATATTGTTCCAGCAACAGGTGACTGCAATTGAATCATCTGGGGAGAGATTGAGGGGGCATTTTTGTGTTTTTGATCAAAAATCAGTAATTCAAACATAGATCTATGAATAATTCATGTGGGGCCATAAAAAATATATCCCTGGGAAGCCTTAATATTCCCTATCGAACTGCCAAGGTCTCCCGGTGGCCTGGACCCTGCCAGGGGTAGAGATTTGAGTGCGCATTCTGGATATTTTTAGCAAGTTGCATTGTTTAGGCAATTATGCAAGCATTGATGTGGGTATTGCTGATATTCTGTGGTAGATAGGACTCTATCATGTGCCTGTTCATAAACGCTCACCTGTTTCCATCAGGGGGTGCATGGGAGGGGGCCCAGTGAGGCCGCATTTTTGCATTTTTGAGGTGCAGGGCATTAATTTGGCTGTGCAGCTGCCAAAAATGGTCACACTGTCACGTGTAAGGTATCCACAGAAAGCTACGATTATTCTATGATTTATAGTATTTTTTAATTCAAGAAAATTGGCCCAGAATTGACCGAAATATGCCAGCACTGCTGCCAGCCAAGCCCTTATGTGATGTGCTTTCCTAATGGGGAATACACATCAAAACGAGAAGCAGCACTGTGAAATGAGAGGAATACCATGATATGAGAAGGGTAGTTGGTGGTGAGAAGTGTGCAGGGCAATGAGAAATGCAGATGAGAATGAAAAAATGCACCATGATATGAGAAATCTGCAAGAATGAAAAATGCAGCACAATGAGAAGTGTGGGAATGAAAAATGCGTCAAGAAATGAGAAGTGAATTGTGTGATATGATAACTATTAAAATATGAGAAGAGAAGTAGCTATGAAAAGCACACCAAAGAATGAAAAGACTTGTAAGGCAGGAAAGAGAATGAGAAGTTATGAAAATAATGAGAGAGCAAACTCCTCATTAATTTCCCTGGTAATATACACAAGCAGTGCTGGTAATTACCAGTAACTTATGATAAGAGTGGCAGACACCAGTCTATGACTGGGCTGCATGTATTCTATAGCCCTCTTCAAATTTCCACCTATATTTGAGCACCAGTACTGTGGACATTGGCACTATATTGTAGTGCATTCGAATAACATGAGGGCTCATAGCAGTGATACCAGAACTGATTTTTTTAAGACCGTTCTTGGTTGGATCAAAATCTCAAAACTTCTGAGCTATCACTGGCAGGAAGGGAAAGAGTAAGCATGGGCACCCAAAGTAAACACAACTCTTACACTTATAGAAAATCAACCAGGAGAACTCCCTTGAAATTGTGGGAATGCATAGAGGCAAGAGTCATGCCCCAGCACAGCTCGATGATGGGAATAAATAAATATGAACCTGGCTCAGATGAGGAGGTAAGCAGCTACAGGCCGCAGAATGAGCTGGCCAATGGAACAAGGAAGATCTCACAGTAGTATTAGATATGTTGACTGGACCTAAGGAAAGTAATGAATTTCCTCACTAGAATATCTATCCAAGCCACTAGTATTCATTGCCCTCGGCTTGAGCCCAGTGCAAAATGCCTAATGCAGGAGAAGGGGAAGAAGCTTGTCTGTCCATAACTAAGTTTGCTTATCCAAAGAGAGCTGACAAAATTGAGATGCCCCTACTTAAGCGAGAAGCAGTAAGGTGCTAATCCAGAGGATGGAGTCATGGCACCCAGAGCCTGTGAAACAGATATGTCCTGAGCTACATGCTCATGGTTTTCATTTCTCTATACTGGGGTTACGCAGAACGGTGAACCTGAAGATAGGTCAGAAAATATACTGATGACTTACATTTCAGTGCTTGCTTATTCGTTGGCCCAATCCTCACATGAACTATTCCCTGCCCTCTAGTTGTTCTATGCAGGGCGCTGAGGCAGGTCTGATAAGCAGATGTATTAGGTGGGCGATAGGCTACGGTAGCGGAGAGCATACATGATGGAAGGAAGGCTGGATGTAATATGCGGGTGAAAAGCCGGAGGCTTTCGTGCCCCGCAGGGGCTCCTGGTGGATGACACCGAGATGAGCGCGATGGGCGGGTGGGAACCAGTCCGTGGCGCTCTGGCAGTCCTCCGATGCAGGCAAGCTCCACTGCCAGGCAATTGGGAAGTTGGTTGGTTGCTGGGAATCCTCACTGGGTGTTTTGCAATGAGGACTGCCTCTGAGGCTGCGTTGGCCGAGGGGAGCGTGATCGTTTTTCTTCTGGGAGCGGCGGGTGGGTGAGAAAAGACGGAACGCGCGATGCTTGCGTGGACTCAGCGCCAGCAGCTGGTGGCGGTCGAGGCAAAGGGCTTCGCTTTTGCCGACACTGCCACCGCTGGTGCATAGACCTCACCCTAACCCTACGCTCGCATGCTCACTTCGTCCTAGGCCACAATCTATGCAGGGCGCTGAGGCAGGTCTGATAAGCAGATGTATTAGGTGGGCGATAGGCTACGGTAGCGGAGAGCATACATGATGGAAGGAAGGCTGGATGTAATATGCGGGTGAAAAGCCGGAGGCTTTCGTGCCCCGCAGGGGCTCCTGGTGGATGACACTGAGACGAGCGCGATACCCAGCTATTAGGAGTCACACGACGCATCGAGCGAGTCTCGAGACCCATGCTGCTAGGAGTGTGATAGTGTCGGATCAGGAGCGATGGACTGGCGGCATCGTCAGACGTATGAATTCTGCATGGCAGGCCGGATTAGCTTGCATGTAAGGGGCGAGGATCTGGGCATGTTTTCATAGATAGGTGAGGAAGGCATCGCTTGCCCACCTTCCCTTAACTTTCACGACGTCAAAGGGAACCCCTCTTAGCAGGTATTCGAGTGTTGCTCCGATGCGGATGCCGTGGCCTTGGAGGGGGTCAAGGTTGGCAGCTCTTGCTGCCTGAGCGAGTGTTTGCAGGAACTTGGGTTTGGTGAGGGGCTTGTATCCGGAGCCTGCTTTGTAGGCGAAGAGGTGGCCGTTGTTTGGTGGGGTATTGATTGTGATGTGGTTGTGCAAGGCAGCTTTGGGGTCTGAGTCTCCGTTCTGCGCTGACCATGACACCTTCTCTCCTGCAATCGGTTCTGCCTTGGTTGACGGAATGAAGAATTCTGTGCTTTCAAAACCATTTCGGTCGGTAGTTGTGGAGACGTCCGATGGCTTGACATGCTTGCTGGGATTGAAGTCCGAGAGGTTCTTGACGGTGAACTCACCGAGGCGGGCCGCTGCCCAAAAGGTCGTTGTGAGGCAAGCATATACTGCTGCGTGAAGAGGGGTTGTGAGGTCGAGATGTCGGCGGATGGCACCCATAAAGTCTGTGGTGTAAGGGCGTCGTTTCTTTCGCTTCGATGAGGGTGGAGCAATTTTTTCCGCTGCTTTCAGGAGTGTTTCGATCTCGGCTTGATTCATTCGCCATGGGACACCGTGAAGGAGGTGCCATGCACGGACTCCGTACACGTAGTTGGCTACTGTGCCCCCGGCATAAGCCCCAGCTATGGTTGAGATAAAAGCTGAGACAAGAAGGGGGGATGCTGGCGCTCGTTGGTCTTCAGGAATCCCTTTCTTGTCACAGTATATGTGCCAGATGAGGAGACCTGTGCCATATCCTTCCAGAGTTCCGTCGGCCCAACCACTGATCATCACATCGAGGATGCGGACGATGTCGCCTGGCGTGAGATTTGTCAGCTGGCCTTGTTCGTCTGTGGTGCTGCGTGGCCTGACCGGTTTCCATTGCAAGAGTCGGTCGCGTGCTAGGACGTGTGGCCGGAGTGGTGATGGTGCTGGGGTGAGATTGGGGGGGTATGGGGCAGGCCTGCGTGCTCGTGTTGATGTGCCTTCTTGTGGGGGTCTTCGGGTAAGTGTACGGAGAGCGGGGGTGAAACGGAGGCTACAGAGTTGATTGTTTGCCTTCGAAGTGGTGGAATTGGGTGACGTCTTCCTCCTCCCATATGATTTGGCCCTCGGAAGGGCCTTGGAGGAGCTGGGATCGGGTGGTTGGGCTGATCCGGGGTGCTGCAGTGGGTGTTCGACCCTCTTTCGCAAGACGGAGTTCTGTTGGTGTAAGCGGTGTGTCGAAGTTGACAATGAAGTTCCTGAGCTCGTTGGGGATGCTGATAATTGGGAGGAGGGAGCTCGACGGGCCGTACTTTCCACGAGAAGGGCCGTCAGCTGGGTTTTCCTTGCTGATGACGTATCTGGTGTGGATAGTAAGGTTGTTGTGTTTCGCAAAGGAGTGGACTTTGCGGAAGACGTTGTTAGTGGGCCAGTTCCTGCTTCGACCTCTCCACCACCCCTCGACCACACCTCTGTTGTCGCCATAGACCGTATAGTGGATATTTGCATGGTGATGAATCTTGTAGAGAGAGATGACGAGGAAGAGGAAGCCGATGGCTTCAGCCCATCCGATATCCCGGCCGTCTGTTTTCCAGCCTGGGAGGAGCCGCCAGGCTCGCCATTTGTTGCCGATCGTGATGCCAATCCCAATTTCTGAGCTAGCATCTGAGTACGCAAGGAGGTCGATGATGGGGGTTGGAGAAGGGATGGGTCGGGAGAGCTCTTCTTGGAGCTTAGTTTTCCACCAGCGTAGATCTTCTGCAGTGTGTTTGGGTGGGGTGCGTGGCATGAAAGGACGGTTATGGAAGATCCCCATGAATGCTTCCAGCTGGGTGAGGTAAGCACGTCCTTCTGGGATGGCAAGGCATGCATGAAGGAGCTTGCCGTATAGTTTCTGCACCTCCTCGAGCGTGTGTTTCGTTTTCTCCTCCCATGCATTGATGGCTGCCAGGTATTTCTCCCGCTTTGTTCTCGCAATGGTGATTTGTCGCCTGTCCAAATCCCAGATAAGGCCAATGAAAGGGACAGCTGTTTGGAACGGGATATCTTTGTCCGCTTCCCAGGGAATGCCGAGCTCCTCGCTGAGGGCATTGATGTCATCCATGTTGTACGTGAACTGGCTGTCTTCAGCGGAGCTGGGGTAAGATTAGCATGAGCAACTGATATGAATGGTTGTGCCCATTGCGTACCGAGCGGAATTGTTTGAAAGGTCTCGGAGAGGAAAGGAGGCATCCTCGTCAAATTCCTCTGGCTTTCCATTTGGCATTGGTTGTCCTCGGAACCAGAGTCTGCCACGATCATGCAGCTGGCCTCCGTTATTGGTGATTTCGTCTGCCCATTGGCGGTGACGGCTGTTGTAAGCAGGTAAGTGCTGCTTTGGGATGCGACAGAAGAGGTGGTCGTCAACCCACTTTGAGACCGGTCCGATTCCATTTGCACGCATGATAGCAGCACCCGCATCTCCCACAATGCCATAGGACCCTGCTCCTGAGGCGAGTCCAAAGCAGTTCCGTGTGTCAATCGCGAAGTTGTCTTCGCCGTGGAGCCTAACCACCAATCCAGGCCACTGGGACGGTTTGACTGGGATAGTGCGATATGCTTCCTTGACGTCTCGGACAGCAGCTTGGGAGCCTGGGGGCAATCGGGCAATGAGGAGGCAGATGACAGAAAATGAGCCCCAGGTGCATGGGAATTGATTAGAGTCGATGTGACTGTTGATAGAAGAGACACCATTTGACGGTGCAAGAGGGAAGGAAAGGTTTTGAATGAGACGAAATTTGCCAGGCTTGGATGCTTTTGGTATGACGGAGAGTGGCGATGAGTGAAATGGGCCAAGGAGAGTTTCAACCTCTGCTCGCATTGCGGGGCCGATGTATCTCCCACGTTCAAACTCAATTGTTGTGTTGGCTGCATATTCTTGGAAGAACTCATCGATGGATGGCTTATTGGGGGGGGTGAATGTTGAGGAGATTTTAGGAATTCCAACATCAAAGCCTTGTTGAAGGTTATTGGGTAGGTTGGGGTATTTCGAGATGAGGCCAGATTTTTCGAGGTGATGCTGCCATGCATTTGCTTTGTACGGAATTTTGGGATTAAGCTTCTTGTGCTCGAGGGCACTTCTGAGCCCCGTGAGTCGCTTTTCCGCATCCTGAGCACTCGTGCTTGGAATCGTGGCTGGTGCTGTTGCACCCTCCTGGCCGCTGCCAGTCGGAACAGAGGACACTGCCTTCTGGGTTGATGAGCCTGCCGTTGTCGCCTCTCTTGCAGCGTGCTGGCGTTCCGTCCCATAGGGTTGCAGAAGTGCACTTGTGGATATTGTGGGGGTGCCGGCCAAGGCACAGGGTGCAGGCTGAGAGGGGTAGCTACCAATGTTATGATAATATACTGGACCTGTCCGCGGAGGTCATTTGGTTATTTCCACGGACAGGAATGAATTGATCTCATAGTGTTCATTCTGAATATTTTCTTAAGTCTTTCAATACCTCGTGACTCTCATTTATTTCATAACTCTGCTGGATAGGTGGGTGGTTTCATATCTTTCATACCTCGTGAGCCCTTTCATTGCTCTCATAACAGGGTGGAATCATTGCTGGCTTTCATTGCTCTCATAAGTCATGTAGATTGGTGTGCACATTCAATTCTTTCATAACTTGGTTGGAATGACACCCGCATTCATTCTCTTCATAACTCGTTGGAGTCGGCATCCACATTCAATCCCTTAAATACTCGCTGGAATTGGCGCCCAGATTCAATCCTCTCATTACTTGTTGGGATTAGCGCTCGAATTCAATCCCTTCATAATTTGTTGACGCTTGCTGCTGCGTTCAATCCTCTCATATTTCTGTGGATTACAATGTTTCTCATACATCTCATAACTTCGCAGATCTCGGATTTCTAAATAAGAGATAACATATGGTATCTAATCTACAGGTTACGGCGGGTGATGCACCGCCGCCGCGTGGTCGTGCCGCCGCCCCACCCTGCTCGCTCGCTCGCGCTGATGACGGTGCCCTGGCCAGCCCAACCTCGTGCTGCTCGCCGCTCGCCACCCTGCTGGTGCTGCTGCACTGTCCTGCTCGCTCGTGGTACCCGCTGTGCTTCCTCGCGCTGGTGCCCCTTCGCCGCTCGCTCGTGCCGGTGTAGGTGTCACCGCCCCAGTCTCCTTGAGCCTGCTCCTGCTCGCGCTCGTCCCCTTGCTCGCTTGCTCGTGCCGGTCCCTCACCCTTCTCGCTCCCGCTGATGATGGCGCTCTGCCCCGCCCTACCCAGCACCCCACTTGCTCGTGTTGGTGCCCTGGCCTGCCCGCTCTCGCTGGTGCCGCCGCGCCGCCCGCTCTTGCTGGTGCTGGTGCTGCTGGTACTCGTCCTCGTCCTCCTCCCCCTCCTTGTGCTCGCGCTCGATCCGCCCCGCACTCGTGGTGGTGATGGTAGTGGTGATCGAGTTGCTCCGGGACTCGCGAATTGTGGTGCTGGCAGGTGGGGGACCGAGGTGGGCGGCGGAGACGACTGTGACGACAACAGATGAGAAGAGAACGAAGACGGACAAGACACATGCGTTGGCATTGTGTCCGAGCCGTCCTCGCTGTCATCTCCGTGCTGTCGCTGTCTCCGTGTCCGTGTCGCCGCCATCGCCGTTTCCCCTCGCCTACGCTGCGGTAAGCTTATACACCTCGCTCAACGAAATGGGGCACGAGCCTCATGCATGGCCCTCTTCAAGTGTTCCCCCCCACAGCCTCCCCCCAGCTCCGTCGAGAATCGGGATGCGACGGCGAGCGATTTGAGGTGGAAGCGAGGGCAGGGCACCAGCGGCTCGTGGCGGAGGTCTAGGTTTGCCAGGATCGTGCGTGACGGCGGCACGAGAGGCTCGAGTTGGGAGTCCAGGGTCTGGGTGAGTTGGGGGCCACTAAGCCTAGGATCCTTGCTGAGGTTGCAGGTAGTGTAGATGGGTCGGGGGTGAGCGAGGGTGCTGGTAAGAGTTGAAGACCGATGGTAGGAGTAGGAGGTGATACATTGATGGCCGACCCACATCCCTATGCCAGGGGAGGGGCTCAGGGCGGATGGGGTCGCGTCGACAACATGTCGACGCTGAATGAACAGAAAAAAGTAGTATATTAGTTCGCATAGACGTTTTAAAAACACATTACTTACCTTTTGTCGATGCCAAGGAGGTCGGAGGAAGGGCAGGACGGCATAGGGGAGGTGCTGGTAGTGGTCGAGGACGAGCATCAACGTTGGTTCAACCTGTTGATGCCTGTTTCGGGCTTTGCCGATCGCGATCCCATTGGCTGGGACAGGCGGTCCGTGATCCCGAGGATACGTTAGGGAGGCTCACGTTGGCTTATAATGGCCTCGGGATATGCAAATATCTTCATGTATCTCTTAAAAACCTTCGGTAATTGTATTAGCAGCGTATTATTAGTAATTGATATATTTCCGACAAGTTATTTATTGTCAAATTACTGCGGTATTCCTCAGCTGGTCGCGAAATAACCACGGACAGCGAACATAGACGATGGAACATAGATAACCCAGGGAAATTAGGGACAAAATATACACGAGCATATTCTATAGAACTATACTAATCACGATCTGTGTATCCCCCAGGTAAGGTCATCCAGCTCAGAAGATTAATGTGCAGGAAAGTGTTGCGAAGGTATTTGGCCTTCGATTCACTCACCAATAGCTCGAGCCCACTATGCTGCACTTGGTGGTTGTTTCATGGCCGTCTATGTAAGAATGTGATTAAATTTCACTTTGTCCTGTATGTAAATAGTCGCCGCCTGCCATGGGAAAGTTGAATTCCTGCTGGGAGGTGGTAAACGAACATCTCATTTGAGATGTCAGAGGTTTCTCTCACCCACCGACCTCCAGTGCGTCAATTCAAAATGCCACTCATCATCATCAGCAGCATGTATTAGATAGAAAGTAATATTTTGCTCTAAGCCATATCTATAACTTTCCCGACAAATCCACAACGGTCTATTGCTGAGTGGAGTATCATGAAAGTGCTCGAATCTGTTCTCGTGCTGACTTTGCAACACTTCCCTTCATATCAACCTTCTGAGCTGGATGACCTTACCTCGGGGACACACAGATCGTGATTAGTATAGTTCTAATATGCTCATGTATATTTTTGTCCCTAATTTCCCTGGTTTATCTACATTCCGTCGTGTTTGTTCACTGTCCGTGGTGATTGTGCGTCCATCTCAGGAATATCGCATTTATTTGACTATAAACAACTCATCGGACATGTACAAATGAATTTTAATATACTGCTAATAGAATTACCGAAGGTTTTTCAGAGAAAAATGACTGTATTTATGCGTTCCCGAGGCCTTCATGAGCCAACCCGCACCTCCGTGACGGACCTTCGGGGGTCATGGACCGCCTTCCCCAGCCAATGGGATCGCGATCGGCAAATCCCGAAATAGGCATCAATGCTGGGTTCAAGCTCGTTGATGCTTGCCCTCTCCCACCATTTGAACTTCCCCCACACCGTCCCGCCGTTCCTCCGACCTCCTTAACATCGAAAACAGGTAAGTAACGTGTTTCAAAATAGCTATGCGACCTGGTTGACCATCTTTTTCTTTTGATTTAAGCCCTGTCGAGTCGACATGGCGTCGACACGATCCCATCCGCCCTTAGCCCCTCCCCTGGCATAGGGATGTGGGTCGGCCATCACCTCCTACCCACCCTCCTTTGACCCCCACCTTCACTCACCAACTTCGTTTCCCCCCGTAAAACACGATTACCCACCTGTACCCTCACCCACACGATCGGCGGCCCCAGCTCCCACTATCGCCAGGAGTGCTCACTCCGGCCACGCGATAGTATCCCGCCACCTCCCTCCAAGTCACAACATCTGCAGCCGTGCCTACAATAATCCATCGCGATGGCGATGGCGGCGTGGGGCAGGCGCCAGCACGAGGTGGCGCACGAACGAACGGAGCGGAGGCAGCAAGACCAACACTCGGAAGTGGCGCAGGAGCACGAGCACGAGCAAACGGGCAGGAGCACCAGGACCAGAGTGCGGGGTGGGGGTAACTGCACCAAGGCGAGCGAGCAGCACAGGGGCACCGGCATGGCGACGAGCGGGCGAGGTGCGGCACCAGCTTGAGGGAGCGAACTGGGCACCAAGATCAGCACGAGCGAGGCCGCAGGAGCACCAGCACGACCACGAGTGATCGAGTCGGGGCACCTGCACCAACAGCAGCGGGGCTGGTGACGCACGAACATGAATACAGGCAGCCGTGAGCCCCTCCCCTGGCATGGGATGTGGGCCGGTCTTCTCCTCTCACCCACACCCCGCCCATGGCTCCACTCATTGCTGCTATCAACGCGAGTGCGATAGGCACACCCACCGGAGGACGGCAGCATCGTGGCACGAACGACGGCGGCGGGCACGTCAATGAGACGGCAGTGCCCATCACCGAGCGAGGGCGGCAGCACCTGCCAGCAGGCTGGAGGCATTGGTACCAGCATCGCGCGATTGAATTGCGGATCGAGCACTGGCAGGACCAGGACCGACCCCGGCGGCGGCGCAGCAGAGGCACCAGCGCAAGCATGCGGAGCGAGGCGGGCGGCGGGCGAGCGGGCAGCAACCTGGACACTAGCAGCACCAGCACCGGCGGCGGCGCAGGGGCACGAGCAATGGCACAAGCAAGTAAACCGGGGCACGAGCACGACCACCAGCGCCCACGGGCAGCGGGGCATGGAAGGGCGGAACGAGGCGCTGTCATCGGCACGAGCGAGCGAGCCGGGTAACCAGCAGTGCGAGCGAGCGGGGTGGGGCAACAGCACGAGCCCAGGCTGGCAGTCCATCAGCGTAATCTTTAGATTAGATATGTAATCTATAAATCCTTAGTTATGAGACGAATGAATACGGAATGATCCAACGAGTTATGAAAGGAATCAATGTATGGACCCATCTGAACGAGTTATGAGAGGATTGAACAATCTGAACAAGTTATGAGAGCTATGAAAAGGTGCTCGTAGATTATCAAAGGTATGAGAGGGCCCAGTAACTTATGAGAGGTATGAGGAAGTGGGCAATTTATGAACGTATTGAATACAGATGTTGATCCCAATGAGTTATGAAAGCATTGAATGCACACCTCAATCCCAAGAAGTTATGAGAGCAATGAGAGCGTCCACATGGTATGAAATATATCAAATCACTAGCTATCCAGCAGAGTTATGAAATGAATGACAGTCACCAAGTATTGAGAGATTTCAAAAAATATTCAGAATGAACACTATGAGATCAATTCATTCCTGTCCGTGGAAATAACCAAATGACCTCCGCGGACAGGTCCAGTATATTATGATAACTATGGTAGCTACTATTGCGTGTAGATGCTCCTCAAGATCGTTGACCATGTATTATCAGCATTGGATAGACCTGCAATCGAATGGAACTCGGGCAAGTGGAACCGTATTCTGGAGAAACCCACCCACCTCCAGTGACAAATGGACTCATGGTCGTGCGGTCTGTTCGTCCTCATGCGTATTCGTGCCATAAGGGATGGGTGTGGGCCAGAGGTAGCGCAGTTCAGCCAGCGTGATGCCATCCAGCAGGAAGCAGTTGAGATTTTGTTGAATCTACCGTGCGTGGTTGGGCCTTAAATTTTGAGATATAACTGACATACGACGTACCCGCCAGGATCTCGCGCTACATTCCCAAGTCGTCTGGTGAAGAAGATCTGGATGACGAGTTGGTGGAGCTCATGGCCGACGGAGAGGTTACCTTTGTCTTGCAGTCACTTAGCCGCGAAGGAGACGATTCAGAGGGCATTGCCACCACTCCGAGCACCAATCCTGGAGGCAGCCGAAGCCTCTTTGTGCCAGCAGCTTGTCCTGCAGTCGACGACGTTGTAGATGTGAGGCAACCAGGTCAAAGGTATGTAAGCGAAGAAGCAGAAGAAGAGCGGTGTGAGAATCGATCAAGGCTCGCACGCATTGACAGTTTCTCCCGCCCTCGCAAGAGGCCATCGAGATCAGCCTTGGACGAGAATGAAGATAGCAATGGGGCACTTACAGATCGAGAAAATAAACGGAAGAAGTCATTGCAAGCTGCAGCAGGTCCACGCGCTCGTGCCATGAACGAAGAGCAACGCAAGGCGTCCCTCGAGGAGGACCCTTCCATTATGCCAGGATCAATTACCAGATTTTCAGTAAAATGCAACGGATGCCGATTTGCTGTGAAACTCACCAGGCCTTACGAGCTAAACAACTGGAAGAAACATAAGACGACATGTCCTCAATTAACCGGAGAGGACAAGGTTCGGATCGCGATAACCGGAGAGGATGGTCGCGTCACATATACCACGAAAACGGTCAAAGTGGTGCGCTGTTCCTTAGATCTAATCGCTGTTGCTCGACTTACCCTTACTTCCTAAAGACAAAATCAATAGCACACTTTTTTAAGCCCAGTCAAAATAAAGTGAAAGCGACAGTCGTAGACCGCGATCTAACTCAACTGTGCAAGCATTTACAGGATGCAAAGTACAAAGACTATATATCACTCACCCACACGCGGATGTACGAGGGGGTTTCACCCACGTTAATTGCCACTATCGCACGGACACTATTTCCCTACAAGAATTTTGGAGAGGCTGATCTGTCTACAAAGTTAGGTGCTCTTGGGAAGGAGGGGTTTGAGCGCATATTGAGCGCGGCTGCAAATGCAGCCAGTGCTCAGGTCCCTCCTGAAGGAAATGAATTTCGCCCTATGCCTCAGTGGACACCTTCTGAGCGCCAGACGTTCCAGGCCATCATGCAGCAATGCAGTAGATGGGAGGTTGACTATACGCATGGTTATATTAAATCAACAAGCTGCGAAGCAAGTACTGCGAGCGCCGATGGGATCTGTGATCCATGCAAAGCGCTCGCCCGTGACAAGTCTCTTCAGCACGCGATCCGCAAGGTAGGTCCCTGAATCTTGTGCTTTGAGTCACTTTTTCACTCTTTCACTCTTTCCCAATCAGAAAAACCGGGAGGCACATCTTCCACACGAGGATCGAACTCTCATCCTCAAGCGACGTCAGCAATATACAAAAAACAGTCATTTGCGCCAATTCGAAGCAAACCAACTGCAGGATAAGCTCGGGGATCCCGTCCTTTTCCAGATCTTTGAATCACTCAAGACTGGAAAGCCTGAAGATTGCTTCTTGCAGCTCTTTCAGCAGGCACAGAATGGACAGCTCAAAACCTTCGAGCGCTTCATGGATGTATGCGAAGTTCTTGGCGACCGCATTCAGCGTGACTTTTCAGGCAATAAAAATCTCAAATATGGCATTCGGTACAGCAAGAGCTATCTTGACTTTATGATAGCTATGCGAGGATATGGCCAGAATTCTAACCGTCAGTACGAGATCCTCGCTGCTGAGTTCTGCACACCGAGTGTTCGTCATCTTCGGTGCGTCTAATCTTCCAATTTAAACACATTGCGGATGCTCAAAGGACACTTCAGGACCCTCATAACTCGTTCCTCGGATGCGCTACAGAACCCTAATCTCATATTCGAGAATGTTGCTCGTGTGAAGCGCTATCTGGACTCGGTACAGTATCAAGGTCCTGTGCTCATTGGATCTGACTGCACGAAAGTAAGGAAGAGATTAAATTTCTCAACACAACACGGGAGCCATATTCTCGGAACAACACTCGACCTTTCCGAGGTCGAAATTGACGATATTGATGATATTGATGATATCGTCGAGAAAACCATCTCTCAGAAAGCGCACGCTACACAGACACGTGCAATTCTTACAAAGGTAAGCCGAGCTTGTCTGGCTTTTGGCATTTCCATTTCTCATCCAGGGGTATTTTCCTTTTATTAGATACCTCTTCCAGGCTGTCCGCCCCTTGTCATCGCCTTACTCCCAAACAACGGGAAGGAGAACGCTGACGACATTCACACACATCATCTCAAACTGCTCGCTATGGCCAGTCAACTAAGGTTACCAATAATTGCCTTTGCAGCTGATGGAGCAGCAGTTGAGCTTTCTGCCCAGCTACAACTGGACCAGATGCAATCGGAGCAGCCTCCACTCACGTACGACTACCCCCTCTACGGTGTCCATCTACGGGCGCCTGTTTTCTCCGTCACCGGGCCGGTTATCTCCATTACAGACCCGTCTCATGCCGTCAAGACATGTAGAAATCAGGCTCAGTATGGAACTCACACCGCAAGTCTCGGGGTTGGTCACCTCGTAAATCGTTCACTGGTGGAGCTTCAACAACTGCCAGGGTCTGGTCTGGTGATCCGCGACGTCGAAAATGTAGACAAGCAAGACGATGGGGCCGCATGGCGCTGTTTCCACACAAATGCCCTTAACGCAACCATCGAACATGGGGCTGACCCGAAGCACCCTTCTATTCGTTCAGGGTTCGAAGGAGTTTTTGTCTATTTATTTATTATGGGTGAGCATTTGATCGCAACAACATATGACTTGACCTTGAATTATTGTTATACAGGTTCGCTTTTCGAGGCTTGGATGAATCCTAACATGAAGACTGAAGACCGGGTCCTCGCTGCATTTAGGGCACGCTTCTGGCTTCACTACTGGCAGGCACACATAATTTCCATCGCGAAATCTCTCCCAGATCTATACTCACTCGGACGCTCCTTCATCTCGGCAGCAAGCTTCCAGATCTTCAATCGCCTCTGCGACACCTTGATACTTCTCATTATGGCATATTCTCGCTTCTACCCCAATACTCCGTTCTGCATCTGGCTCTTTGGGACAGCGTTTGTCGAGCACTTCTTTGGCATCGCGCGTCAGCTGCTGCCTAATTTTTCTTATGCTGAATTCCTCAAAATCGTTCAGCATATCATGGTCAGACAACGAATATTGGAATCTGGTGTCCTTAAATCGAAGCGCGAGCGTGATTCAGCAACAGGTTATATTTTTAACAACGACACAGATATGCATAAGCCAGGGGCGGTACCAATTTCACCGGTCTCACTATCTGATGACCGTTTGAACCAACTCATCGTTCTCGCACACAAGGAGGCCACACAGATATGGCGCGAGATATTGCACATCCCAATTCCCCGTGTCGATTCCGATCGACCTGTCAATCTCCGTCCACTCGGAGCTCCTGCTCCACGTCTGAAGAAGAAGGGCGGCAAAGGGAAGGTGGATGAAGCTGAAGATTCTGATGGCTCTCTGTCAGAGGAACTCGAGGACGAAGACTCTGAGGAGGAGAACGACACCGAAATTCAGGGTATGGACTCTCCCTTTGCCTCGGACCTCGACACCGTAACGGCAGACTCGGCCTCTGCAACAGCGAGATATTCTGCACTATGCACTGACCTAGATGACATTATCGAAGAGGAAAGCCTGTCTGAAGGCGACATCTCTTGTCCGCGGCCACACTCCCTTCCTGCGTCCAATGGAAACAGCGCACTCGCAGTCGCAATCTCTAGTCGACTCTTTGATCAGGCATCCGGGAAGGTCGTCGTCGACAAACTAGTCAAATATCGGCAGGAAATCCAATCTGGAACAGGAACAAAGTCCGAGCGTTCCATCGTTGTCAGCTCCAAGTATGCTCTCAGCAAGGTGGTCAGCCCCGAATCCGAGTCAGGTGAGGTTGAGCAGAAGAAGCTGTCCCCGAAAGAAGTTTCGCATCGTCTGCGGATCACACAAGATCTCAATTCCGATCTCAAGAAATCCGAGCAAAAGAAGACACGCCAGCTTCGTTGGGAAAGCGTCGCAAAGAGCATCGAAGACACTCTCCAGGCTGTCGCAGCACTGAAAGCTGGCCCGGGCAGAGCGGCCTCTTATCAACTCCCAAATATCAGTTCAAGGAATGTCACTCCGGCTCGCGTCTCCGTGTCCGATGCCGTGCACGCCCACGACGTGGGTGGACTGGTGGATGCCGGCCTCCATCGTTCTTCTTGTTGAGCGGTGCTTGTTCCACTCTTCGAGTGTCCAGGATCGTGACCAAGGGTATTCCTCTCGCTTCGCAAACCGATGGGCAGGCTTGGAAGAGTGGTCCAAGTCCAGCTGCATTACCAGCTTTCTCTTCGATCTGCGCTGCAGAGAAGGCTGAGATTGGGACTGGGGTCTCAGAGACACAGGTGATACGATCCTTCAAGGTGAGATAGCATGCTCTGAAAACCAAGATTTCCAGACATTATTTATACTCATTAACTTGCAAGATGCGTACTTCATACCCTGGAGCTCGCCCTCCAGTACCAGTTACGCTTGTAGAGCTTGCAGTAGCAGGTGTTGCCAGACATCATGAGCTGATCGCTATTTGCTGACGTATGATATCAAGACAGCTGCGGGACAACGGGGCGAATGGGCGGCAGGAGTGGTGAATGTAGTCGTGATGGAGGTCTGTCTCGCAAATATTCTCATTAAACCAGGCTTTCTCACCACATCGGCCACAGGCGCTCCAGTGGTGCCAGAGTACCTGAACAAATTGGCATCGTCAGAGTTGTCTGCCATGATCGGAGTGGTGTTTATCATAAAAGCTGGTCATCGGAGAGGGAGCACGAGTAGACATTGCAGTAACGGCAGTGGTGGGTTGAAAGAAAGTGGGGCGAGGTTCGTTTTTTTCCCCTTTGCCTTTTGTCGCCCTGCCGTTGATAAGGAAATTGTTTCTGACCAAGTCAGGGGGCGCACGCGTAAGATTTCTGCAGACGCAATTCAATTTGAGCATGTCGCCTCCATTCCTTGCAATCATGTTTGGATGCCGGTTGTTGTGCTTATCATATGCTGCTCGCACCCGAGATGCAATCCGCCATGCACTTCCATTATCCGACCAACATGCAAGCCTGCCAGGAAAATCTCTCTGAAACTTGTCACGACGACTCCAGCTCAGAGACGGCTACAAGCCTGGCTGACCCGTTCCGATGAGCAACGGATGAATTACTATGAACAGCGTGATGCCGAATTTTAGAGGCCCAGCGTGAGGCCAGAAAGAACTGAAAAGTTTGCGAAGTGGTGGGAGTCAAACGGCACGATAAGGTATGCATCTGCGAGCACACCAGTTGCTGGTTGTAACTTACAATGTTCAAAGGGCCATGGGACAACCTGGATTTCGAGCTGCTGGAGCTTCGTTCATGGACCTCGAGGATGAACGTGACCGGGCTCTTGATAAATGAAGCCAAGGCCAAAGCTGAAGCACGTCGCTGGCCAACGACTCAAGCAGATGAGAGACAACCTTCAGTTACTGGCGGAAATCTGCTGAGGACATGAAGAAGATGGTTGAGGATTTGATGGGCGAGTATGAGAAGGTTTGTCGGGAGCAGGAGATGATGTTGGATAAACTCGACGTTGTGGACTTACAAAAGATGAAACTATTTTGGATATGTAGGATAAAATTCACTCGTCATCTAGCTCCTCGGTTTCAAGTATGTCCAAATCTAAGGCATTAGATAGAATGTCCATTTCCAACCCCAGATACTCCCAAATGAAGAATCGTGAATCACTTTTATCCTGCTTGANGTCCTGCACCCCTTGCGTTGGCGTGAAACTTTCTGATCATGCAATCCCCCAGCGTTTCTACATCGGACAGGTGCTCGATATATATAAACGGGGAAGCAGCAGCCGGTATGGTTCCATTGAGAGTGCTTCGGGTCTTCAAGGCCTCTCTGGGTATCCGTTCGGGTGTTTCTTCCCCTTGAGGCTGTAGTCCTCGTTTCTCATACATTCTATTTATATAACTGATATGGATTATTCCCTTAGAAATGTGGGAAACTCCAACGAGGATGATGCGATGAACGACGGTATCGACGACTCGGACATCGACGATGCCCCACCTCCAGATTTCACCTGCACACTCCGCAACCACCGTACCACTACATACACACGGTTGATCATATCCTGTATCACCTTGCAAGGGTGCTCTCACTGGTGATCACTCCGCTGCGCAAATCTCTCACACTACTTGCTGCTAGCCATTGGAGTGCCATCCAGCGTGCTAAGTCCGTCATTCCAAAGCCCGGCCATCATTCACAATACGGATACCTGGTGGAAGAAAAAGCGATGTTTGATGTACACTACTACAGAAATTAGAATACTCTGTTCGCTATACATATGTCACCCGTTGTCGTATCCAACGACGAAGACAAAAAGCCGCCCATAGCCGCCATACTGAGCGCCCTTAGGCGGCGGAAAAAATTTCCATTTCTGGGTGGCACGTGATAATCCCTGTCCGAAGTTGCGGATTTGAGGGCCAAAAGCGTGCGGATTTGAGGCCGAAAATTGGCATTTTTGCGGACACCAAATGCCAAGAGCTTCCCGGGGCCTCGCACCCCAGGGAACCTCCCTCTGCCGTATGTGACCACCAGCCGCCTGAGATCCGGGAAGAGCGCGCGAATGGCAAAAGCACCTCGCCGTCCCACTTCGCGGAGCTGGATCTCCAGTTCCTGGACGAGTCGCCTGATCCCACTCAAGAACCGCTCTGCTGGCCCGGTGATGACCGTGTGCGTCAACGTGCCCTCTTCCGCGCGAGGGCGGATACGAGCGCAAGCGGGCCCTTGTACGACCACGCGCCGCAAATGGGAACGCCGCTGTCCAAGCTCGTCGTTGCTTAGGTTGTGCAGTTGCAACAAAGGTCGCGAGCATGTCAAAGATTCATGTGTGAGGAGTGGCACGACCATCTCGAGCATCGTGAGCTTGGCAGGAGCCACAGGTGTCTCGAGTACACGAAGAAAAATGCTCCGTCCATGTTATCACTAAGGAAGTCAAGTTGTGCGCTGTGAGGAGATAGAGGGGGTGGAGTGGGCCCTATTGCTATTCTGCTTGGTGGCCGGCTGGCTACATCGACGCGATTGTGATGGAGGGTGGTTAATGGGGAGATTTGTGAGCAATGGGTTGTATACGGGTGGGGTGCAGGGAGGGGGGAGTTATGCGCATGTTATGGATGGGCAGGAGGAGGTGTTGGAGGCAATGGGTCGGTGAGCGGCGCAGTGAAGTTGAGGAAAGGGCAGTCGGAGTGCTAAAGCGTGCGTAGGTTCGGGATCTGGTGATCATGGCAAACATGAAGGGGGAGATGAGCGTGTTCTCGAAGGCGAGCTCGTGAGGGATGTGAAGCAGGGCAGCTGGAGGTACACCCAATCGGTAGTTGATATTTGGTCTCGCGCTGTGAACAACGGTGAAAGAAGGGACCAGAAGTGATCAAGAAATAGCAACTTCACTAACGTCGACATCCTCCATTGACGGACTTCAAAGTACTCAAAGCCTACGCCTATCGTGACCTTCTTTTGGCAGCGATGCAATCCTATACATACCAGTCAACGATTCCCATGCCCCGAGATTCTCTTTTGTGCTCTACAATTTTCCCCCACTTGAGTTCTCTCAAAACGGCCTCAAAGCGATGTCTTTTGACCTCCTGCACGTCTCGCATGCGATCGCGAGGCTGCAGGTTGGAGTCGATCAACTCGGAAGGTCTCCACCCATAATTCGGTCGGGAATGTCAGACGGGCTTTGACGAGGGTTCCGATAGGATCAAGTTCGAAAACGACGGTGCTTGGAAAGGCTAGTGACAATTAGAGAGATTTCAAGAGGCAGTAGAACCTCGACACGGAGCAGAAGTCACTGCGGACGGATTATGTCAGGATTTCGTAATCTCTAGTGATAATCTTATCTTATCTAATAGAACCTCGTGAAGCAAATAAAGAAACCCTAAACCAACTCTCCGCTCCCAAAAGAATCAATTGCATTGAAAAAACCCCTCACTCCCGCAATACTCCACTAACACGGATCGTTCAAGCCATATCTCAGTGAAAGTCTTTCCCGTCTTCCCCACTTCGGAAATCTCTATGCGGCTCCGTACAAGCAACAATGCGATATCCCGTGCCCCATAGACTCGAGCCTACTCTAATCCCAATACTTTCAGCGGCTCCAACACCTAACTGCACCAATAAGCAATCCCAACCACTCCGCAGAAAGTAAATGGCTTCAAAATAAGCATAGATTTGGGCAGCATATCAAAGCTCTATTGGACTCGTTGAACGAGATTCTAACGTCTATTCCGGGCTCGATGAACAAACAGTTAAATTTCGTCAGAATTACGCCCACAAAACTAATAAGTATCTAAAGTACTGTGGGCCCCATCTCGTTCCGAGATTTCCGAATGTACACTGGATGAAAAGAGCTTTACGAAGACCAAGTACAGCGACAATGACATCTCTCTGCCCAAGAAACCACTATCCTTCGGATGCCAAAAGATTGCACCGGTTTCAAGTATGTCCAAATCTAAGGCATTAGATAGAATGTCCATTTCCAACCCCAGATACTCCCAAATGAAGAATCGTGAATCACTTTTATCCTGCTTGATGTGGTACTTGTGTGGAACAACGGCAACAACAGCAGTGATAGACTTTGCATCAACAACACGGAGCCCATCTTCGTCTTGCTCTGTAACTGACCATACAGTCGAGAACGACTCATCAAAGAGGTGCTTGTCTGGCCGTGATAGCAGGGACACCAAGGCCAAAGGTCTTTGATCTTCATTGATTCGAGCATGAAAATAGAACTTTACTTCTGCAAACTCTATCTGTTTGTTCAGTGAGAGCTGGGGAATCTGGTAAGAGAAGCAGTAATATAAGAAGAATATTGAACTGACCTTGACATATCGTGCTCGGCGAATATTCTGTGCAAGTGATCGATCCTCCTTCCATGCTGACCGTGCAATTTGCCCATTGGGCAGGCGAAGACGAGCCCATCGAGCAACCCGTGGACCATGCCAGGCTGCAGGGATCTCATTCCCTGCTCGGATTTCTTCATCTTCGATGTAGGCTTTGATGACCCTGCCAAACGTGTCTGTGAGGATCTGTGGATATTCATCACGGGCACGAAGAAACACATATCCATCACCCAGTACTTCAGAATACCGTGGGATGTCGTTGTTGGGTGCCTCAAGACCCGGAAAAGATGCTTTTAAGGTGTTGATCTGACACCGAAGTAAACCACGCTCCGAGAGATTGGCATAGGGATTAGATGGTTGGCGAATCTCCCTTCCGAGGTCTCCAATCATACGCTCCATTGTCCATGTTGAGTATAGTGGACCAGGTCCCACCTGGACGGTCTCTGTTGGCATGTGAAGAATGGCATGAAGGACAGGTCGCACAAAATGCAGACGATCGGGGCGTCGCTGGTAGTACAGCTCCTCAAATTCATGATGGAATTGTTGAAGACAAATATGAGCTTCCTTGACATTTTTGTGGGTGATGCAACGTTGATGCAAGAGGCGAACTGCATAAACGAGCTTGCAGAAATTCTTCCAGTACTTCTCAGGAAGCACGTCATACAGAAGTGCAGGGGCGAGGCCATAAAAATAACCCTGCCATTCCTTTGCCTTATAGCGGCTGGAAATTTTGTCAGCGAGGTTGCGTGGGGGGCAGTCATATGAGCCAGGGATATATGGTTTACAATCTGCCACCTCTTCGCCATGCTTCTTCCAGACATCACCTCGCAGGACTACCCAGTCCCATGTCGAGACACTGTCAGTCTCCGCACATGTGAATGAGCCATGCCAGAGAGGAAGTAATAAGTCGCCGAGATTCAGTGTAGGGGCATGCATGCTGTCACCAGGAAAGCCAGATGGAACAGGAAGACGTTTATGTGCTGGCAACCCACTAAACAGGCTGAGAGTGGATATGCCAGTGTCCTTCCGACGCTGCTTGAAGTCAGTTGGGTTTCGGGATTGCAGAAGGTGCTTGAGGTTTGTGGCATAGAGCCCAGGAGAGCAACCTGCCACACTTGCAGGATTTACGTCTGGATGTGATGAGCCTGGGACATCGTATTCGTTGGGTTTGAGAAGAGCCGGATAGTAGTGTGGAAGCCCATCCTTGTGTCGCCCTTTTATCCCACAGTAGAGGTGGCATGGGTAGGCACCGTGATGGCCTACAAACCCCGTGAAATGGACACTTCCGGGGCCATCTGCGCTTCCTAGGTATAAGTAGGGATGTGAGGTGAAGGTACAATTGGTGGCAGCATTCCATGCCCGAAAGCCCTCCTTCATCAAGGCAGATAGGTGGTGGAAGCCAGGAAACAGGAAAGAGTCAGTGTTCTTGGGATTGTTTGGGCCTGGAATAATGCCGCCAGGGAGGATGTATTTTTTCTTGTACCGCAGGTCTGGTGACAGATTGAATATGACCCACATATAAATCCAGCAATCCGAGTCCTTGTCATCATAGAGTTGAGCCCCGTCCATCGAAAACATTAGTACCACATCGTTTGGGGAAATATCTCCCCGTGCAACTGCCTCAAGGTACTCCTGACCATGGTAGATGTCCTCGTACACAGGGATGTGGCCCATGTTCTCATCCAACTCTTCGAGGATTTCTTCAGTCCTTCGGCTTCGATATTCCATGTTTTCGGCTCCCTCAGGTGTTCGCCAGAGTGCCTGAAGTTGCGGCCCAAGAGGCATTGTGTAAAAGTGCTGTCGAGGCACTTTGACCGAGCCTCGGGTGGCTGCCAATCGAACGGGGTCGTATCGTGACTCGCCACATGTTGGGCAATTCTCGAGGTCAGCGAAATCTCCAGTGTATGCCAGGCAGGTGTTGGGACACATATCGTGCATGACAGGAACTACTCCAGTCAGGTTTGCGATTGTTTTCTTGACCGAGGCTAACGAGAGAAGGGTATCTTCGGGGTGGACCTCCATCACACTGCGTCGGACATCTTCATAGACTTGGTTCGAGGCATTCAAGGTGGACACAAAAAGTTTGACAGAGAGGAGAACATCGTTGTCATTAAACTTAACAACTTCAGTGACAGGGTTACGCAGACGCTCTATCTGATCGCCAGCCAGATCGCCGTTGTCCAACGTCGCCGCAGCAATACGGCGCTGGAAGCTGAGGGCGACTTTCAAGTCCTCGGTGCGAGGGACGAAGTCTGGGCTGATATGAACCTCCTGCTGGCGAGGTTGGACGGGTGGAGGGGCAGGGAGTGGTGCTGCAGATGCAGGAGGGAGTTCTGGATGGGTTGCTGCAAGGCCAGGCTCATGAGGAGTTGGTGGGGAAAGGGGTGGCACAGGCTGCTCAGGAGGAGATGCAGGAGGTGTAGTGTCAGTAGATTGTATAGAGCCTGCAAGAGAGATACCAACAGACACCAGAACATTTCAGAATTGTTGGTAGAGACGAAGAAAACCTGTATACACACCTTGTTCCGAGTCATCTCTCCTCGGGTGCTTGTCTATCCCTCCTCCATTTGCCTCAGAATCTGGTCGTTGCCTTTTCTGGGAACGAGAACCACTGCTAGATGCGACAGGGACAGCAGTTGTACCCGGCAGTTCAGGGACTTGATGTCGATATTGGGCATGGTCGAACCAGACAGACCGTGAGACGGAGCGCCCGCCTTTGCAGAGAACGTCGCAGGTGCACCACCGCCTCTTGGCGGGTGGCATGTCGACGGGAGGAAAGGAGAGACCAGTGGACCGTGGTGCGTTGTGGTAGGAGGAGGTTAAGTGATCAAAATAAACGAATCAACGAAGCTCATGCATCACGTGAACAGATAAGCTGCGAACCCGTTGAACGCAAACTCGCTGAGCAAATGTTCGAAGAACGTATAACAAGTTAAGATACATTAGAATACGGTCTGCACAATGTGACTAAGCGACTCAAAATCATCAGCGCATGTGTGAGCCGAATTTAAATGATCTTATCTGCCGCGTCCGTTTACATTCATTTTGGTTCAACGCAATCAGCAGGGGTTCTCACTGGGGATGAGCGCTGAGCTCTCTCGCCAGTGTGACGTCTGTGCACCACGCCGCCGCTGTCCCTTGCTACATTACACTCCTATGATCAGATGTCTCCCCGCCTTTTGCTTATTCATGCACAGAGTGAGCTTGTGCCACTCAATCCTTCTGTCTCTAAAGCTCTTGAAGCTCTTTCGGTGATTAAACCGTCTCCGACGTTCATTTCTTAGGGTAATCAAGTATGTAGCAATGCCCTCCCTATTGCTACCTGATGACAGGTAAATGGACAAATCACCCCGCCGTTTTGCAAGCCCAACGACGCCATGCACGACCTACCAGGGCGAACCGAGCCCGTCGTGAACTCCATTATACCCCTGCTACAAGGTTAGATGCTTGACACCCCTATCTCAGTCTCGCCCCGAAAACCCTTGCAGAACCACGGTGTCACTCGACGTTCCGCAATGCTTTTGCGAGGTAACTTGCACAACGACCCATAGACCCACCTAATCCTCGACCTGTATCTGCAAAAAGCCGTGCTGCAGGGGGCGAGTGGATCAAGGTGCAGACTGTGCTAGAATGCCTTGTTATGACCCCTCCTCATGTACGATCTTACAATAAGACAGGTTTGAGAGTACCAGGAGGGAAACAGCGTTTAATCATGAGCCTGCCCTTGTTGACCGCGACCCACCCCTATTCTTACATCACCTGACCGCAGTCTCGGCAATGCCCGCCGCACTGATCGCCGCACTTGACCGGCGCACTTTCCAATACCCAAATGCCCTCCGAGGTCGTAGCTGGCGGAGGTGAGGGCGAAAAGTGAGATGACGACAGACGATCGTCATGAGGAGATGAACGCCTCCATGTTTCCGCAGCGACACTGTTTGGTGATGTATTTGGTCTTGAACGACGCCAAGACCCTCCTTCTCGTTTAGGCGCCTTCGACCAACCTCCATCGATCCGGCGCTTTCTCTGGGAAGCAGGAGCGCAATACAAATGTGGGCTTCGCGAAGCGTCGAAACGGTTATCCAGCGACGCTTTGAAATGTTCAAACCGTGCGAAGCAGATTTATTTTGGGCACCGGGGTCAACCCGTAGACTCCTATTTGTCGAGGAGACTCTTCGAAAGCACGTTTCACTTCTATACCTGTGGTATTCAGAGATGTAAGAACGAGGGTGGACGGGAATTTTAGAAGCCAAAGAAGCTATACTTCATTAAGTTTATTGTACAAAAATAGCCTGGTTCGGAGCCGCATTGCGGCGCTCGGTGTATGTAGGCACAGAAAGAAGACAGCTTTTTGGATCGGGGGCAGCACTGTGAGTGCTGCTGGCTAGATCCGTAATAAAGGAATCTTCTGTACAATGCATACGATATATAAGTAGTAGTTCTTTCTTTACCGTTTCCTGTGATATTGTCCCCGCAGTGCATGTTCTCAAAAGATGGGGTCCTTGAGCGTACGAAGGAAGAACTTACTGGGTTTCTCTATCCGCCAAAATATCTCCGTGGCTCGGGTATAGTATCAGAGTATCGGACGGGTCATTCCAGAGCCTCTTGAGGCAGCTCAGAACGCCATCGTGGACGGGGCCGTCAGGGATGAAAATGGAGCGGCGACCTGAAACTACTTTCCAGTGAAAGCGGGACACTGGACGAACATCTATCACGCCAAATGACCGCTTCGAATATTGCGGGAATGAAGGACAATTCAATTCTCATCCTACCCCAGATGCATAACAAACGAAGGCAAGAAAGAAAAGTCTGGCATCACACACGGACCGCCCACTCCGGGCACAATCCTGATACTCAAGATAGGAAAATATGGACTGAGCGAGCGTGCAGCGCCGTGTGTGCCACCAAAATATCGTTTCACTGGTAGAGGTAAGTGAATACTGATTCAAAGACAACAATCGACTCGCACTATTAAATAATGGTAAACTGCCTTATTCTGAATCTAAGATGAGCGAAATGGCTAGTTCGCGTGTCGACAGAATCAGAGCACTCGAGGAATCGTGTTAGGAGAGCAATACGCGCTCTGTCCAAGCAGCTCCACAAAATCTGCCGCGTTGAGGAAATCTACGGGTACAGGGACGACGACAGGGACTGGGGTCGTTGGCCCACTCGTACAGTTCTCGTCCCTGTAGAGCATTAAACAACCAGATCCAAGTCTCGCGAACCACACTCACGAGAACACGTAGCACGTTGCAGGCTGGCAAAATACCGCGTTCGCGATGATCTCTCCGTTCCTCCTCCACGGGACGCACTGGTTGTAGACCACAGTTTCTAGGGGTCCACTTCCGTAGCGGATGGCGGCGAACTAGAAGACGAGCAGTATTAGCCATGACATGACATAGGCTTGCATCGACAAGAGAATGAGCACCGTCGTGTCAGGATTTGCAGCCTTACAAGCCCTATACTGCTCAGTGTCCTTCTTTACGTCAACCTCGCCAACGACTGGGATATTGAGTGCAGCTACAAGACTTAATGCAGCAAGGGAACCGATGAGGGTGGACTGGAGCTTCATTGTGGGCGAGTCGAGTGGGTTTCGTGCTGAACTTCTTAGACTCGCACAGACCTTTATATATGAGGGGAAGGAGGATGAATCCTTCTCTTCCATGTCGCCTTAAACTTCTTTGACAGGCAGAAGGGAAGTAGGTAATCTCCCGCTTAAACTTCCATACTTCGCAAGTACTACTTTCATTCGATCTGATCCGACGAATACGTCCTTTGTTGCATCGTTATTATATATACGTGTTTAGGTGACATGCGCTGCAACCAACGATAAGTAATAATATGACAACATATAGCTCGTAAGGTGTTCCACTAATCTGTGCTGACCTCAGCTTTGTTGGGAAAGGAGCCCAATGAAAAGCGTGATTATTGTTCGGCCGCCATTTGGCTCATTAATACAAGAGACGTGCACTCAAACTGTCTGTCATAAGGGTACAGAAAACTCACCCGAATGCGTTCCTTCGTGACGCCACTGGATCCAAGCGCATGACAGAAACCATCAGCGGTGCATTCACAGAAGGATCAACAGATGAAAAAGATTGGCGGGACGACGGTCCAAGAAATGTTGAAATACGAAAACCTATCGCATGCGGAGTGCAGCATTCCGATCCCTTACTAAGCCATGGGCTTCGTGAGCACGCTTCTGGATCTAAATGTTGGGGTAACAACAGGACATCTCAATGCTTGCCAGTTTCAGGGACGGGGGAGATGAAGTTATGACAAGATTTCCGTAATTCGGCTCTTCTATCAGTGGGGGGTGAGGGACTGAATGGCCAGGTTCGCCGATTAAACAAGTGATATAGAAGAACCGCTCCGGTGCATGAGGTACGCAAACGCGGGCCGGTTTGCGAAGCTGGAACGATTCGGCAGAATTTGTGGTAGTATTGTATCTCTACGAATAGCTGTCTTATCCTCGGAACTGATCTCTAACTCTATAGTGTCTAAACCGCGATAAATATACGACTCCTATCTACGCAATCAGGGTGTCCAAGCCATTCGGCGAGCAATAGGCACTCTGCCCAAGAAGTTCCACGAAGTCAGCATAGTTGTGGATGATCTGCGGCGCTTTAACAATGACGGTAGAAGGCGTCGAAGGGCCGGTCGTGCACTCCATATTTCTACGTTCATTCATTCGCAGAGTGTCAGCCAACTACCTATATCCAATCCCAACAACACTTACGAGAATACGTAGCACGTCGCGGACCTACAGAACACCGCGTTCGTGATGACTTCCCCATCCTTCCTCCACGTCACACACTGGTTGTACGCCACCGTCTCTGGGGGGCCACTCCCATAGTGTATACCAGCGAACTGGGCGAGAGGGAGGTGTTAGGAACACGCGACCTTTTCATGAACGCAAAGGGTCCGTACGGTGTCAGAGCCAGCTACAACGCATGCGTCGTACTGCGCAGCATCCTTCTGGAGGTCAATGTCGAGGACTGGGATGTTGCTTGCCGCCACGATGCTGAGCGTAGTGAGCGAGGCGATGAAAGCGGGGAGAAGTTGCATTGGGAGCTGGTCGAGTGTGGTTTATGCGGCTGACCTCGGGATGTGCGAGCGATGGTATAAACGGCGATGAATAACCAAGCGAGTGGGCGAGCGTCTCTATATATAACGACGAGGCTCAAATATAGACGAGGCTGACGGTATGTGATTCGCGGTGGAGGCTGGACAGGACGGGATAGGAATCAGGATCTTCGGAAACAAGGAGGCGTACATATTTTTGAAATAATTTGCATGGGGTCATTTTTAGGCGAGCAGTACAGCCAACGCAGTTCTTTTGACCAAGAACATCAAGTTTCAAACCTGTTCTAAAAATAGATGACCAGCCCGCAGGAGGCGATCGCGTAGGGACGGGCGCTTATTTCCATGACAAGGCTTCGAGCACGCTGATTCGACACTTGAATCGGCCTCGGGAAGGAATTTCAAGTGCCATTGAATGATCTAACCCGTATCTATATAAATGATCGGCCTCGTGCAAGGGACATAACGCGCTCAATGATGCGAGGGCTGTGTCCAAACGGAGCCAGAAAGCGAAGAGGATTCGGGAATTCCTAAGCTTCTCCAAGAGAAGGATTTGCGTGTTTGCAGAAATGGATGAGTGCAGGTGCAGCGGGGAGGTTGAATCGCGAGGCGCTTGGAATTTACTCAATGGAGCAAGGATGCCGAGATCAGTTAGCACAAAAAGGAAGTGATTCACCCCCAGTTCCACCGTCGAGGTGACACTAAAGAAACACGCACCTCGATGATCACCCCGACCTTTCAGATTGTCGTTTCAGCTATGCAGATATCAGGATTCTCCCCTCCGCCTTCTCTGATTGGTCGCAGGAAGAGCGCCAGGGTGGGAAAATGGGACCTTGTCTGACAGGTAGAAAAGTAAGAAGGTATGGCGATCTCTCTTTTTCCAATGCAAGGTTACACATATACCTCTCGAGCGCAGAGATGGCCGCCCGGGATCTTGTTCCATATACCCTGCCTCCACTCAGAGGAATCATCCTGCCGTTGAGCAGCATAGTGAGTAATTCCTTGGGCTGTCTCCCACTTGCTTGTTCCACTCACCACCAAGCACTCTAGGTTCTTTCTCGAAAACTCGCCGCGACGCCGTATCATCTCCATGTCGGCCCAAGATCTCCCCGTCGACGTCCTTCTCCCCATCTTCCACCTCTGCCTCGAAGGTCCATTCCGCGCGTCCGACGATCCTCTTCGCAGCGCTGGCTCATTAAGCCAAGTCTGCACAACCTGGCGCCGTATCTTCCTCTCCGACATGAGGTGGCAGGCCATTGGAGAAGCAAGGACTACGGCACTCATTGACGGGCACGAACGTCGCATGTCCATCACACATCTCGTTTCAGGGAGAGAACAGGCCCTTCGATCCCCTCGACATCCCTCTTCCTTGGTCCAGCATCGCGTCTCTCGACTTACGCACATTTCCCATCTACCCGCGAGCTGCGTTACGTCTCTTCCACCACACATCCAGGACGCTCGTCGAAGCATACTTCCGAATCGACGCCCAAACCCAAACTACCATCACGTCGTCTATTATCACCTCTGCGCTCGCCCACCCTTTCCCAACGCTCCAGATGTCCCTCAGGCGGCTAACGACGGTCCATCTCACTACCAACGGCAGCGACGAGCTCACCGACCTCTTCACCCTAGCCCACCCTCCAAAGTTAAAGCACCTTCGCGTCGAGGCAATCAGCGCGCTCTCCACATGGCGTCTTCATCGACTCTCCTCCATCCGTCCCTGGTGTTCCCGGAACATCAAGCAGCTCGACCTCATCCACTCGTCTCCCCTCCCAGCCTCTACCACCAGCCGCCTCTCAGGCGACGCCGGTCCCCCACCCACAATACCGGCGACCCGCCGCCGACTTACATACCCCAACACCGAGCACCTCTTCCACTCCATCCCCAACGCCCGCTTCCTCCGCCTGCCCCGCTGCCTCCTCCTCCACTCCCCGACGCTCAGCAAGCTAGAGACCGGTGCCCTCCTCCCGCTCTTGCAGGTTCTCGAGGCGGGTACGAGCAGCGCCGGGAATGGGTGGGACATGCTTTCGATGAATTGGGGGGCGGAATGGAGAGGCCGGCCGTCGTCGTTTAAGCTTAAGTTTCGAGCTTCCTCCCACGGTTGGCCCATCGAAGGCGCACGTTCTGGCGGGAGGGGATGCTAATGTCGGACCGCTCCGCCCGATTTCCTCGGTGCGCCTGTCGATGCTGGACGCGGATGCGGGGTTCTTCGTGCAGGACGGTATCACGCAGTGTATTGAAGGTCTTGAGGGCGTGGATGTAGAAATACAAACGTGGATTTAATCAACCTCTCCTGGGTGAGTAGACGGTACTTATGATATGTTACATAGACGGTCGTTGCGTACAAGACGTTCTTGATTTCTGCCGTATATTCTCCGAAGAGGACCACGATTTCTTGGCGTATTCCTTAATCACCACTCTTGAGCATATCGCTGGAGGCGGATGTAACCTTGACTCCTCTGTATCGCGCGTAGACAGTAAAAACATCCAAAGATGAATTCACAAGTCGAGATACGAAGAGGCATGACATGGAGCGAGAGAGACCTAAACCAAAGAAAGATTAGCTAAACATCTAGGAGCTGCAGGAGAGATCGCTACCGATCGTGTACGCTATGTCACTCGTACAGCCGCGCGGATGGCGTTTTGAAAGGAACGAAAACTGCTTGAGGCTCTCCAACACGAGGTCGAGTCTGACAGGAAGGAGTTGAACGGGGGGTATCGCGCACCCTGGGAGAAGGGTGGGCATTCGCGAGATAGAGCTGAGTTATGTAGAACAGGACAACCCAGAAGTTGCGGGTGAGCGCGTCGAGGTTTTGGAATGGGTTTGCGTCGTTGTGGAGGTAGCTTTTGTGAGGATCGTGGCTTTGTGACTCTGAGGATGTCCCGCCGAACTGCTGATAGGAAGCAAAGAACCAATGAATAAAGATCGTAGAATCTGTTCAGGGTGCGTACATGCATACCTAATCCTTCTCCGACGAATCCTCGACATCGATGCCGGTGTCGAACGAACGACGCGATCCATAGAACTACATACTGCTGTCGACCTTGATGACTTGAATTTGATGTCGCGCAATCCGGGCAAAGGGTGCGCGTCCGCGAAGGAGATCTAGGCTGGAGTGTTACGACAACCAATCGGGTTTGGATCTGGAAGGTTGGACCAGAGGCACATCGCAATGGGGGTAGCTTCGCGAGGGCCATGGCTATATGAGGTTACTACTACGCCAAGCTGGAGAGAAGTTCGGTGTCTCGCTGAGGATGGACGGAGGGTAAGGGCGGAGCCGCAGAAGACAATGCTGACGATGTCGACTGCGAGGGCTGTTGGTAGGAGGAAAAGAGCTCATGACTAAAAGTCAAAAAATCTATTAAAGGGTGTAGACGTACCTTTCGCCGTCGATGCCAGCGGCAAACGACACCATTCACAGGACCACCCATCCCAAGTCCCTCGGCTGCTACAGAGAAAAGGCCAATAAAGAAGTGCAGGTGGAGATTGGACCAACCCTCACTGAGGAATCCAGTAGTCGCAGCTGTTCAGCACCGAAGTCGGAGTCCATGGACCCGACGCGGAAGGAGCGACGGAGGCCGTGTCGAACATCGACTAAAGTAGGTGACGTCTTCGAGAAACGGCAATAACCAGCTCGCAGTGTCGTGCTTGAAAGAACGATTTCACTCACCTCTAGCGCGTTCCCACAGCCCATTTCGAAGGTCAACGTGAACAGCGATGGCGGTTCAGGAAGAATCCCTTCCCTTCGCGAGCTCGCGGGGATCACCAAGCGTACGGACTACCGACACTCCATGCGGGCTTGAAGCGTCTTCGCCGAGGCTCATGGTATTTATTAGAGTAGATATGCCAGCGTTCGGTGCCGCGTTCCTGCGATGGAGATTTTTGCGTCATGACCCGTGAACCTAAGCACAACCTGCTTCTGCCCACCAGCGGCGAGTCCCCGGGAGAGGTAGACTCCGGGAATTATCCTCCGCCCACCGCACGGCCGGGCATGAAGCATAAACAGGTAAACATGTAGAACTCGTGGTAAAAACGCACATACATATATGTGCTTGATTCCACTCGGAAAAGAACGGGACGACGCTCCGAGGTGCATATATCAATGAACGAAAAGTGAGCGTATGCGCTCCGGACGCGCCGTGTACGACGGTGTCAGGACAGATCAATGACCGACGTGCCGAAGGGATCAGGGTACTCGAGGGACTGGGAATGGGCGGGAGGACGAGTGGAGATGACGTGGAAGAAAGGGATACGGGGACTGAGAGTCCTCCAGAAGCGTCGATACGTGGAGGACCGGTCGCGATTGCGAGAGAAAGTGGGTGCATGAGAGGTGCCTGACAGGATGTATGATGAGGGAGGTCCGGAGGGAAGAATGAGCCGAGGCGGGTGGCTGTCGACTCGGACTACGTGAGAAGGGTGATTGGGTCCAGGCCTAGGACAGTGTCGATAGAGTGGCGCATACGTCGACGAAAAAGCTCATATGTATATGCGCCCCGCAGACGGCGCGTGAGAGGAAAACTTCCAGCGGAGGGGGAGGGGGAAAAGTGAGTTAGAGGGGATTTGAGTAATTGGGTTGTAGGGAGGTCATGGGCGCAAGACGGGGCGAGGACGGGCAGACACGGAGGGTTCGAGGCTAGGGTGTCAAGGTAGGATGTCCAGGTGGGGCGGGCAGGACAAACGAGAGGGAGAGACAGAGGCACGCGGTGGTGGGAGAGGAGAGGGAAACGAGAAAGGAAAGACGCACGAGGAGAGGCAGCGTTGGTGTCTGCGGAGGAACACGATGGCCACGGACAAAGCGGCCATAGGTGATGCATGATGGCGGATGAACGAAGGGAGAGATGGAAGGGAAAGCGTACCCCTGAGAATGGAGTCGAAGAGGACGTGTGCGTTGGTCGCCGGCACCATTTTTTGGTAAGATGGGGTTGGGAGGATGGGGGATTGAAGCCTCAGGGTTTGGTGCGGTTTGGCTGGTTCGACGGAGTAGAGGATATTATACTGGTTATACTCTAGAGCAAGAAAGGGACCTCGTTGACCAGAGAGAGATGAGAGCCTGACCAGGACCAAGGCTTGCATATCGTAAGATGCGCACCTGCAATGCTTACGGCGCTGATGCGTGCATCGGAGTCGGCGCCTGGGGTGGTTCGTGGGCAATCCACTTGACGAGGCGAGGAAAGTTCCCTGTAAGTATTGACAGACGGCCGTTGGGTCCCTCGCGACCGAATGGAGGCTTTATAATGTTGACGGTGGATTGCGAATCAGATTTCCGACAATGGTACGGATGGATGGAGGGTTTACTGAGGTGGAGGTTCCCATCTTGCCTTGGGGTACGAGACGTCGGGTTGATCGGTGCGACTTTGGTGGGCATGAACGTGCCGGCGTAGATGCCCTCTTAAGTGTCCGCCCTCTTAAGTGTCGGCATACGGGTTGAAAGCAGATGTGCGAGAGGGGCGGGATTTGATTGTCAGTTCGGGTAAAGTAGGAACTGCAAATAACGGCAGAAGAAACCGAACAGCCTCGCATGTCAATGGAAAAGAGGCCGCCAGAGATGGAACAGCATGTGAAGTTTCGTAATCCCTTCCCAGAGGGAGAAGAGATGGCACCAGGAAGGTCGACGACTGACGACGAGAGAACCAGTTCACGGGCCCGGGAGAAAGGATCCCAGAATGCACCGGGGGTTGCCACACAGACCCTGCTGGTTGGGTGACGAGAGTCTACCACGTCCTGCGAAGGGTCTCTGAGGCAGTGATCCTGCGATGCGTCCTGGGAGAGTCCGGATACGCTGGGTCGGGGATAGAGACGATGGCATGACGAAGAAACGGGGGGTTTCCAGGTGCGTGGCGTAGTTAGGAGTCCTAGAGGCGGACAAATGAGTAATTTGGGCTAGGAAATAGGTACGACTCGTATGAGTTTCGTACCGCTGCAGGGAAACGTGGAGCGAAGGTGGCCACAATCCAAAATTCCTTGCCCATTGAGGTTGGTAGGTTGGCAAGACGGGCGAGGTGCGCCTGTGAGATGTAAGAGAAAGGAATAGCAATTTTCGACGTGGCAGGGGTCGTCCTAGTCGTAGACAGAGAAGTGTCCGTGTACGTCGGAAGTTCGGGACCTCAATTTTAGTCGCACCTAATCTAATCTTATCTAATCGCTGACAGACCTTGCCCACGATGCGTTCGGAGTACCCACCCACCCCCATGCCTAATCCCCTCCAGATTTCCCATCCCGGCTCACCGACCACCTACTCCACCTGCGCGCTCCTCCACCCCTCTATCGGCCCCCTAGACGGCAGCTTCCTCCTAAACACCCTCGAGCTCTCCAGCGATCCCTACATGCGCGGGAGGATGCGCGACGCGAAGGCAGAGTCATACGTACGGACCGGCGTTTGGGGTGGGTGGAACGTACGTTCGATTCGATTCGATTCTTCGTGAAGAGAGGAGGGGCGTGAAGAAGAGGAAAGGAAGTATGACGAGGGTGCTTGTGCTTACGGCCTGTTGTGTTCGCACAGGCTGCCGTGTTCGCACAGGCTGCCGTCGTCCCCAGGTCCGAGTACCCCGGGATCAGATTCAAGCCCGGGGACCACGTCTACGGCGGGCTCGGTGCGTTCTTTGTCTGGTCCCTTTCTCTTCCCGTTCCTGTCCCTTGTCCTTCCTGTACTTCTCTCTTGTCCTTCCTGGATCCTCCTTCGGCTCGCCTAACCACCGACTACATCCACCAGAACACCAAGAATACACGATCCGCAAAGATCTTCACCTCCTCGCTGTCATCGAGAACTTGAACCCTTACGACATCCCCTGGTCGGCGTTCGTTGGGGTGCTGGGTGTGCCGGGTTCGTTACGTCGAACTATTCCTTGTCGAACATGAACTCATTTACAATGCATTTTTCAGGTATGACTGCGTATATGGGGTGGAAGGAGTACGCCCGAGCAAAGAAGGTACGCTTACTTTAACCCCTGTAATTCTCATTCCTTTGTATCCTCCTTTCCTGACCTATGTTATATTAAGCTACGTAGGGTGAGGTCATCTTCGTCACCACCAGTGGAGGCCCCGTTGGCTCGTGAGTCCTAGTCCTTCCCTGATATACGGATGGAGAGATAAAGGCTGCCTTCTAGTGTGGTGGCAGAGTACAATCAAGCGGCCAGTGCAAAGGATAGCTTACGATGCGCATCAGCAAAGAGGCGCCTTTTTTTACCTTTTCCAACGACGTAGAAAGAAAGACCAACAAACGGGCTTATTGGGCTCTCCAATTCTTATCCTTTCAAATTGCGGTACTCCACGCTTCTATTCACTCATTTGGTTGTTCGGTGACTTGATGATACTTCACTCCGTTGTTTATGAGGAAACCGAGAAAAGCAGCCGCAGATGATATTCAGAACAAATAAAGATGAAGAGCGAGACGATGCGAGAGAAAGAGAAAAAGCGATGATGAAAATAAAAGTCCGAGATGATGAGAGAAAGATAAGATAAAAAGGAAATGAGAACAAAGGGATCAGATAGTTCCACGACCCCTACTTCTTCAACGAACGCCCTCCCAACTCTCCCTCCTCTGACTCCACGACAACCTACGACACCTCGAAGTACCGCCACGCCTGCTCGTCGAACCGATACTGCCACCTGTGACAGTTCAGCAACTTCCCGCCTGGCCCCACATGCGTGATCTCTCTGAGATCCGCCGCCAGGTCGCAGGGCCCTCTGCGGTTGTCGAACGCCGACGACCCCCCGTGAATTACGAACAGATGCCTCTCCCAGGCCATGCGGTCCGCGTATTCTTCCGTTTGGGTATAGTCAAACGCTTCAATCGAGCCGTCCTCATTTATGGTAACGCGCTCGTTCGAGCGCTGAAGACGCTTGGGTGCCAGGGGTGCGGGGCGAGGTGGGGGAACTGGCGGGCGTTCTTCGGCGGTGCCGAAGGAGTGCATGGGGAATGAGTCGGTAGGGGGCGGACTGGAAGGGCGGGCTGCAGCGGACTCTTCCGCGAGGCGGTCGGCCTCATGCAGTGCAGCTTCTTCGATGAAGCCGATTACATCGTCCGGGAGGCCTCGTGTGAGGGCGAAGATGGAGAGGTCTTCTTCTTCGACCTCCATGTCGCTTCCGGAGTCGTCCTCGTCGATCTCTTCCATCTCCTCATCTTTTGGTAAGTACTCTTCGTTGTCACTCTCGTCGGCGGCTGATGGAAAATACCGGCCCCAGATGAGGCCGAGCATCGCATCATCCTCCCTCTCGTCGACGGTTGGCACGTATGTCTCCAGCCGAGGCCTCTTGGAGGCAGGAGAATCTCCGCTAGAGGAGATGGTACCGATCGAGGGGTTCCTCGATAGCGAGAGGGACTTCTCAACCTCGAGAACATCTTCGAGGCTGTCCTCCTCTCGGAGGCGCTTCCTCGATGGGACGAATGCCGGAGGTGGCATGCTCGACCTCTTTGGCGTCGCGATGCTGGCACTCGTGTCAGTCGTTCTGCTGATCCAACGTAAGCATCGCACTTGGTGATGCAGATCATTGCGGACATACCTTGCTCCTAACGACCCAAAGTCCCAAGCAGGTTGTCTCTCCGGCAGCCTTCGCGTCTCCTTTATATCCTCCGCGTCCTCGACAACTCTACTCTCCACTCCCTCTCCCAATAGCTCGGCTATCCTCTTGCAATACTGCCCAGCGAGGTCGCCTGGTGTCGATAGAAAGGTCTGGTAGGCAGTGAAGAGGACCTCCTTCGCCAGAGTCCTGATTTCTTTGGCCTGCCCTGCCTCTAGAGCGTACAGTCGCTCTATGTATTCGCCTAGTTGAGGTAGCATTGTCGGAGCGGGAGAGGGGGCCACCGATCTTCCCGGTCGCGGAGGCGATTGCATGTGGGATCGAGGTCGGAGTGAAGGGCGGATGTTGTCCTCGACATCCCCGCCCTCATGATCATCGCCCGAGTCCTCTGGGGTGGGGAATCGGACATTCTCTGTGACTTGAGCGCTCTCCTTCTGCTTGCCAGCCTGTGGTTGAACATCCGATTGTCAGCATCGGTAAGCATAAGAGTTCAGAGGAGCTTACCTTTGATGAGAAAAGCGAATCTGTGTTCTTTGTAAAAATGAGGCTGGTAATCGGTTTGTGGCCTGGTCCGGCGAGTGGTAGTTGTGGGATCTTGAACCCATCGACGTCGACAGCGGCGTCGAAGTAGTTATGAGTGGCGGCAGTGGCAGAGGCAGCGGAGGAAGAAGAAGCGGAAGCGGCGTTGAACTGCATATCTGCTAGTATATGTGGTGGTGGTATGTGAAAGGTATGAACACTGGTAGCTGGTGGGCGAAAGGGCTTGCTTTAGAGCAAAGGGCACAAGGGATGATTGTGGTGGTCGTGGTTGTGGTTAAAGAAAGAAAACGCAAAGCGAGCGCAATTTGACTGTGAGCGGAGTCTCAATTCCTTTTTATCTTTCTTCTGTGGCCTGTGGCTCTAGGAGACGGGTCCACGGGTGCGGGCGATGGCCCCAGCACAAAACGCACGAACAATGGGCGGCCTGCGTGCCACATCTTCCCGGAAAGGAAATTTGGGATAAACGTGTTCGCAGCGAACGCCGAAATCCATGTGGAGGGACTGATGGGTGTAGTTTCGTCTAACCATCAACGACGCAGAACACCAAGAATATACGATCCGCACAGACCTGAACCTGCTAAGTGTCATCGAGAACTCGAACCCGCACAACATCCCCTGGTCGGCGTTCGTTGGGGTGTTGGGTATGCCGGGTGCGTTTGCTTTGCATTGCACTATGTTGCGGAGAGATGTTCGTTTGCGGGAGAATATGAACTGAACTGAACTTGGTTATGGTGCGTTCGTGAATTAGGCATGACTGCGTATATGGGGTGGAATGCGTATGCACGAGCAAAGAAGGTACGCTAACCCCTGTAGTTGTGATCCATTTCGCTCACCCTTTTCCTACCCATATTCCACGTATTTCGTTAGGGCGAGGTCATCTTCGTCACCACCGGTGCTGGCCCCGTCGGTTCGTGAGTCCTTCCTTCCTCTTCACAGGGGGCAGCGCGAGTTATTTTGGGCGAAATGCGCGCGAAAACGCAGGTGAATCTGTCAAATGTTAGTAGTCTTGGTGCCATCGGCGTCGCTTGGAGTCCAAGTCAGCCTCAACATCTAACCGCAACAGGCCAATCGATGTACCATCTCTCCGCCGTGCTCCCAGCGTCGATATGACTATCGGTTGAGGAAGGCGATGCCCTGCGCCGACCTGGAGCTTCTTTTCGCATTCCTCTTCACGATGGGCGACTCGTAGACAGCAAGACCCTTCCCCCTCCGGTCCCACTGGCAGGTCCGTCGTTCTCTGCTTTTCCCCCCATCTCTCTATAGTTTCTCACTCTGATTTTTTTTCCAGGATCAGCGATGCCTCTTCATGCGTGATCATTTGCGCCTTTTACGGCTTCTATACGTGCGTACATCTCTTCGAGAATCGGAATCGAATCGATACTAACCCATGTCTCAGCGGAGTGCAGATGGCGTGGACCCCGTGCTCGAGGCGACCAGGCGACAGCCTGTTCGACTCCTACTCCCGCTCCTCCTTCTATCTCGAACGCGAGCTCCAACGGAACTGCGGCTCTCCCTCTCCTCTTCCCCGCAGCCTTGGCGTCTTCGATGCACCTCTTGGGCTCCGTTAGGAACCTGTCGACAGGGTAAGCCGTCTCTCTGCGAACACATTCGCCCACTACGATTCTGATACCGCTCCCCTCGCTAGGCTGCGTTGCTTCCAGTCGCAATGCCTACGTAATCCACCCTTTCTCCCTCGAGAAAGACGAGGATATCGCCTCGCCATCTCGATCTTTGTGACATTCCTTTGCTGCGGCGACTTTGCGGCCAGAAAAATTGTACCGATAGAACATCTTGAAGATGTACATCTTCTCGCCTCTGTGGATGGTCACCGATACCTTTTGACCAAGCCAACGCTGTCTCGACCCATGATCGTCTCCGTCCGTACGGGATATTCTTGCCCTCGAATTCGAGTGTAGGGACAGCCGGGCCTTTGACCCTCCCCGCGTACGGTGAGTAAATCTGCTTGTCAGGCAATGTGTTCTATCCAGCCGGGATCTAGTGGGTGGAGGACTCTCGACCCCAGCGTACGACCGACCGTGCTTATATTCATTCGCTCGGATTCGGAGGACGGGGAGGGCGGTCAATCGTACTGGCTGGTGGTGAACGGAAAATCGGCAGCATGAAAGGCGAGAGCCTCCTTTAATACGTTTGTGGGTTCCTTTTTATGGCCAGAAGCACGCATCGTCCGAATGGTCGAAATCCGCCCATGCATATGGCCAGTTTCTCCATAACCTGTGGGGATTTTCCGTGCGTTCTCCGAAAATTAGGCTCGCAATGGACCATCTGACCTCAGTGTTAGATTGTGTCCAGATTTTGCCACCCTATTGGGTATCCTTGCTTTCTCCTCCTCTTTCGTGTCATTGTTGCCGGAACGACGGCTGCGAGGTGAGGTGGGAGTGGCGTCTGGTTCCCTTCATGAACTCTATCACCAACCGCATGCCCAGGACAGAAATTTCTTTCGAGGATTGAACATATTCGTTGGACAGGGGACGGGCCAAGTCATACGAAGTGAGCTATTCGTTGATCTCAGGGTTGACCACCATTTCACGAGTGCAATGCCAGCGAGTCGATGTTCAGTGCTCTCCCATTTGTCGGGTCGGGCAGTAACCTCACTTGATTTCCGTGCCAAACTTTCGTTACTCGTCGCTGGGCTTTATCCCTTGGCGAAGCTGTCCTCGGCGGAGATGGAACCGTTTGGATCGGAAGCAGGCTTCTATTCTCGCGCCGGCTCTTTGTCGTCTATTATCGCAGGGATGATTCCATGGCGTCAAACAAGACTCTCTCCGCTGGACAAGGGCGTTCGTGTGGAGAGGAGATGCCGTCGTGTTCGGGCCGACAACGGACGTCGACAAACTATGTGTCTGCGGCCGAAAGGCACAAGGACGGTTGCTGGCTGGCGACGATGAAAAGGCTACCGCGTTCTATCTGCGTGTTGAAAACCACGTCCACTCGATGCCTACCCCTCAACAGGCTCTGCCGAGGCTCAAGCCGTCAAAGGGAGAGGAATGGCGAGGGTCTCTTTACTGGCAGGTACGCCGCTTCATGGGTGGATAGTGCCTCCGCCCTCCGCTACAATTGCCGCTCTAATTCATGCCTACGCTTCAGTCATGCTTTGAACTTGCGCCGGCTTGTTGGAAAGCACCTCGACATGCCTTGGTCGCGTCTCCTCCGCACGGGTGACGTGGGGAGCATATCTTGGAGCGGATTCATAATATACTTTATGTTGGGTTGCCTCGATTCTGGCACCAAAGCTGGCATGGTTAGCTTCCGTTCCTGATCTTCAATGGCATTGATTTACCTTGGTCACTTCTTGCACGGAAACCTTGAGCCTTATTTGTCCCGTTGAAGAGAAGTGTCGATGTCCTCCTGCCTCATGATGCCCGGTTTGTCGGAATCCGACAGGCCTTGTATCCTGGCCATCCCGGAATTTCGCAGATTCGAACCTGCGCCACATCCGTCCCATGAACGGAATTGACTGATGTGCTCGGGCACATCGCTCGACTGCATACCTTCGCGACTCCCACCTGCACGGGCCGCGGCCCCTCCTCATAACCTCAATGTTACGGTTTCTTCGTGCCCCTGTACGCGTACCCCGATGAATTCTCTGAGTCGGCCTCGGGCCGTGCTTTTCAATTGCGTTCGTTGTTTTCTGTTTTTTCCTGCAAACGTCATAAATGTACACTGGTACTCTGGGCATCTTTCCGGCGGCACATTAATACGCCAATACGCTTGAATATCTTCTTTCACTCGCCCACATGGATTAGCGCCGTATCAAATGATTTGAGGTTGCGTCCTTCACGAGTCACNGGCTTCTTCGCAAGACATTCTCATCTTCAGATCCGTTGGGCGGCAATCGCATGGTTCTCATTGGGGCGACTTTTGAGGTGCAGGAGGGATTGGTGAAACAAAACATTTACAGCGCGCGATGGCAATCGGAGGATGACGGGGTCGCAAAGGATCGCGCCGAGGCCCTAACGACGACGAAGGTGGGATGTTCACGGTGGCGAAGACTCTACATACCAAGGAGATGTATTCAGAAAGTTAGGCGGGGTGGACTGGTTCAAGCGGTGGCTTATGGCGCGCTCGCTACCCGACGCTTCATTGATCTCGTTCCCTCGTTCATTGCTTGGAGGCCAGGAAAAGTCCCTACCTGATGGTTCGTCCGTCTTGCGATTTCAATCAGAGCCGTTTGCGAAGAAGGATGATTGGCCTTTCATGCCATCTAAGAGGTCGTGGGCAGAAGACAGTGAGTTGGTGTGTGTCGGTGACGGATATGGCTGCGATTTTCACAGTAGCACGGGAAATGAGCGGGTTTAGAACGTGCCTACCTAGTCTGGGATGGACTGCCTCGAGAAGGAGTCCATTGGCCCAACAGAGTAGATTGCGAATGCTTGGTGTCGTTAGAGCTGGGAAACGAGAGACGCCGTCGGGTTCATCGATGGCCTCTAAATTGCTGGTCAACGAGATGCTATAAGTCAACGTGAGGGCGATGTTCGATGGCACAATCCAAAACACAGCGTCGATGCTTCCAACGGACGTGCGAAAGTTTAGGATGATCTGAGTCTAAACACGATTAGCGGGCGTGTAGCGAGAGGAAAAGGCACATCCTCACCACAGAAGCTGTACAGTTTGAGTTTCGGAAGCTTATTGGGTTTTACATCGGAGGAATGAGAAGATGGTAATGTCTCGCGCAAGTAGTACGTACCTTATCTCCGGATTCGCCGCCCTGCACGTCCATGCGTCCTTTTCGCGGTCCATAGATCCCTGGCGATAATAGACGGCCAAAAAATAGTCATCGCGACGAGTCGATTCTCGAATGAGATGTACGCACGTATAGAAGCCGTAAAAGGCGCAAATGATCACGCATGAAGAGGCATCCCTGATCCTGGAAAAAAAATCAGAGTGAGACATATAGAGAGATGGGGGGGAAAAGCAGAGAACACGGACTGCAGGGACCAGAGGGGAAGGGTCTTGTGTCTACGAGTCGCCCATCGTGAAGAGGAATCGAAAAGAAGCTCCAGGTCGGCGCAGGGCATCGCCTTCCTCACCGAATGCTATACGACGCTGGAGCACGGCGGAGAGATGGTAATCGATTGCGTTTGCGGTTAGATGTTGAGGCTGACTTGGACTCCAAGCGGACGCCGATGGCACCAAGACAACACGCAAGTATTACTGCTCCTTGGACTGGCTGGTGTCCACTATCTGCGGTTGATTGCCGACCTGCTCTGACCTTCGCGAACCAGGGGCAGCTTCGAACCCAGGATCACACCCGACCAACCAAGCCGGTAGTCAGTCCCCTGTTTCCCACGCAATGACTTGTTTGTTTTCTCTTTCGGAAGTGCAGGCAAACACATTTTCCTGTTTTCGCTGTTTCGCGGGTTCCAATTGGGTCACAATTTGACCTGATGTCATAGATATACGGTTACCTTCCTTCTGTGTTTAACAATCAACAGTTTATATCCCTTCTTGATAACTTTCTTTATTCATGTCCTCTGGAGAATCTGCCCTCAGTTAGCTCTGTTGTATTGCATCAGCTTCTTTTTGTTGTGGTTTCTGCTCTGATCAATATGCTGGTCATGAAACCTATATTGTTCTCCACATAACAGATACTTTTTGTTTCTGTTCAGATTATTCAGAAAATGCCTTTGCTATTTTGCTGTAGAATATGGCATCTTGATAGTTTGATCATAATCCTAATTTTCTGCTGTTCTTGGGCTATACAACAGTAAAACATGTCGGTGCCATGAGCGGCTTCTCGTGAAAATATGTTGTCTGTGATTTCTTTCAGGAAGTGAACCAAGACAAAACAAGGCCAAATACCAGCCAGTTGACACCGCAACTCGTTGAATTCGATCCATTCTCGTGTCCATTCGTGCATTTCGTCTCCAGCGTAGGGCAACAATACCGATACTCCCTGCTGTCCATGCTGTCCATGCTGTTGTTGTTCACATCATATTTACTGCAACTTCCCCTGTGTCTCCTCATACCTGAAGCCTGCAGTCCCACAACTGAGCGAGAACTTCTCTCATTGTAGTACATCATATAACAAGATTAATGTCAGGGCAATTATGTATGAAAATCTTCACTCCTCTAGCAGCCTGGAGAAAACCCTCCTCAGCATGGCCTTGAAACTCCATAGTGCCCACTGCAAGATGCCTTGCACAAGAAGAGAGGCAATCTCAAGGCCTCCTTCAACACAGGAGGCAACCCCACGAAACAGAGAAATAGCTGGGCTCACACATTCCCCAGAATTCTAGTTTCTATTAGACTTTGACAAACAATTCAGAATGTAATTGAACACACCTGCAGGCAGGCTAGAGCAACCACAAGAGCAAGGATCCCTGTGATAACAGCAAGTAGCAACCCTCTGAATGTGTCCCTAAAGCGAGCTCTTTGGACAGTTGTCTATAAACTACATGTCACATTGGATCTCCAGAGGTCAGCAATTTCATTCACCTTCAATATATTGTGTAAGAATCCTTGATTCTCGACTGGTGAAATCCAGATAGAGATGAACTGTTCATCTTTGCTTAGTGATGTCCCAGCTGCTAGATAGATACTGGTTGAGGATTGGAATGTCTGGTTCAAAAAACCAGTGTTGAGAGAATCCCCCCTATGAGCATGAAAACACACTCACTGTCAAGGCCTGTACAAGACTTTCTGCAAAATGATTAGTGTAAACAAATGTGTTGGATGCAGACTAAGGAAAGGCAGCTCACTCTCATGATGAAGGATTTGCTCAACTACTGCTGTTTTTGTGTTCCATATGTGTACCTCTCCTGAGGGAGAGCCACTTGTGACTTCCCTTCCACCATTCAGAAACACAACAGAACTTGGATAAGTCTTATCAGGGGGGGACTGGTACTTATATGATTGAAGCAAAACATCCACGCCAGGAGCAAAAAGACCAATACTCCCACTCATGTCATAGACGAGCAAACTTGATGCATCACGGGATAAGGCCGTTCCACCACTAAGTAGCTGTCAGATATTTGTCGTGAAGTGTTGTATAAAGTCTCATACATTGGGCTATGAAGAGCATTCGAATTGCCATCCATACACCAGAGATTCATTCCTGTTAAGATATCCCAGCATCTGGCAGGCAGGGAGGTGAGTGAATCCCATCTGCAGGAAAACACAAAGACGTACACAATACCGTGGTTGAGATATCCGACGATCAGTTGGGAGCTGTTAGGCAGAAAGTGGAGCGATAAGGGCCGTAGGCGATCGTCTGCGCGATTCTCCTTTAATTGGCTGGGAGGAGGAGCAGGCAAGATGAAGGAGGTTCCGTATATATCTAATAAAACTGGATGAGGACGCTCAACTTCGATATTGTGTGCAAGTGAAACGAAACTTGTCTTCAGTCGGGTGGTGATCTGAACTTCAGACCCAACGCCTACTGCGAGTGAATCTCGTGTTGGGCTAAAATCCAGCGCGTAAATGGGGGCATCGACGCCTATTAGAACGTCAATCTTCGTGCCGACGGCGTGGCCCTAGAGAGGATGAATCCACGGAATGAAAGGTAATCAAACGGGCGCACCAGAAACCCTGTGTACAAGACCAGCTTTCCATCTTCACTACCAAGGAAAACCTCCGCTGAAGTCTTCCATGCCATGGAGGTTGGCGGAGACGACAATTCCACCTGATGCAACTTTTCGCCCTTCACGGGGTCCCAAAATATGGCGCACCTGTCGTTGCCCGTGCTCAAGAGATAGCGGCCACAAGGAGAGAAAGAGAGGCTATTGATTCCATCCCTATGTCCCTTGAGCTTTTTCGATAGATTGTAAGGTTGAAACGTAGTCATGGCTGTAGGATACGGTAGGGGTTCCTAGAAAACCTCAGCAAAAACAAGATTGTCCGTATATGGCATTGAAAGGCGACCCAGCTAGTGTCCCACGACGATATTATTGGATGGCCCTCCGGGGCAGAGCCTGGACACAACACCGGAAGAACTTCTATAACTAGATGCGGGATGCAGAACTTTTGCGAAGAGTCGCACTCCGAACAAAATATATAATTCAAAATCCTACCTCAGGTTGCTAGGCTCGTTAAGTGGTAGGCGAGATCGTTCGGACAACATGCCAACGAGGCCACGACGAGGGCAAGTCGGGCAAAACACCTACGGGCACGATTCCTGCTCGGGAAGAGGCAGGCTCTCCTTTGACCTCTCGACAACTTCCTTCTTCCCGTCACTGAACACCTCATGCAGCACCTCGTTTTCGCTCTCTTACACGACCCTCCTTGACGCTCTCAGGCACGTTCTCCTCGATATCCGCCCGGTTGGCAGCGGGAGCCAGGATCGTCTTGGTACCTGCCCGATGAGCGGCGAGGATCTTCCCCTTGAGACCGCTGACAGGGAGGACTCGACCCACGAGCGAAATCTCTCGGGTCATCGCTGGACAAAGAAGATGTTAGAGTCCCGGAAGAGCGACGAGGGGGATGAATCAAACTTACCGATGTACGGGTTGACTCATACCTGTAAACAGTGACACAAATGCAGAGAGGATCGATATGCACATGAACATCGCGATCGGTAAGGAGCAGCTCCTCGGGCGCCTTCGTGATACCTATGCATGTGCCCGTACTCATGACAGCCCAATTTGAGCACTCTCGGGGATGACCTCTCTGAGTTTACCAGTAAGTTGGAGGTTGCCCTTGCCCGGCATGCTCTGCAGGAAACAAGTTAGGAAGTGTTCAGACGAGAGAAAGTAAGACGTGCCACAGCTTCAACAGACACACCAGGCAGCGGCGGGACGTACATCCTCATCCTATCCTTCTGGTACACCGGTGGCCCTTCAAGTTCTCCGGCGTGATTCGAACATGCACAGTTGGTGGGATAGGCATGGCTCGCGCTCTGTCGTTATCACCGGGCCTCGTGATGAAGCTCAGAATCACTGGGTGGTGCAGGGTGTGAAGCGTTGGGCTCGTTCGGAAGGGGTTCTTGAGACTCGATGTGGTCTACTGGTTTCTCAGAGGAAGTGACAAACTCATCCGCAGCGGAGGTCGGTCGCTGGCGCATCGGTCGAGGTGGCTTTGGCTGCAGTTTCCTTGGGTTCAAGTAAAGTGTCTTCTCCCAGGTCCTGTACGACCTTCAATGCAGCTTTCCGGTAGATCTAACCAGCCACAAATCTATCAGCGAGAAAACTTTGAAAACGAACCGCATAACAGACCTTCTCGATGTGCTTCTTCAAATACGCACTCCACTCTCGCAGATAAGCACATCAACCGTCTCCCTGTCCAGCTCAACATCTGCCGCTCCTAGCCCTGAGGCCTCCTTTGCCTGCAGGCCAAGGTATCGCGACGCGATCATAGCCTTCTCTTCAGAGACATATCTGAAAACTTTGAGAACCTCCATACGATCAAGGAGGGGGGCAGGGGTAGTGTCGAGGTTGTTGGCAGTACACACGAACAGAATACACGAAAGGTCGACTGGGACGTCCATGCTGCGAATAAGGGTAAGGTTCATAGACCATGGAAGGAGAAGAGAGGAGATACGCACTAGTGATCCAAGAAGCTGTTGTTCTGGTCTGGGTTCAGCATCTCCAACACATTGGCAGGATCATTATGGCCCCGATCGATCTTGTCCACCTCGTCGATGAGTGCTAGCTTCAGAGCTTGAATGATCTTTCCCGGTAGAGCTCTATGCACCTATCAGACTACGCCGTATTCAGAGGAAGGAAATACTACACACCAGACTACGCCGTATTCAGAGAAAGGACTACACACCCAACGTAAGTCCTCCGGTGCCCCATAATCTCAGCAACGTCCGTGAGTCCACCCACGCCAAACCTGAAGAACTGCCTTCCCAGCGCCCTGGCGATACTCTTCCAATACTGATTTTGCCCACCCCGGGCGGCCGGCCACGAGACAGATGATCTTGCCTTGCACGGTCTCACGCAGCTTCCCGACCGCGAGGAACTCGAGGATGCGGGACTTGACAACGTCGAGGCCGTAGTGGTCTTCGTTGAGGACCGTCGTGGCGTGCGTCAGGGGGTAGTTTTCAGGTGTATGGCGACTCCATGGAATCTAAACCAATTCAGATAATTCCTCGTCCCGTTAGCTTTACTTGCAGCAGGACCTTGCAGCTTCGCCAGCTCCTCCTCAAAGACCTTCTTGACGCCGTCGGGCATCTTCAGGTTTGCTGCTCTCTCATAGAACTTCTCGATCAGGGTGTCCTTAGGCCTTTGGTCTTACAACGGGTAGGGTTTATGTCCGTCGTTCTGAGTTTCGTTTCGTTGCGTGCTCACTCCAGTTGCAGATTCGTACGCCAGGCTCCGGCGCAGCGCTGGTTCTCGAAACCAGTTCCATGATCTTGAACCTCCGGTGCGGGTACAGCACCGCGGTAAGCCCTTCCTCCATGTCATCCTCGCCTAGCGGCGACGAAAACTCCAACTTCGTGGACCGAGTTGATATCCGTCGTCGTTGTTCGAATTTTCATCCTTGAGCAAGAAAGCGCCAAGGTAAGATTGCCCACGCTTCATCATTTCCTTGATAGTAGCCACGACAGCAGGATTGCGAACGACGACAGCCTTGTAGAAATCGGGGAAGAGAGGTCTTCGGGCAATGGGAAGAGCTAGGATTTGTGGGTAAAGCTCAGAAACCGACTGTTTGGCGATAGAATCAGGATTTGAAGGGGCGGGTGAAGACGGGGAATGTGAAGGGTCGCCTTGCGCAGACGATGAATCAGGAATCTCCGTCGTAACTGTCGTATTTGTTCGTGTTGGACACCGTGCTTAAATGGTGCTACATGTTGCTCCATGGGGCAAAACCCGATGCTGCTAATCTGTGCTTTATAAATAAAAAAAATATTTGCTTGATTGAAAATGGTGTAGCTGCCTCAAATGTCAAACCAATCTACAAGTTGAATCAAATATTTGTACAGAGAACGGTGTAAATAGTACACAATGTAGAAGACAAGTCACCGACAGAGCGGCTGAAGAAGCAGAATATATGTCTTAAATAAAAAGAGGCCACATCAACTTTTGCGAGATTTGTACGTGGTTTGACTCTTCTTGGTGATCCACCGCGGTTCACCACTTCCCAAGAGTTGCAGCCTGTGCTTGCCAAGAGTGGGGTGTGGGTCTCCTGGCTCGATTGTCTCCCATTGCCGTGCAGCACTCCATATCCACATTTGCACACCGCCGAGCCAATGGTGAACGAATAGATCTCCCACGTCGACGCGACTGCATTGGGGCGGTCCCTTTAGCTTCGACTCACCTTGGGAAGGGAACCAGCGAATGAATGCATTGTGGTCTCGAATCTTGTGCTCTCGCCTGGCGGGCGAGATAAGACTTTCGTCGGTATCATCCACTCCACTGATAGCCTCGTTGCTGGCTGAATCTCGGGAAAAAGACATCGAGCAAAGTCCCAACGCGGGAGGCGATGATTGGTTGGTCGAGAGAAGGATAGATGGTGGAGTCAGGGATTGAGCCTGCTCGTCGTGCAGGCTAGAGTCACTTGGTAAAGGAAGGCGCTGAGAGAATGCAAGGGTTGGCATAGAAGAGACCTGCTGGTCGCCGGTGCCACTGCTCTCAGGTGCGTAAACCTGTACGTCTTCAAGAGAGGTAGCAATGAACGATGCGGTCGGCGAGTCCGGAGATATGAGCGGGGCGAGGGACGGTAGGGGGGGCGATGGCATCCCTTCGTCGTGGGGGGCTGCCTCCAAGATTGTAGGCAGTGGCGATGCCTGTGCTAGTGCTTCAGATGGTGGATTAAGGATGGTTCGACCGATCTCATAGCAGAAATGATTTGCTGGTATGACCTGTACAGAGGATATTTAAGACTGGTGACAGCCGGAAGTCGAGCGAAGGACATTTACATCTACGGAACGACGCCTGGAAGTCGAGGGGTGGGTAAATAAACCATCAATGGGGAAGGTGCGATCACGAAGGGGGATGCTCTAGATGGACATTCAGGGCGCTATGGTCGGAACTCTCACATAGAGGCATAGTTTTACTCACCTCTCTTTCAACGCGGTGGGTCCTTCTTGATGGCGTATTACAAGCTCGATAGACTTTGAGGCGATAAGACAAGATCTGAGGCTCCTTCATAGTTTGTGCCGAAAGATTTATTCGCTGAGAGGGTCAAGCTTGAGAGAGGGTCAAGTCGAGTTGATGGCACAATACAAGGGCAAGATCCTGTCGCTTTATATGTCCCGTCAGCGTCATGGAGCCACCGGCAGTCCCTACTATTACCATATATGGACTCTCAGTGATTGTCATCTCACACACGCCTCTTTCGTTGCAACGTCTTTGCGATACTCTTTGCTCTTTTCCCCCTTCCCTCAAACTCCCTTTTGCGATGTGTCTTTGCTTCTTATTGCGATCATGGCAGTCATGGCATTTGGGAGGTTCTTCGATGCTGTAGCTCACCACCCTTTCGTCTTTGACCACCTGTTTTCCCCTTTATCTCGCCAGGGGTGAGAGATTGCAATATCGACGTCGGGAGACCGTCTTGTCGGTGGCAAGGCTAAGATTAAAACCCCTCGGAAATCGCACTCGACAAGACAAACTATTCATGCGTCTTTTCTTCCCCGACAATATATACCGCCGCGATTTTACGCCTGAACCAGCGGGCAGCCCGGCGTGGGAGAAGGGTGCCGAGCAACCATTGCGAGTATACCCAGTGCAGGAAGGAACACGTTAGTCGTTCGCATTCATTTTGTTATTGGCATTTTAACGGAACGCTGCGCTCAGATTATACCCTTCCCTCCTACGACGTCGTAGAAGCTGCCTTTAGGGGTGACGAAGGACAACCTCTTGCATCTCAGATTGACCCTGGTCGCTTCCACCACGAAGCCCATCCTGCCAACCCGCTCGAGCTCGACGGTGACCCCCAAACCTCCACAGTTGATAAAGGCGCATCCTCCTCTAATATCTCCCCTGAGATGACTGCTGGTAGTATACAACGACCTCCCGGCCGCCTTTCCAAACCGAATAGAGGCGGCTATTCTCTCAGGAAGGCTCTCGGTTGGAAACTATCTCTTTATAGAGCGATTCAGGTCATTTTCTCATCCCCTTCCCGTTCACGCGAGTCAGCTGAAATACTCTTTGTCAGAGGGATATTCATGGACTCTGTCGCAAGCACTTCGAGATCAGAGCCAAGTTTAGGGACCAAACACCTGAGGCGCAGAACAGATTCCGCCAAGAGGTGAGTATTTTATCTTCTGCCGATTCTTTATTAAGTGTGCGGAAGGCGGTCGAGAAATACCCAATTCTCGCAGGATACGAGGGACAATGGCCAGCGGACGACTTTGCAACTATGTATTTAAATAATATCACTGTTATATGAACGACTTGCTTCCCCTCCAATATATACACGTCGACTTGAGCAGTCATTTCCCGTACTTGAGTGCAGGTAGGCGTGGTTTTAGAATCCAGGGCCCCGATCCGGTTCAGTAAGTACTTGGTCGATCTTCTCCCATCTTTTCCCCTTGTTGAAGGCTTTTGTCAAGTTTCACTGACGAGATACAGGCGCTTCGTCTCCCGATATGGCTGCCATTATGCCATTGACGTCCCCTCTCCTGCTCGACCGCACCCTTCCTGCTTCCCGGATATAGCCCGACCCACATCCACAATGAAGATATTTTCGTCCAGTTCCAGTGTACAAGTATAGGTTACACGGCCCTACTATAACCTCATTTACCTCACCAAACATTGAGCCGGCGGTATAGATGTCCATCCCATATCCTCTCTGTCCTTGCTATCGCTGCACTCGAATATTCAGAGCACCTCGATATCATGGCCGACCCGGACTTTCTCTCTCCGGCAAGAACCCCGTCTCGCAGCTAGCGATTTACCACCATCATCAATATTCGACGAGACTCACTCAGCCTCTTGCGGTACCCCGAAGTACCGACAACATTCAATCCCCTGAATGAGCGTCCTCAGTGTGTATAGCGTACCATGAGAGAGGGTAGGGCGTCTCGGATGGATTTCTTGCTGCCATGTTGCTGAACGGCCATCTACGGCGAAAGGCGATGGACAGGATGGGAGCACTTTAAAACTTTGCGTGAGGGTTGGCAGAAACGATGGCGCTGCCCAGAGAGTTCAACCAAGAGCGGGCGAGCGTTTCGCGGAATGAGCATGGTGGGGTATCACAAAGGTCGATTCACGGGCGGATTTATCAGTGTCCAGCATGGAATTCAAGGAGTGTCTCTTTCAAATCGGGCATTAAACTGGGGTTACATTTTTCAAAGATCTCGGTACAGCAGATGGGAGTAAGAGAAATACTACGTGCAAAAAAAGGAATGAGGGAAGGAGAGGGGCGAGAAACTCCATGAATGGCCATGATGCAGCATACAAGATGGCGCGACATTCCACCTCCACAGTACCCGGTCGATAGGAATGCGTGTAACTATGATACCTAAGCATTGAATAGCGAGGTACTTCTGGGAAGTGTTGCTTCCTTGCGAGCAATTGTAACCTTGTTCAAGTATAGATGCAGAAACCAGCCAATCGAAGCATGTGCTCCTGGATGGATCCGCCGCCGGAATAATTATCGGGCCAAACAAACTTTTGTTGTAAGACTTGAAGTTCGACGATACGCAGATGTTGCAACTTGGAGAGGTGACTAACACCAACAAGCGTGACACCCGACAAAAGGCGCGGCTTAATCGGAGTCAGAAAGTACTCGAGCCGGGGCCACATGACGGAAACTTCATGCAAATCAACGTCACACAACCAAAGAGATCCTCGCGACCGCGTCGAAACTCTGAACAGGCGGATATTTGGAGTATTGGCAAGGCGGGAGAAGGTAGAAGAAAAGTCAAGAAAACACCCGGTTCGCAATGTCAATGAAACCAATGTCTGCGATGAAGTCCGAGCCAGGCAGCTGAGACAGGCATACCAATCCCGACGTGTGTCACGCAGAGGAAGGAGGGTAACTTCAACGAGGTTTGATGTTACACACAAAATGGCTTCAAACGTCATTATGTGACCTTTCAGCTCCAAATGACGGATGGCTGAAAGAGAATTAGGCTGAAGGGGGTGCAGAGGGGGGATTTCAACCTTGGAGGTTACGAGCGTGAGGTCGGAAAGGTTTGGAATAGTCCACAAGGAAGAGAGAAACCCGTAAAGAAGGTGTGGGAAAGATTCCGAAAGTGGGAGTCGGTTGAAGTGGAGGGAAAGCTTCGTCAAAGCCGAAAGTTGGGAGAGATAGTAGATTGAGGTAGGCGATAATGGACCTCCAAGGGTAAGGGTGTGGATAGAAGGTGAAAAGTCAACTAAGTCCATCAAATGCGTAGATGGTCGGCGACGGGGGAACAAATGGGCTTCTTTGAGGCATGCAGTGAAGAATGGAATAGGCGTGGCCATATCGCGCCTGAAGGAGTTGGGAAGGACCACTTTGAGAAGTTGAGGGAACGGGGTAGGCGAAACTTTGCCAAGGATATTGAAGGCGTGAGAGTCAATGTCGGAGAGTCCATCGCAAGTCGTGGAGAAGAGGTTCAAGACCTCGAATACGAACTGTGAGTAGTATTCGAATCGACGCAGGTCGGATCGAGTGAGCGAGCTAGGGAGTGACTGCAAACGGAGTGAGGAAAGCCCGTCGACGCCGAAACAAAGAGATACATACCCATTTGCCACTCCGGACGTATAAACCCGGGATGAGCTTGAGGAGATGGATAGAAGACGGTAAAACCCTCCATACAGCCGGAACTACGTGCTTGTTCATGGATTTTGAGGTAAGAAGCAAGGGTGGCAGGGCTTGAAAGGGGGCTGCGAGGACCATTCTCTCCACCAACTGGTCGTCGTCGAAGAACTTGTGGACGGCGTCCGTTGGAGGTGGCTGGAAAGAAAAAAGTAAGCAGAGGTGTAAGAGCGAGAGCGATAAATATCGCACCATGATGAGTGGAGAGGAAGAGAAATGGCGGGTATGAAAGCAGGATGAAAGAGACCCATTTAAATGCGAGGGAGGCTGGCGTGGGAAGGATGTCACAACGACGTGACGAAGCACGAGTGGGACCGCTTCAGGGAGAAATAGGAAGCAGAAGTGTCCTGGAGGGATCCTGAAAACAATCACTCAAAGAGACAGACTAATGGCGATTACAGCAGTACGTAGTGTCCGCATCTGCCTGTTACGGCTGCTAGATTCCTCCTTCTCACGAGCGTCGTTTCCGTTCTATCCATCTCATTTATCCACTCGCTCGCCTCTGAAGCGACTTCGAAGGCGTCTTTGATTTCCTCCTATTTAATTCTCGTAAGGTTTCCTCGTGGCACCCTTTTCTCTGGGTTCTCATCTCTACGACAGGTCTCGCGCTACGCAGACTAGCCACAGTATCGGGTAGCAAGAGCCCCGGCCCCAGAGGATTCGAAAACTGATGCAGGTCAGCACCCTCAGCAGCTGAGCGATGTGGCCGGCTCACCCAGCAAGCGCCTCCACCTTACGTGCTCGGCTCCCAGAAGATTTTCTGCCCGCCGACTTCGCCCGCGTACGCATGTCTCTCCAGCGAGTAAAGTACGGTCCTCGGTCTCCTCTCTTCTTCTGATTGGAAGCGGCGTCATCGTCATCGTCATCGTCGCTGAGCCTACACATATTGCACTCCCCACCGCCCCACCGTCGTCGTCCTCTCACACCTCCAAATGACGGAGCGTGAGCAGAGCGCGTAGTCACGCGTTATTAAATTCTCTGTATTTCCTC
>MPNV01000336.1:169138-184400 GCA_013376435.1 Cyclocybe cylindracea
GAAGCGTGTAAGCATGATTAGAGCGGCATTGGTAGCGGAGGCGGAGGCATATCCTCACCATGAAAGCGGAGTACCTGCCAGTAAGAGGACCCTCGCCCATTCTCTCTTTGACGGCTTGAGCTCGGAGAGCCTGTTGAGGGGTACATCGAGTGAGACGTGGGTTTCAACACGGCAGATAGAACGTACCTTTTCATCGCCGCAGCCAGCACCGTCCTTGTGTCCTTTCGGCCGTCGACATAGTTAGTCGACCGTCGTTGTCGCCGAAACACGACGGCATCTCCTCTCCACACGAACGCCTTGCCAGCGAGAGAGGAGTCTTGTTGACGCCCATGGAATCTCCCTGGCGATAATAGACGACAAAGGAGCCGGCGAGAATAGAAGCCTTTCCGATCCAAACGGTTCCATCTCCGCGAGGACAGCTTCGACCAAAGGATAAGAGGCCCCACGACGAGTATACGAAAGTTGGCACGAATCAAGTGAGGTTTACTGCCCTCGACCGACAAATGGAGAGCCTGAACATCGACTCGCTGGCATTGCACTCGTGAACGGTGGTCAATCCCTGAGATCCGAATACTCACTTCGTATGACTTGCGTCCCTGTCAACGAATATGTTCAATCTCGAAAGAAATATTCTCTGAGTCCTGGGCATGGCGGTGGGTGATAATTCATGAACAGGGACCAGACGCCATCACCTACTCGAGCCGTCTTCGGCACATGCCGAAGAGTGAGAGGAGAAAGCAAGGATACCCCAAAGGGTGAACAATCTGGACAACTAACACGAGTCAGATAGGTGCCATATGGAGCCTATTTCGGGAACGCACGAACATTCTCCCAGGTTATGGGAGAAACTGGCCCTATGCCATGGGCGGAATTTCGGGACCTTCGACGATGCGTGTTCTGCCATAAAGGAACCCATCAAACGTTATTAAAGGAGGCTCTCGCCTTTCATGTCTGCGTTTTCGTTCACCACAGCAGTAATTGACCGCCTGCGTCTCGAATCCGAGCGATGAAACAGTAGACGGTCGGTCGTACGACTGGTCGAAAGAGTCCTCCACTGTCAGGCTGATAGACACATTGCTGAAAGGATTACTTCCCTACCGGCGAGGTCAAGGACTCGCTGTCCTCTCATCGATTCAGGGGGCCAGAAGTTATCCCGTCCGAGACGATCATGGGTCACGAGACGCGCTTGGCTTGTCAAAAGGCGTATCGGTGACCATCCACCAGAGGACGAAGACTGTCCTACATCTTCAAGTGTTCTATCGGTACAATTTTCTGGCCGCAAAGTCGCGCAGCAAGAATGGTCCAAAGATCGAGATGCGAGCGATTCCTCGTCTTTCTTCGAGGGAGAAAGGGTGACATACGTAGGCAAATGTGACTGGAAGCACGCCAGACTGCGAGAAGAGACGGTCAGGTACGTAGTTGGCATGCGATGTGTTCGCAGAGAGGACGGCTACTCCTGTCGACAGGTTCCTAACGGGAGGCCCAAGAGTGCATCGAAGACGCCAAGGCTGCGGGAGAGGGAGGAACTTTCGTTGTGGTGGATGGAAGAGCCGCGTTCCGTTGGAGCTCGCGTCGAGAGGAAGGAGGAGCGGAGTAGGAGTCGAACAGGCTGCGCTGGTCGCTCGAGCACGGCGTCCACGCCATCTGCACTCCGCTGAGAACATGGGTTAGATATCGATTCGGATCCGATCTCGAAGAGCATGTACGCACGATATAGAAGCCGTAAAAAGGCGCAAATGATCAGCTATGAAGAGGCGCAGATCATCTTGAACTTGCGCCGCGCTTCGTTGGAAAGCACTCGACATGCCTTGGTCGGTCTCCTCGCACGGTTGACTTGGAAGGACCTCTTTGGATTTGTAATTGGTATCTTATGTTGGATTGCCCTGAATTTCATCACAAATATGCCTATAGTCCTACCTTCACATTAGCCATCGTCGTTGTTACATCACAATAATTGACCTTACCCTCTGCCTCCAATTTTATCTGGCTGCCCTCCACTTCCTTTTTCTTTTTTTGAGCCGGCAAGTCAGAGCAATGGTTGTTCAACAACTAAATCTAACATTGATCTTATTTTTCTGAATACATAACACACATAATACGACGATCAAAGAGTACCTAATTGCGCAGGAGAAAAAAGCTCCTCCAAATAACTATGAAGGAATGTATTTCGAGATTTGCATCGATCAAGGGGAACAGAGGCGACATCCTTACCAACCGGAAGCTGGATATCTTTGATATGCTGCAGAGTTGATAGAGCACGAAGGCTCCGGGATGTAAGCTGGTAGGTGTTGTGGACATTGGTTGGAAGGACAAAGGCCGTCAAGGAAGGCCAAGCTTGGACGGCGCGACCGACATCATCGTCTGTAAAGTCCAGGTCAGAGGTATCCTGGTACTCAAGTATGAAGCGATTGATGGTGGGTATGTCGAGCAAAGGGGAAATGGCCCCAGAAAGAGAGACCGCGCCGTTGCAAATGACCATGACCGCTCGTAGAGTGGTTTGAGAGGTGGCACGAAGCACCTCAAAGCAGGCAGTCAGATCCTCCTTCGAAACGGGCTCGACGTTTGAAATTCGCAAGACGGCGAACATCAGGTTAGGGGCCAACTTGACGCTAGCAGTGATGTTCTCGATGGTGCCCTGTATATGGAGGCGAACTAGAGAGGTGGTGGCGGCTATCGGCAGGAAAGGTGCCTGAAACCGAAGGGGGAAGTTGAATGACATTGACAAGACCGATGAAGGGAAACGAAGCCGACGTAAAGCTTCAACTTGGGCAGAATGAGCGTTGGGAGAAGTCTTGCGAGCAAGGACGATGCTGATGCTGATAAGTTTGGGAAATTGTGCGAGAATTGCGATGGTGGATGGTGAAAGATGTCCTCTGACATGTATCCTGACAATATTAGGCGCCACCTGGTGAAGCTCTTGCATGAAAGGAGGGTCATTTTTAGGAATAGCGATGTCAATTTCTTGAAGGTTCGGCGACATAAAAGGGAGAATTGTCGAATACGAAGGACGCATGGAGGTCAATGTGGCCGAATGGAGTGCCGGGAACAAGGGCACCTGTGGACGGCATGTATGGAGAAAGAGGAAGATGTTGATGTCGATATCGACCAATCCAGTCGGTTCCGAGGAGAAGAAAGAATAGATGCGGACAACATAACGAGAATATTGGTCATACGAGTCCCAACTTGCCGGAGGGGAGAGTTCCTGGAGACGCTGAAAGAAATGTTGAGACAGAGCAGAAAATCAAAAAGGTTACAAAGTATTTACCCATTTCTTGTCGACAAAGGACAGAGTCGATACCAACTTGAAGAGGGGCAGTGGCGACAGCAGTGTCCTCCAGAGTACCTCCAGAGAGGCCTTGGAGGTTGCGCGACAAACGAGAGCCAACGAAAGAAGGGATGTGACTGGGGTCATAGCAACGACTTGCCGCAGTAGTTCTGGCACACGAAGCACTGCTGGGACCTTGAAACAAATGTGAACGGGAAGTCAAAGGATGAAGAACGAAGGGCGAACCGGGTGCAAGCCTCTGTTCGAGGTGGGGAGCACCATTTGGGAATTAGGGTGTGTTGCGATAGGATAGGGCATCAGTCAAAAGAAACGAAAAATGAAGCGATCCTCAGCGCATTCGCCGCACAAAGGGCAGAACAAGCCGCGAGGAGCCTTCATGTCAGGTGATCGCGTCGAAGGAATTCCGGATTCAAGTCGACGTTGTCCTTGCGTTGTCCGTCAAGAAAAATGTGGGAATCGGTGGCAACGGAGATGAGGAAATGGGATTGAAGTTTTGGGAATTTGCGATGCGGGCAATATGTTGTTGAAGAGACAAATATGCTGGGGAAAGTTGGGACATGGGTTAAGCACACTTGTTGGAGGGAGAGTGCGCGTAGAAGAACATTTCACAGATGGAAGATCGAGGGATGGAGTAGCCTGCGCGAAGCAACATGGTGGGGGAAACTTTTTTAGAACGTTGAGCTCAAGCTTGATGTTGAGAGTGTGGAGCTTACATAACGGTGTTGTGAGACCAACTGATTTGATGGCACTTCAACTTGACCGTCAGATGTCATCTTCGACAACCGTCGTCCTGTGGAATGGGCAGTTGGTCTTGTAATGGGCAGGGTTTGTGTCCGCCGTTCTGAATTTTATTTCGTTGCGTGCTCACTCCAGTTGCAGATTCGTACGCTAGGCTCCGGCATAGCCCCAGTTCTCGAGGAGGGACGATGAAGTACTCCAACGAGAAGAGTTGGACGGCTGTTTCCCCGCATCCTCATGTGTTCGAAGTCTTGACCTCGAGTCGAATGTAGGATGGGCCATCAATCAAGCCCGGACGTCGATCCCGTTTCCCAGCTCGAACGACACCAAGCCATCCGTGCCCTTTTGGCTGAATCCTGTTTGTTTGGGCTAAAATGGACCCGGATAGGTCTCGTACTCAGGCATTCTCCAGACTAGGTAGGCACGTTCGTACGCTCTCCGTTTCGCCTCGCTAATTCTCAGTCGGGTGGTGCGTAGCTATGAGACATCGCCGTGTCCACATCTGTCCGTCGACACGACCGACCAACCACATTGTTTTCCGCCCACGACCTCTCAGGACCATAATTCTTATAAGCGATTGAACTGGTCCTGTTCGGCCGCTCCAGCTCTCTGGCCTCTCGTTTTTGTCAATGCGATCACAAAGGGGACATAGGGCAGTCTTTGACGTCGCAGACACCTTCGCTTTGTTGATCCGGTTTGCGCCCTTGTTAGTTACAACCACCCATAGTCCTCCGGCACTTTTAATATATGCCTATAAAGGTGTGGATGTCGTTCAATTCTGGCATTGTCCTCCCTCAAAACATCTGGTCATCGAAAATGCTTGTTCTCTGTCGATGTTCGGAGTGCCGCCTCTTAACGACTATCGATGCAGACACCGGGCAGGAGATTCCAGGCTTTTACGTTTCGCGTGCCACTTTTACCTCTCATCGCACGCAGGACACCCTCAATCGCCCTTCCAAGCCTAAGTCTCATCCAAGCAGTATGTTGATTCTGTGTCCATGTCGACGCAATGGTCTGACGTCTCTTCTAGCGAATCATCAAGAGTCTTCCTATGCCTTACCTCCTGAAGCCGGTGAGCTCCTCCCGTCACGACCTCCCTGCTTGGGTGCCGCGACTCACACCAAATGACAGAGAAATCTCTCTCTAGCATCCGACAAAATCTTGAGGTGTTCCGCTCGTCGCGTTCAGTGTTTCTGAGAGACGTAACCCCAGTCGTCTTCGCTCCTGACTTGTCATCGCCTTTGCCGTCGACCGCCCCTCAGCCACCTCTTGCTCTGAATAAACAATTTTTATCCCACCGCGAAGCCGTCAATCGCCTCGGAAATTCGTTGGACGCAATCCCCAGTTATAACATACCACAAGTACGGGGCTCACGAAAAGCGGCAGTTGATGAGATTCTGCGGCACATGGATTATCTTGACGGCCTCGTTTTGACGGCCTGGGCCTCCGCTCTTGAGAAAGGTGCTTTAGCACGTAAGTCATGGTTATCGAACCTTCCGCGCCGTTCTCTGAACTTTTTTTTCAGAATCTTCGCTGCGAACTATCGCGGAAGCCTTTGAAGACTTTCGCAAGGAGACATCCCGTTTTAAAAATGGCCTTCCATCCATCCGCTTTCCCGATTTGTGCAACCCTCTGCCTTTAGAACCTCCACCTCTTCTCTCCGCGCAAAATAAAGTCTTCGTTGGACATCGCGAGAGGGTATCCAAAATCCTGGACACCCTTGATTCTGTCGAGAGCCATGGCATCGAAGCCGTACGCGACCAGAGGAGGCGGTCAGTTGACCAAATTCTTGCATACCTCGCCGAACTCGAGGCTTGGGTCACCCAACAGTGGAAAACCTTTGTCGCAGGCCGCGGCCGTAGCGAAACAGGTAGGCTTATGTCACATACGTGTCCCATTCTTCTGAAATTGGTTCGTATTAGAATGCCTTTTGACGGGAATTGAAGACCTGCTATCAGATTTTCGTGGAAGGGTGCTTCGATTCCAGAGTGACAAACTCGTCATCAGGTTTCTTTCAAGCTACCCGGAGCCTCTTTCTCAGCAACCGCCCACTCTTCCTGTCTCTCTCAACGAATCATTCCTTCTGCATCGCAAAGCAGTTTCTGAAATTATCCGGAATTTAACAAGCATTTCCAGCATCAACCCGACTATCGAGCAACAACAAAAGGCATCCCTTGAAGAGGTGACGGCCCATCTAGCGACACTTGACCGTTCCATTGCGGATGCCTGGATGGTCTACACCAAGGAATGGAACGAAGAAAAGGCTAAAGACCTCCATCCGGATGGCGGCTATATCATAAGCTGCGGTAAGCTCTTGCCTCTTCTCCTTTGATAAGCTCTCGCTCACGACTCCGCAGAACGCTTCTCTTCTTCATCGGCGAAGCTCGCGACAATGTCTGCGGGAATTTTGGTGTCATTGTTGACCCCTATCGTCCTTCACCTGCTTTCTGGACTCTCTCGGGATTCGTCCAACTTTCTTCTCCTCGCTTTGCGAATCATTGTCAGTGCGACCTGCACAACTTACGTGAAGCAATGTTTTTCGGATGCAGGAGTCGACATGATGCCCCAAAACGACCCGATTTCCCAACTGATGGGCAACAAAAGGTGGTGTGTTGATATACGCACGGCCATAAAGGAGTTCGACCTTGAACCGGATCTCGTTCATTACGCCTGTTGCAAAATCTGTTATTCATGCTACAACAAAGAAAAGGGGCAATATCCTCCTACCTGTACCTTTCGAGAAACACCCACTAGTCAAATGTGTGGTGGCGCCCTGACGGAGCCAGGATCAAATAAACCGCTGCAAACCTTCGTTTATCAACCGATCAACTCTTTTCTCGCACGACTGGCATCTCGCCCTGGTATCATTGAACAAATGAAAGCGGTCACTTCAAAATGGAAGTTGAAGCCATCAAGTGTTCGTGATTTTTTCGGTGCTGGTGCCCTACGCAATCTATCAGGTCCAGACTGTAAAGTCTTCTTAGACGGCCCACCGGAGGAACTCCGCCTCGTCTTCAGCATTTTTGTGGATTGGTTTAATCCTTACGGGAATAAGGCAGCAGGGAAAAGGGTGAGCATTGGTGCCATATATCTTGTCTGTCTCAACCTTCCAGTTCACCTCCGATATCGCGTGGAGAATATCTACGTGGCTGGTTTGATTCCTGGGGAACCGGAAACGCACCACATCAACCATCTTTTACATCCTCTGGTTTCGGACTTGCTAGTTCTTTGGAAGAGCGGCAATTGGTTCTCAAGGACGGCCCTCCATCAAGCTGGTTGTCGTATCAGAGCCGCCCTCCTGCTCCTCATTGCAGACGCGCCTGCCGCCCGTAAGGTGGCTGGATTCGTAGGCATCAAAGCCAATGATCCTTGTCATTTTTGTACGCAGACGAAGGAGGAGTTCGCCAATTTCGATGTGGCTTCGTGGACATCTAGGAAGCTCGACTCTCATCTTGCCATGGCTCTCAACTGGAAAAATGCCGTTTCGGAGGCTGACAGGCTCAGGGACTGGAAGCGTCATCACATTCGATGGAGCGAGCTACTCAGACTGCCGTACTGGGACCCAACCAGAGCTGTTGTCGTGGATCCTATGCACACTTTATTCCTCAACGCCGTTGACCACCACGTGAGGGACAACTGGAAAGTCGACGAGAACGAGACGCATGGGAGGAAAGGCCTCAAAGCACACACAAAAGCGGAGCAAGAGGACAATCTTCAAGCTTGCTATTCAGCCATCATTCACCACAACCTCTGCGCCCTCCAGAAATTGCGGCGAACTTACCTAGAAGTGTTCGCAAAGGAGAATCAAATCGGCCTATCATCGGATGACAAATCAAGTGTTCCAAAGCTTGCAAAAGCACTGATCGCTTGGGTATGTAAACTCTCTGATATTTTGTGCTGCCAAATGAATGACGCATCGCATAGTGGTCGAAACAACCTCAAGGGGCGGTCCTCAAAATCCCGCAGCCATCCCCTGAACCGTCGAAGGACCTCCTCAAGTCTGCCAATCCTGAACACATCCTCGACAAGAACGTGGTTGATGAAATCAGAAATGACATGAACAAGATCATTCTGCCTGGATGGGTCAACCGCGCTCCACGAAAATTCGGTAGCACGTCGCACGGTAAAGTCAGCGCCGACCATTGGAGAACCCTCTGCACAATCAACTTCGTCATCACTCTCGTTCGCCTCTGGGGCCACCCTCAAGCCAAGCAATTTCGTCACGACCATCTTTCCAACTTTATGGCACTAGTGGCCGTTGTACGATTTGCGACTGCCCGCACAATTTCGGAGGCTCATATTCAAATTGTCGAGGCCCAGCTACAGGAATACTTTCGTTCCTTGGTCAAACTCCGACATACGCTCTACCCTTCCCATCACATGCTCTTTCATTTGCCCGAGTGCCTTCGCCTTTTTGGACCAGTGCATGGTTGGTGGTCTTTTCCCTACGAAAGGTATAACGGGATAATCCAACGTCTCAACCACAATGGCAAACCCAGTACGCTCCATCGTTCAATGATTCGTCTTCATTTACTGACAGCCCTTTCAGGTGACATACCACTGACGTTTATCCGGTCTTTTTGCCGAGGTGCTAATCTCAGGTCCCTGTTTTCAGATAAATTGTTTTCCTTGCCCATTCTGAAGAGCTTCCGCGACGCCTTCCGCCAAGCATTCGGGCAGAAGGACTTTCGAGGCTCGTTAGTGAACGATCTGCTGTCTGCGGAAGTGGAACACGCCTCTGCTGAACCGGAATGTTGGTCGAAGGAACGCGAGGTCACCACGCTGGACAATGCGACTTATGAAGGCTTGTGTCGATACCTCAACGAGCGTTCTAAGACCAAATTTACGACCTTTTCGTCCGTCGATGCTATACTTCTGAGCCCTATGGTTCAAGAACATGCCATGATACATGATAAAGGAGTGGTTTTCGCAACTGGAAAGCGGTCCAAGGGAAACAGTCTTGTCATCTTTCAACCATCCCAAAATTCGACTGCGCGTGCGGGACAAATAAGCAAGATATTCTTGCATTCCCGCCCCTCGAACAGTGGGTGCACTACAAGGGACGCTCCCTTACCAGGGGAAGAAAGGCGTGATGGATCCATCGACGAGGTCTTCTTTGTGGTCCGAGAATTTCTTCCCCTAACACGAGAGGCGGCTGCCTGTGACCCGTACAGAAAATTCCCCTTGCTCGACGTCAAGTTATATCATCAAGAGCTCGCCGACGCCTCATACGTTATCAGTTCGAAAGAGATTATATCCCATTTTGCAAGTTGTCCGTTTCACCTGGAAGGGTTTACCGGTAATTATCAAGTCGCTTTGTCCCTTGATCGAGTAAGTGTATCCTTTTTGCGACATATGTATGGCTGATGCTGACGAGAACAGGATATACTCAATGTTCCATGATCATAGGAAGCTCGACGAGCACCCGCCTAGTCAGGAGCCACACTCCGAGTCGTACTTCTCCGCTTTGCTTGTTTTATGTATTTTCCTGCAAAAGTCTACACGTACCTGGTGCTCTCCTTGAGCACATTTCCGGCGGCACACATAATAGTAATACACTAGCTTAGATATCCTAAGCAACCTCCTCCAACTCACTACATGATTTAGCGCCAAACCAAATGATTTGAGGTGTCATCATTCACATTTGGTCTGGGTCGCAGCTCAGGCTCTTAAGTATGTATGAGGGCCGGATTAGGGGCAAATTCCCCCATAAACCTATACACATTGCGTTGAATTTAATACACTGAATGTGGTTTCAACACACGCTAGTTGGTTCAACACATACAACCCAGTTCAATACAACTTGATGGAATGGTATACACGCGCGGGGGAATTTAACGCCAACGCCTCTGTGCGCGTCGGCGAGCGCTTTGTTTGTGTAAAATTCCCGCATGTGTGTGTAAAGTAGCAGTTTGTGAGCGTTGAAATCCATAAATGGTGTAGAAATTTGGCCTACGTGTATCATCATGTGTGTTGAATCGTGTCGTGAGCATTGTTCCCATCCTCCGTGTTCCATTCAGAAATTTGTGTATCAAGTCCTACTCCGTGCGTATAAATTTATGGGGGAATTGTTCCCCAATCCGGCCCTCATACTTAAGTTACCTTCGGCTGGGACGTGATCACACGAAGCACACTTAAAGCAATATTATTAGATGTTAGTACCATGCAAGTGCTACAGTAATACATCGCCGAAAACGAGCAGCCAGCAATCCAAAAATGACAGAGCAAGTTAAAGGTAAGTAAGAGGAATTCTATACTCAAATTCAGCTAGACAGAGAAGCATCCTGGTCATGAATCGTGAGCTGGACAGTTTCAAGGTTAGGAAGGAGCGCAAGGATGTCTAGACCGCGTGACGTGAGTCTTGACGTGGCATAATAGGTTGGGAGGACCAGGGATGAGAGGTTTGGCCATGCCTTAACAATAAGTATCAGGTCCTCGTCGCTGATGTCGGTGTTGTGTGCCGTATAATTGAGGAAGATGAAAGACGTGATGGTTGAAACCGAAAAGAGAGGCCCAATGCTTTGACGCAGAGACGGGTTGCCTCCAGTTTCTAGGGAAAGCTGAAGGAGAGAGGTGTTGGAGGTCGAGGCAACGATCTGGCAACAGCGACGTAATTCTTCGGTGGATGCGGAAATACTGGTGAAGATGATGACGACACGAACAAGCATGGAGATGTAAGGCAGATTTTCTTCAACGATGGATGCCGGCCCTTTGAGGGTGAGGTGCTTGATTGAGGAGCATACTGCTGTTGATAGAAACGGGAAATCAAAAGTAGAGGGAAAATAAACATCTAAGGAGATCAACGAAGCTGGAAGGCGCAATCCTCGTAATGCGAGTTCCTCTTCAAGGCTTATGTTGCGGGAAAAGTGTATTATCAAAGATTGAAGACGATGAAAGGATGAAATATGAACCAATGTGCAGGGATCAAAGGCACCAGAAAGGTCGAGTCGAATCATGGTCGGCATGTGGTGAGATAGCTCCTGCAAGTAATCCTGGTCTTCATCCGCAAAACACAAATGGGCTTCACAAAGCTCCTGGCATAGGAAAGGTGAAATGGATGAGAGACATCCACTCATGGAGGAGGGCGACAAGGTGAAACTGCGGAGACGCGGGAATAGAGGCCTGCGAGGACGACATTGCTTCAGAAAAACGAGTGCGTTTGCATCGTGCGGTTCAGTCGGAACGAGGGAAAGGAATGCGATGGTGGAAGGTGCATAGACGTCGAATCTTTCCCAATCCGCTCGATCAGGATGGTTTAAAAGACGCTGAAGAGGATAAGATGAATACAAGTCTTTGAACGCAACAACAAGACGAACCCATCGGCCATTGAGCCACTGAAAGCCTCTGAAGATCTTGAGCACGGGTAACGGGCAAGGCAAAACCCTCCAAAGGAAGGGGATAGCAGCGGAGGATGTAATTTTCGAGGCGTAGACGAGAGAAAGCAAGCCCGTCGTCTTTGTGAAGGAGGCGATGTGGGCCAAAAGTTCAGGGGGCAAGGGCGGGGTCTGTGTGCCAATGTGAAAGGTAGGTAATGAGGAGGATGGAAAAGCTTACCATTATGATTGAGTATTCAGTAAGAAAATTCGAAGAAATGGTTTGACAAAAACAGAGTGCTCAGTGCCCAATCATTCTCATGATACAAGAGACGATCAGAGAGAGGGTTTACAGCCTGAGACGCGGCCCATTGAACAAAGCGAGTGGCACCAAAGAGCATTTATCGCACGTGTAAGGATCGTAACGTCGCCAATCCGGGGGAAACGAGGCTGCGGGGCATCACGGCCCGAGAGGCTGTAAGCAACGCTAGATCGGCGGTCCGGGGTGGTTAAGGGCTCGCAAAAGTGCAGGGGTGCGAGGCTAGCTGCAGAATTCGGGTACGGACACAGTAGATACAATGCCAGGGGGGTGAATGAGATGGGATAGAACGGAAAGCGACGCTGCTGAGAAGGGCCGGAAATCGTAAGCAGCCGTAACAGGCAGGCGACTATCACTTCAGCAGTTGGAAGTCTACATAATGATAGCTTGAGGGTGAGGGAAGACCGTATGCTTGAAAATGAACGAACTGACCTGGTTTCTCCTCACCGGATGATCATCCCAGAGTCCTTGACACCAGCTGGCGCTTCAGGCTTAACTCAGGCTCTTCGTCGTGGATGCCTCCAGTCAGACTTGGCCGCGTCTCCGTTGCTGTTCGGCCGGCGGTGCCGCGAGGGGGTGCAGCCGTCCTCGGGCTCAGGCGATCGAGGCGTGATTCCGGGCAGGTGAGGCATCTTTCGCGCTTGCCTTTCTTCATGAGGTTTCCGTACACAACCTTCTTCACAGCCGGCGTACCAGTACCTGAAGTTTGGTGCAATCTTTTCGATTTGAACCCCGGAGCCAAGAGTGCTTGCTGCGAATTTCAGCCATCTGCTCTCCTCCTTTTGCTTCTCGTGAGTAGCCGGCCTCTTTCTTCGCCAGTCGCGTTCCCTAGGTCAAAGTTCATACTGTGCAGGCCATACGCGGATGGCAAGAATGAAGACAGGCATAACGATCCTTTCCTTTTCCTTTTCCTTCTGCGCTGTTTTTCCTCCTCTTTCCTTCGTCTTCTCTCTGCCCGACGTTCTCTCCTCTCAACTTCAGCGCTCCTCTTCCTTTGCCGCTTTCTTCTTCTTCTTCTTGATCTGTTTTTGGCTCCAGCAGCGCATCATCTCCATCCTCCTCATTGTCTCTGCGTTCGCCGCTGGCTGAGGTACTTGAGGTAGTTTGTTCGTCTGCTGCTGATGCCTTCTTCGCGACAGCCTGGGCTTTTTTCTCGCCTGCAAAGTCAACAGAAATTCCGCTCATCTGTGAAGATTAACGGTGAAAAAACCTTTTCGCGCCTTTCTGAGCTCCTTTTTCTTTTTCTTTGGAAAGATCTTTGCCCTGATTCTTCTGGCCTTCATCGTCCCCTTCCCGTGGTGCCGTTGGAGCTGGGTTGGGGCGGCAAGGAGGTGCACCGGATCAGCTGGGACGCAGCTGCAATTTATGAATGAGATCCCGGTCTGGATATGTGCAAGAGTACTTGTTCTTGGGCTTCTCTTCCTCGTCAAGCCTACTTCTCTTTCTTCCCTTACCCTTCTTTCCCTTGCCCTTCTTGCCCTTCACGGGCCCCATTCTCATCAGCCAAGTCTCAGCTGTAACTTCTAGAGGCGTTTTAGACTCGATCGATCTAGCAGTTCGCCGGTCACTTCAGCCAAACTTCTCGAATCATTGGCGGCCTTCGACTTTTCTCTTCGACTTGGCAGTTGCAGCTGAAGAGCTGATTAACGACTGCAGCTCCGAGTAATAGGGAACATGCGTCCGAGGAAAGATGACATACCATCAACCGCCTCCATCCTCGTCACCACAGGGTTTCATCCATCTCAGGGCAGAAACCCGCGCCTGGGCTTCTTCGCAAAGACATTCTCATCTCAGATCCGTTGCGCATCGGCATGGTTCTCATTGGCCGACTGTTTTGAGGTGGCAGAGGCATTGGTGACACAACGACATTTACAGCGCGCGATGGCAATCAGAAGGGGTCGCAAGTCGCGCGAGCCTAACGACGACGAAGGTGGGATGTTCACGGGTGGCGAAGGACCTACATAACCCAAGGATGATCAGTAAGTAGGCGGGTGGAAACTGGTTCAAGCGGTGCTATGCGCCTCGCTAACCCGACGACTCCATTGACTCGTCTCCCATCCGTTCATGCTTGGAGGCAGGAAAAGGTCCCTAACCTGATTCGTCGTCTTGCGAATTTCAAACGTCGAGCCCGTTTCGAGAAGGATGCACCTGGCCTTTCATGACCACCAAGAGGTCGGGCAGAAGACATGATTGGCGGTCTGTCGTGGACGGTATGGCACTGCGATGTTCACAGCTAGGCCGGGAATGAGCGGGGGGGGGTAACGAGAGCTTATGAACGTGCTACCTAGTCTGGAGAATGAATGCCTGAGAAGGAGTCCATTTGAGCCAAACAAGTAAGATTCAGCGAATGGCTTGTGTTCGTTAGAGCTGGGAAACGAGATCGCCGTCCGGGCTTCATCGATGGCCTCACTAAATTGCTGGTCAAGAGATGCTAAAAGATCAACGTGAGGCGATGTTCGATGGGCACAAATCCACGCAAAACACAGACCGTCGAGTGCTTTCCAACGAGACGTGACGAAAGTTTAGGATGACTGAAGTCGTAAACACGATTAGCGGGCAGTGGTAGCGGAGACGGAGCATCCTCACCACAGAAGGGTGGACAGTTTGAGTTCGGAGAGCCTATTGGGTTTTCATCGAGGAATGAGAATGGTATGTCTACCGCGCAAGTAGTACGACCTTATCATCCGAGTCGCCCGCCCTAGCACCGTCCATGCGTCCTTTCGCGTCCATAGATCCCCTGGCGATAATAGACGGCAAAAAAGCCGGAGAAATAGTCATCGCGACGAGTCCGATTCTCGATGAGATGTACGCACGTATAGAAGCCGTAAAAAGGCGCATGATCACGCATGAAGAGGCATCCGCTGATCCTGGAAAAAAATCAGAGTGAGAAACTATAGAGATGGGGGGAAAAGCAGAGAACGACGGACGTGTCAGTGGGACCGAGAGGGGGAAGGGCTTTGTTGTCTACGAGTCGCCCATCGTGAAGAGGAATGCGAAAAGAGCTCCAGGTCGGCGCAGGGCATCGCTCCTCACCGATAGCTCATATCGACGCTGGGAGCACGGCGGAGAGATGGTATATTCGATTGGCCTGTGGCGGTTAGATGTTGAGGCTGACTTGGACTCCAAGCGACGCCGATGGCACCAAGCAAAAACAAGGCCAAATACCAGCCAGTTGACACCGCAACTCGTTGAATTCGATCCATTCTCGTGTCTCTCCAGCGTAGGGCAACAATACGATATTCCCACTGGCGTCTGTGGTACTCTGCACGCAATGGGCGATTACAGCAGTACGTATGTGTCCGCATCTGCCTGTTACGGCTGCTTACGATTTCCGGCCCTTCTCAGCAGCGTCGCTTTCCGTTCTATCCCATCTCATTATCCACTGCGCTCGCCTCTGAAGCGACTTCGAAGGCGTCTTTGGATTTTCCTCTCTATTTATTCTCGTAAGGTTTCCTCGTGGCACCCTTTTCTCTGGGGTTTCTCATCTCTACGACAGGTCTCGCGCTACGCAGACTAGCCACAGTATCGGGTAGCAAGAGCCCCGGCCCCCAGAGGATGTCGAAGAACTGACGCAGGTCAGCACCCTCAGCAGCTTGAGCGATGTGG
>MPNV01000336.1:184422-206943 GCA_013376435.1 Cyclocybe cylindracea
CACTTCTAAAACCGGTCACTCCACTCCGACTTCGATACACGAGAGGCATCGCCATACGCGTTGTTGCTCAGGTGATGGCAGAGTGTCGGTACCCAGAGACACGTCTACGTCCCATGGCTTGTCCTCGTCAGTAAAGACAGCGTTCAAGCCTTTCTCAGCGGAAAGCCAGAGCGTCTTTGAGCGCGCGTCTTCGATTCACGTTTAACGCTGCCCCGCTCTTCGTCGCAAGACTTCACGAAGGCACGCTCCGATTCTCTACTCTCGGCTCTACAACCGCCAATCAAAATGCGTCCTCTGAAAGGAAGGAGATGTGAACCTTTGTTGAGCGCCACGGATGAACGGCCGTCTTACGATCCCTTCAGAAGACGCATGACTCCAGGGGTTTTTGCACCTCAAGACCGATGCATGATAGCTACGGACCAAGATTGCAAGGTTTTGCAGGGGGAGCTGGAGCTTACCGCGAGATCGCAAATTTTACGTATAAAAATGAGGTGAGAAGCAGATACTACGGTGACCCAGTGGTGAGAGACGCGGCAAAGATGTTCGTTAAGGGATGTTCTTGGGAATCTTTTGGTTAAAGGTTATGTTTGTATCTATTATACCTGAGCAGTTGCAGATAGGAAATGACATAAAGGAAGGAGGGCCGTACAGTTTAGAGGATTTCTTTATGTACTTTTTTCCTACTTTGCTTGGTATTTTGATATGGAAGAGGGAGAAGAAGGACAACCTTTAAGTTTTCTGTTGGTTAGGATGACTCTGCGGAGTTAGCGTTGTTGGTGCTTTTGATCGCTTCCGGCGGAGATAGAACGGTACATGATTTGATGAGAGGAGGTCGCAGGCCAATGATTTTGGGATACGGGTTGTCCTGGAAGTTAAGATTGAAACCAGCGCAGACTTTTACGCGTGACTTTCGGACGCGGGGATGAACTAGGAGTTATGAATGAGGAAGATGATTCGTGGGAGGTTGGATGTATCTTTGAATTGAGATGGATACCGCCAAATCATCGGAAGATGGGGGACAGGATATATCGCGAATGGACAGGTACTGAGATGAGCGCGAAGAGAGAGTTGTGTTTTCGTTGGGTTGTCCCCGTGGTCGGACGCTGCCCAAAATATAACAAAATGGGGCTGCGGCAGGTGGGGTGTCTATTACTTTGGGCTGGCCGGGGCCAGCGCTCTGTGCTCTCTATCGAGCACTATTCTGGGCTACTCCTTGTTGCTTGCACAAGCCTCAGCATTTGTTTCCTCTGTATGTTGCCAGGTCAGCCTGTTTTTCTTTCATGTAAGGTGAAGTTTTTCGCATGGGCGGTCGAGTGGGCGTCCCTTCTGAGTGTCTCTCGGAATCCCCTCCTTCGGAAATGGCGCGCGTCGTACTTCTAGTCGAGTACGGTTCTCTCTTTGGTTCCGCCGCAGGCAACGCGTTGGCTGAATCTTGGAACTTCAAAAAACTTTCCTACTGATGACTTTCCCGGAAAGGCGTAACTCCGACATTAGCTGTTGGTTGGTCCCGCCGGTGTCTGTAGTGTAGTAGACTTCTTCCGGACCTTGGCAGTGTCTTGATGAACGTGCAGGAAGACGTGGGCGGATTGGGAAAGCCGTGCCAAGAATAGACTTGGGTATCTTCGTATATCTTCTGGCGGACGTCTGATACTCTAGACCGGCACTTGCATCCACGCGTCCCAGGAACGTTTGTGTGTCTCTGGGATTTGACATGGTTCGCAGATGGCGAGCGAGGTACTCTGAAGCTTTGGCAGATGGTTTGGGATTATTCTTCCTGACAAGGGGCGTAAAGCGTTATGCCCAAATGATGTTAGCTCGGTATGTAATGCGAGGGGAGTGTAGTACGGGAAGTGACCGTATTTGGCTTGAAAATGTCAGACGATACTGAGTCTGGCATTGTAAGGAATATTACATCTCTCGGAGATCATCGGGATTGTATCCTTGGAATTGGAGATCATTCCCATGATCTCTTTGACCCAGCTTGGCGCTTGCAGGGCTTAACTATTGCTAGGCTCCTTCGAGAATCGCGACGGGGTGGATGGCCTCCCAGTCAGACAGTTGTGAGCGCGCCGTTCGGCGTCTTGCCGTTTCCTGATGCTTGGTTTTCATGATAAGAAGCAGGAGACGCTGGAAGAGTCGTAGATGGGGCTCTTCATTTGAGGTTTTGAGCCGAGCGGAGGTTCTTGGGTCTGCAGGGAACGACGAGTTTGAACCGCTTACGGAGCCTTCAGATAGCGTATCTTAGACTGAATCGAGTACGTGGTGGCTTTGAATTGTTGATGTCTTCCGATCGGACAGGCTCCTTGGCGACATGGGGATCTATCGCCGCGTCTTCCGATGATACTACGATAGCCGGAGGTGCTATCGCATACGTTAACCAACATCGCTGTCAGAAAGTATACGGCTTCTAGCTCTTGGTTCACGCTCAAAGTTACCAGTACCCTTGCAAGATCTTTGGGGTGGCAATAATCTCGTCGAATTCTCTCTGAACCCCGGAAGCCAAGAGTGCTTGCTGCGAATTTCAGCCATCTGCCTCTCCTCCTTTTGCTTCTCGTGAGTACGGGGCCGTCTCGAGGACTACGCTAACACCTGTGCTTTCGCAGCTGCTATGCTCTCGCGTTCACCATATTGGAGGTCGAGTAGCAAGAGGTACATGTTGCCCAGCAGGATACCGCTCCGGTGCGAGAGAGGCGCGATGACACGTCTTACCCACAGTAAGGATGGGGCAAGAATGAAGTAGGCAAGCCCATTCAAAGAATCTGCAGCGCTGTATTCCTTTCATTTTGCCTTTCTGCGGGCGTTTTGGCATTTCTCAGTTCTCACTGTTTCCTCTGAGTTCATATTCTTCCTCCGTTCCATGTCTTTTCATCAGGTTGTAGAGAATATGGCGGAAATCCCAGGATAGATCATACTGCCGTTCAATTCGCTTCGAAGGCGGCTGTCGTTCTTCGTTGCCTTTCGCGTAGACGAATCCACTTTTATCGCTCTTCTCTTTGCTCTCACTGACAACAGGATCTGGTTTGTATGTAGAACTCCAAGCTTGTGGTCTGAGCTAGGAAGGAATCATCTTAACACAACTGCCCGACTTGCATCTCTAACTACTGTACATGCGGAATCCAGTTCGTGCTGGTCGAAAGTACTCTCGGCATGGCGAGAGTTTACTTGGGAAGAGGGAGTCTATTGTGTTCGGTTCTGTCTGGTCGAGGGCTGGTCCTCTGGCCTTCGACGACGAAGCAGCATTGGCTGCTTAATCTATGCTGACGAAGCACAGGAGAACGGAAGAATAGTAGCTGAGAGAGTAATACAGCAATAGTCAATAGCTCATTCGCGAATTTAGAATATTTAAGGAATTTCCGTCTCCGATTCGTTGAGGTGAATCAGGTCATTCAATGTAAGGCCTTGGCACAACTATCGATGTGGTGCTTTCGAATGGTATCTTGAAAGAGGGCGATAGGATTGTCGTTTGGGGTTTGAATGGGCCGATCGTCACAAACGTCAGAGCACTCTTGACGCGTCAACCACTTCGAGAATTGCGTATCAAGGTTGGTTTTTTATTTTATTTTATCAGATGGTGAGCTCTTGCTAACGGTGTCCAATTAGTCCGCCTATGTCCATCACAGGGAAGTCAAAGCAGCGCTTGGTGTGAAAATCACGGCTCCAGATCTGGAAAAGGCCATTGCTGGTCTTCTCGTCGTCGGCCCTGACAATGATGAAGAGGAACTCAAGGAAGAGGTTATGTCCGATCTGACGTCGCTATTCGAGAATATCGATAAGTCCGGCCGTGGAGTTTGCGTACAAGCATCAACCCTCGGGTCCCTGGACGCACTGCTGGATTTCTTGAAGAGCGGCAAGCCAAGGAGTTAGCGTGCATCCTTTGTTTCGATGTGCCCGTGGAGAAGGAGGCGGAGAAGTTAGCAGAAGAAATGGGCATTCGTTTGTTCAAAGGTATATTCTTTGACGTTATATCATATCATTCTTCTAACTCTTACCATTGACGCCCGAACTCGCAGCACTTCGTTGGAGATTAATCATAAATCATATGAGGTAACGAGCTGTATGTTGTATCCTCAGCTTTCATCTCATCTCTCCCGCAACATAGATTATCAAAAAGTCGCAGGCTGGAGGAGGCGTTGCTGTCAAGATCGAGCACGCTGTCTACCAATCATCAAAGATGTTTGGGCACCATTTCGATGAAAAGGACGACCTGCTTAGCCATATCACTCGCCAGAGCATTGATGTGCTGAAGGTCTGTTTCTTTTCTTTTTGCCTGGTGCTATGTCTAACATTCTTTGCTTGCAACAGACGTCATTCAAAGCCGAAGTTTCAAACAAAGAATGGTTACTCATTCGTGCCTTAAAGCCTGTATGTCTTTCGTTTGTTCATTGCACGTACTGGTTCTCAATCGGTATTATAAAGCGCTTTGGGATTCCTTAAGTGACCCATTCGTACATTTCGTCTCCAGCGTAGGGCAACAATATCGATATTCTCCACTGCTCAAACGCGGTGTCCTCTCTCCCGTGAGCGACATCATACGACGAGTAGTTGGGTCTGCGCGAAGACTATGGAGCTAGCACGAAGACCCCCACGAAGGGGGCGCAGTAGTAGGGGATGGACGTCGACGAGCGAGTTACAGCTGCAGGATGAGGCACACAAGTAATAGGCCTTGTTCTAATTTCTCTAGCTTTTCTATCAATGCAGAGCTACTGTATGTGCTGACTTTCACACGTTATGGGACCAACCTGCACAACTGGAACGGAACAACATGCGGGAAAAGGGGCAAATGAACCCAGGAGAACACGGGGAAGGAGTCGGCCCTCGACTCGGAAAAGGGCTCCTACAATCCATTTGCAACCCAGAAGCGTCATACGAAGCTCATATGTTCACCATAATGGACGGACTCGCCGAGTCATTTGCGCCGTTTGGGCCACTGAATTGCCTATTTGCTCTCAAATGGACAGTCTGCACACGACACAGCTGACTTCGAAATCCCCTGGCGTTTTGCACGAGAAAGCTGGCAGAGTTGAGATTCTTATTTCAGACCTCATCAAAATTCCTCAACGGTCAGTAGCTCCTTTGCTTTGCACATTTATTAATTAAGTAACTGCTGGAAGCGGAGGGCTCGCTGCGCCATCCTAGTTCACCAGTTCATCTCAAAACAGAATATTTTTCACTTAAGTATCCAGGGCAGTTACTTTGGATTTTTTCTAGGCCTGAGGAATGTTGTACGTTGGTTGTGCGCGCAGAGTACTTATAATGCAGACTGGGAAAACCCCCCGACCTGTGATGACCCTCCAGCCCTTTAGTCTCGCTTCGCTCGCAATAACATTAGATCATGATGACCTTTGCTTCTCTACAGGTCCATGCCTTCATCATCCTCAAATCCAAGCATCTCGTCGCCGCCTTCGTAATCTGTTCCTTCATCTGACTGTCCTTGCTCGAAGTCGTAGTCGTAAGGTGCAGCATCCAGATCTACCAGCTCGCTCTCCCGAAGTCTCGCCTTCCATCCCTCTTCATAGCAATTTCTTGGCAAACCGGGTGGAGCTAGGGCATTCTCGTTGACCTTATTGCTGTCATGCCGGATGCGAGGTCTAGCTCCGACCACCTTTCGATGTCCAGATCTCGGAGCTTTCGACCTTCGAATTGTCTCGTCGATGTGGCGATAGAGTCTGGTGACACTCTCTGGTCGCCAGGGCTGCCCGACGCGCACATAGACACCCCCTTCTTCATCAGCAGACTCATCTGAACTGACCCCCAGTACTCCCAGCTGTCGAACTAAACGACGATGACGCATCAGGGAAGGCAATTCAGTGGTTCCAATATATCGAGCCTCATAAAGCTGATGATGACAGTTTGTGAGTTGAAACGTTGAAAGAAACTTGAATTCACCTGGTGTTTCCTCTGAGCTCGTGCATTCATTTCCTGCCTCTTCCTCTTTGCAGACCCAGACCCATCAGCCTGCTCTTTGAAAAGCATGTAGTAATATTTTAATTGGGAACGAAACGCAGAGAAAATGTAGTCCCGATCCCAGAACGTGCTCGGCACTGGGTTTGGCTTACGATATTCGCCATTCTGTAAGGCAATCAGAAAAGAGCTTGCAAGAACGGACTGCGCCTCGCGATTGAAGGCATCGTTCTTTGTAAGCGAAAAATCGTAGCGCCAATTTTGGGTCGTGACCTTGAGGGCCTGGGGGTTACGTTGGTTAAACGCTTGCCTCTCTGTAGCTGTCAACGGCTGCATAGAATGAATAACACCAGTATTCTGAAGTCGTGCTAATTTGAGAAAGTGAACGTGCAGGTATTTCTATCAAAGCAGGATCATAAATACACAGACAGTGTCAGCAGGGGAAGACATACCAGTAACGATGCTCTAGCTGGGTGCTTGTCTCGTGGATCAATTTTGACCGGACTATTTCGACGTTTCATATGCATTCGGTTAGGAGGTGGTCGATGTAACCTCAATGACTGCTTGATTGTGTCAAATTCTTTTTCGTGTTGCTCCACGGAAAGTTGAACAATGTGGCGAAGATCGTTGATACGATCAGAAAGTGTGTGCAAGACATTTGCCATCCCACCAGCTGGATTGTCCATAGGTTGCGTGGTTGGTTCGTCCATTTCAATATCGCGAGACAGTCGCACCTGATCGTTATGAGGATCAGCACTACTTGACAAGGGTATGGTCTGGCCAGAGACTACGGTGACAGCGGGTTCAGAGCATGGTTGCGGAGGTCTGTTAGAATCAACATGCGCAGCCACAGAGTCTCGTGGACGACTTCGAGCAGAAGGTGCAAGAGATGAGACTGCACATGCTGTTCCTTCATGTATTGGGGCAGTGGAACTGGAATTGTGGGCCATGGATAATGGCCCGGCAGCATCCACTGCGAGGCTGGAAGCTTGAGGATCACTTGAAGACAACCCGGGCCCCATGAAACCCAGCAGGTTGGTAGCTTGGTGAGGAATGGCAGGTGAGACAATAGAGTCTTGCGTCGTCGAGGCCGGTCCTGGAACCGAATTCTGGTTAGCAAGGAACGCTGCTGAGGAACCTGCTGAGGAACCTGCTGAGGAACCTGGTACGTGGGGTGGGATGACAGAAGAGTGGATGGCGGCATCTTGTATCATCGGGGTAGGCCCTGGGGCCGAGTTAAACTCTGAAAACAATGCAGCCGTTGCCGAGGAACTGCCGACGCGAACAGCCTCTCTCATTCTCACTATATGTGTAGATTGACGGTTAGGAGACGGCTTGTGCGCACGCGGCGCTGCTGAGGAACCTGCTGAGGAACCTGCTGAGGAACCTGGTACGTGGGGTGGGATGACAGAAGAGTGGATGGCGGCATCTTGTATCATCGGGGTAGGCCCTGGGGCCGAGTTAAACTCTGAAAACAATGCAGCCGTTGCTGAGGAACTGCCGACGCGAACAGCCTCTCTCGTTCTCACTATATGTGTAGATCGACGGTTAGGAGATGACTTGTGCGCACGCGGTGGTATCGGTGTGCGGGTAGCCAAGGCCACTCTAGTCCCCTGCGGACGAACAGGCGCTTGACTGCCAGATCGGGCAGCATCCATGCCTATGGGGAAGTTGTTGGAAGATGGGCCGGTGAAAGTCTGCTCCATCTGCCCTTGTGGCACAGGGGCCATCGCAGTGGAGAGCCCGGCAGGATTTGCGATGCCTGTGGACGGTTGACTGAAGTCGGGGTGCAGATGCTGGGACCTCCTTGCGTCGTTCTGAGGCCCATTTGCTGGCGAAGTCCCATTCGTAAATAAAGGTTGCATCATGCCAGGTGCGGCGGAGTGGTGAAGGCTCTGAGAAGGCGCCAAATTCGCCATCGCCGTAGAACTGCCAACACGAATGGGGCTTGCGGCCTTATTGACCATAACGGGGCCTGCGGACTGCGGGTTGGAAGAAGTAAGAAATCTGGGCTGTGAAAGAGATTGTTGCGCAGGTTGGGAGAATGACTGGCGCATGCTTTGAGAGGATGGTGGGCGCATTGGGGAGTAAACGCCTTTGCGGCGCAAAGCGGACGGTGGACGCGGGGTTTCCCTTTCGCTCCCTCGGGAGGAAGTCGCTCTGGACGTGGAATACTGGGCGACACCATTCGGACGTTCATTCAAGGGCGGGATGACTTCATTACCACCGGGAAGCAGGTCCGTATGGATCATAGGGGAATTGTTGGCCTGCAGCTCCGGTGGACATTCCGGCTCTAAGGTCTATACAACAATCTTTAGCACGACAGCAAGGTTCGAGAAATAAATGGGAATTTACACCGTGTTGAGAAGGCCCTGAAGGAAGGTCCAGAGTGGCCGATGATATCTCTGCCTGGGAATGGGGATTCGGGAATCCGCTATCATAATTTTGGGGTTGGGTGGGATCTACGCGCACGGTCGCAGTGCCACAACCTGGCAATTGTGATTGTGCTGCGGGAGGGTGGTTCGGAGTGCCGTCCATGAAAGAGTCGCCTGGTAGTCACACAGATAAATCAAAGGGCGACCTACGAAAAGAAAAAAAAAATTAGATATGTATCGACTTGAAGCTGCAGGACCCACCTGACTAGAAAGACAAGAGTGTCACTATGAGGGACAATAGGTTCAGTGGCTTCATGAAAGGAAAGGAAACATGTCTTTTGAAAGCAGAAGAGGACACAAACCTAATCTTGGGCAACTGAGAGAAGTTTTTATCGGTATTGTAACGGGTATGTAGTCCGAACGAAAGCAAAGATGTCGAAAGTGAAGAGAGAATTGGAAGGGAACAACGAACTTGCAGGAGAGGAGGAGAACGGCACCTTGCCACGTGACCTATACCCATCTGCACAAGCTTAAGTAGGCTATGCGCTTTCGAAATCAGTCCGGATCCCCCGAAGCGCGCGGCGTACACTTATGTGGGCGCCAGTACGATACTACTTAAACCATAATTGCATCAAAATCAAGCAACCGCCGTAGGCGGGGAAGGCTCGCTGCGCATTCCCACTTTGACCAATTCATGGCGCCTCTGCTGTTGTCTTACTCCAAACTCCAAAAAGGACGCAAGAAAATGCTCGCACTAATTGATTGAAAGTTTCTGCAGAAATAGTGCGGTCGGTCCAGTCGCTGATTCCAGAGCGCCTGAGGAGACGCCATCGGAATGCGGCGAAAGGCGCCTAGTTCTAGTGCAACCTACACAACATATGGGAACGAAATAAAACCATGATCAGAGCAACAAGGATGGCAAAAGCCATACGGCACTCCCTATCCCTAAATGCAAGAAGAGACGCGCTCAACGAGGATCACGAGAGCACGAAAAGGTGTGACTTACAATTGATGAAGCGCAATTAAGATAAACCCACACATCAGTAAAGGCCACGAGTAGCAGCCCCTCCGGGGGCCCAACGGGTATAATTTGTAATTAATTTTTTTCCAGAGTTCAATTGTCTTTCCCATTCCGAAGCCTGCGAAGTTATCCAAGGAGGACAAGGTTTCGTGGTGGAAAACATGCACTGATTCCTCTTGGTGAAGATGCCTTATCGTAGAATCAACTCCAGCTATAACAGATCGCGATCGAACGGCGATGACTGGCAAGGTGGAGTTATTCTTGTTTAATACGACCTCTGCGTAATCATGGAGATACTGGGGAGAGACCGACTCGACATGAGTTAGGACAACTACCAGAACTATTAGTTCGACCCTTTACCTGGCTTAAGTACTCACTAAGCGCACGGCGTCGGAGACGCCGATCAGACATGATCGACTTCACGATGCGATCGTCGCCTTTCGGGTCTGAAGAAGGATGATCAAATCTTCAAATAAGCCAGAATTTGGATAGCTTACGTTCGAGAGAGGTGACGATGGTAATTATACTCTCTGGACGTCTCATATAGCACCACGACAGGTCTTCAAAGGAATAGAGCTCTTTTTCAACATTGTCAATCCACCCTAGAAGATCGGGGTATCAGACAAGCCGACAATGAGGTATATTTCCAGAACACACCAGGAAGATCCATGATACTCATTTCATACGGAATGTATGGCGCATTCAGCGTCACATGTACCACACCTCGGCACCGATCGTGCGGGAGTGAGTGAAGACAATAAGCTTCTTTTGTCCCCTCTTTCTCGAAAGCCATGATAGCGGGAATGCATTCGGCCGGAGAACAAGCAATGATCTGAGCTTGGGTAATGGTCTCTCGCAGTTCTAAGGGGCTGCTGCACCGATTGCTGAACGTGTATTCCATGACAATACCAACCGAAGACTTCTCGCTGGGAGAAGAATAGGTTACAGTGACCTTGCAAGCCCAAAACACTGCCGGTGTAAGATGCCATTCGACCGGGCAGATGGTGTTTGTTGCGAGAGGTATCTAGAAAACGCAACATCAGGAAACAATATGTCACGGACAGAGTGGCATCCACGAACCCCACAAACTCCAGAAATGAATGTCGACTTCCCTTCGGCCATAAACACTTTGAGACTTTCTGTGCCATTGATAGTGATGTGTAGGTCACTCACCGCCACCTTTCGCGCCGACGACAACAATATGCGGTATTTGAGACATGAAGTTACCTGACAAGTTGTAACTATACTTGAAAACGCTGAGTAAGGAACGAAGCCTATAAGAGTAGAACAGCTGTCCTTTATACCATTCAAAGGTTCTGAGTTCCTTTGTCACGAAACACAATGCCTGCCGCGTTGCACATAGTTGTCGGTGGCAGTAGAGGGAACCAGAAAGTTGGAATTGAAGATGGAGATGGGGGTCGCCGTGTAGAATCAGTACTATGTGTCGAAGTTGGCTCTGAATGAGATAGGCAAAGAGGGATAGGTAACTTCGCCCATTCGTTGGAACAACTTGAACTAGTAGGGGGCAGTTTCGGCGGCTTCACTATCGACATGTTATCTAATCTGAGCCGGCAGATGCCCAAAACGGGGCGCAAAGCCAAAGCCGGCGCATAATCGGGACCTACGGTTATTGGACCAAAATTACTATATGGGTCAAAATGTCCAATAAACGAGGTGCCGTTTATGGACTAGCTTTTTAATGTGTTGTACCTCATGCACTTCAAATAAACCGCCCTGTTCATTTGGTTTTGTGCCCTTTGTGAATGCAAATCGATAGAGCTTTTTGCGTAGCATTCTTCAGTACGTTATTTACCCCGATTTCCAAATAAGGAACTTACCAGATTTGGAAGGAATCAGGACTCCGTCGACTACGCCGTCGGCCTCGGCGCCTCCCGACCTCAGAGAATGATGACCATCCTGATGCTCTCCTGCAGCGTGAATCAGAAATATAGATGCGCTAAGGAGAGTACAATAGATAATTGTCTGTGTCTATTGCGTCAGAAACTCCCGCTCGAGCGGTGCTGAAGTAGGTGCGTTTTTGTTCAGCGCGTCTATTTGGACTTTGATGAGGCCGAACCAAATAGCTCTATCAATTTGCATTATGGTCCCAGCCCTTGCTTCAAGGAAAAGCACGTCTGCTCGGTGCTGATACCCCTCGCTCTTGTCAAAAAGTGTCCCTTTGGCACTCGTCCCTTCATCGAAGCAAGAAAAGGGATGCTGAAGCGCGACAGCAAGCCTCAGTAGAAGCACGACAGCGAGCCTCAGTAGCAACAACTGCTTAGCAAATAGCACTCGATCCCCTGCGACACGCCCCTTCATCGATGCTGCCATTGAGTACTGTGCTCAGTAGGTCTCTTGGATGAATGATTTATCTCAAGCCGCGAAAGGTCTCGAAGCACAAGGACAACGTGGCGGAATGTAAACGGTGAGTAATCACATTGGTTCGCGAGCAGCTTTGACGTAGACTGTTCGCTCCTCTGCTGCTCCTGGGACCTTGGTGGTGGTGAAAACCTGGTACGTTTTAAGTTTTCTCCGTCTGCTGTGGTTTTCACTAACTTCCCCGTGGAATTGGCAGAACCTCCGACCTCAAAAGACGATACGATCGACCTAGGCAAAGAACGCGAAACCACGATTGTAAGCACGTCCTCGCTACTCTGGTTGTATAGCCAATACGCCGTTCATCTTGAAGGCTCCCCCTGGCGGTCATTCATAAGACGTCGACATCGGGGGTCTGAAGGAAAGCCGTACGGGAGGGGTTATACATACGTACGGATTCGACTCACCGTCCTCTTCGGTGCTAACGTCAAGAACCCCAAGAGAGCCTGCCTGAGATGAACAAGAGAGCTTTTGGGAGGCGAGTCTCTCGCATCCTCTTCTCGTGCGGCGGAGTTCTAGCAGAATAAACTGGGCAACGAGAAGACATGTCTAGGGAGAGACTAGCAGCTCACTCCTGATGCTCGAGACCCGTCAATTATTCGACGTAGACTCCTCATTCTACTCGTCAGTCGCCTCTGTCCGACACCCGATGCTTGTACGGCCTTGGTAGTGGTGTGGATGGGTGATAGGTTGTCTTCTTTGCCCACTGTGGTTCTCACTAACCGCCCCGTGGAATTGGCAGAACCACCGCCCTCAAATCACGATACTAAGACCGACCTAAGCGCTGTGTGTACAACATGCGGTACACCTCCCTCTCATGTTTCGTGGTGTGCGCTCCGAGATGCGTCGATTTTTGCCATGCGCCTCTCACGCTCCATCTCGTCGGATCCACTGACAGCGCAGTTCCCGCCGCGCGATCCATATTCGAATATGTAAAGGTAGGGGAGAAGTTGGTTTGTGGAGCAGGCGCTTATGTTTTTCTCACAGATAACATCCATCTTCCCTTGAGCTTGTCCTGCTTTGATCCAGGCAAGGTGACGCTTTTTCTCCCTGTCAGAAGTATTCAACCTAAGAGTTGCATTGCACGGAGTAACTGCCATGGTGTTTAGGGCCGCGACGAGCGGCCCAAAAAGATTTTCAATCAAATACTACATATAATTGAACTGGTTTTATGGAGTACAAGTGTTGCCGTGGAATTACTTCAATCACAGTCATAGGGAGACGTCCGCAAGAGATATGAGAGAGACACAAGGAGAGCCGATCCCGAGCGAAGTGTATAGATGCAGAGTCGTACCGTCTGTTACCTGACCACTGGAGAAAAAAAAAGAATGAATGAATGAAAAAGGGGAAGTAATCGCTAGGAGGTGAGGCGAAGCACATGAAAATGGGTACATACATGTTCCACCAGGGCAAGGTTGTTTTTATTTGCCGAAGGGTTGCTTGAGTCGTTGTCGTTGAAGAGCGCCTTCATCTTGTCCAGAAACGTTCTGTAGTCGAGGCTCTGATCCTAGGTTCTAGGTTTGCATGCAGGAGCGATCGAGGCACGTCCGTCCCTTTGTGCTTGCCATTCCTATGTCTCAACGCTCCTTCATCCACGCGGCGCAAACCTTAACCTGACTCTCTACTGTTGGATACTCTTCTTGCTCTTCATCAGGCCGATCCAACTGAAGCACCGGGGATACCGTGATTGCGTTGAACTCTCAATTTCGGCGCCGTGCCTGACTTTCTCCTTACCGTCGACGATGCACATTGGCCCTGGTCATTATACGGGCAATCACCCCCCTCCAAGAATTCATCCCAAAACATGCACTTTCGTGCCGTGCCTACTTATACATAGAATAAACTTCCCTCAGTTTCTTCTGACTTTCTGCCATATTGCCTTTCCGTCCGCCATGCCGCCTTGAGTTGCTACACCCAGCCCGATCAGTATTACTATTGCGGTCAGCGTGGCGATCCTTCTGAATGTTGTCCACGAAGCCTTAGCCTTCTATGTTCCTGTTTTATTAGCAATTGGGGACACTTGTTAAACAATGACTTACAACCAGCGACGAGCTCCAGATCTTGATGACATATCTATCTGAGTTGTCTGGCCATGCCGCCGCCAGATAATGCTGACGATACTGAGGAGAATGGTACTGTTGGCGTCAGCTTGTGGGCCATTATATATATATGAGGTTGGCCAAGCTTTACCGTAACACATTGAACCATGGCAGATCCTGTTCCATACCTGTCAGTGATTTAACAGGTTTTCAATTGTTTTCGTACCTGCTTGATTGGATAAGCGTTGAACTTCTCGACCACTTTGGGTATCCCAGATATGTACTTTGCCGTCCACCCCTCCACTGATTGCACACTGGCCATTAAAACCCCAAGCCACGTGAATGAGGGGATGTATGGAGATCTTCAAGGGAAAATGTTGAGTCGAGACACAGCGTGTGGTCAATCGATACACATCGAGGCCGTTGGAAATGTTATAAATCAACAGCGAGTTCGTTGACGCACACCATGCACTGCTTCCGCTTAAGGTCAATGAGAACTCAAGGAAAATACGGAAGGTATAGAGCGACTAGACCGCTACATCCTGTGCTGCAACGTTGAGTCCAAAATTCTAGACCAGGGCCTGAGCCGCCATAATTGACTTTTCAGCATAAAAAACATCAGTAAAGATGACCTAGCAGTTGGGAAGGACACAGGAAACTCGTACATTTGCATGGTGTCCATGAAGCAAACCAGTATAGAGCGCCCTCCGTCGATGAAGTGCGCAGCAATCATGTGTCCCTCGCTTCGTGGAGAAGGATAGTCCGGTTCGCACACTAGTTGCTTGAAGTTTTCTACGGACCATGACGAAAGTTGAGTTCCATCCCAGTAATACCCCAATGAAACAAACCTTCATCCTCTGCTTCAGCATTGATTTCAAAAAGGAAAAGCCTTCCGGGAGTGATCAAAGCACATTTGAGCCCATCCGGGTCAATGGCCAAGCTTTGAATCAACGCATCGCATGCGATTATCTGCCCTTTAAGTCGAAACTGAGACTTGAACCAATGTAAGACCAGTTAGCCAAAGATCATAGGAAAGGGACTGACACGAATGTCTAGTGTGGTCCAGAGCTGGAGTGACCCATTTGAGCCGCAACAGACAAAGGTATACGTCCCTTCATCTCCTCTCTTGAGGTCAAGCCAGTGCAAGTCAATGGTGGAGCCCTGTTTCGCCCCGATGCTTTGTCTCAGCGTTCCCGTTTCTATGGACCAGATTTGAATGTAATCGTCATCGTCACCTTGAAAAGAGTGTTCATCAGAGTAGGAAATATTGCGAAAGAGGATTGCTCACTGGTCGACGCCAGTAATTTCGTGTCAGGAGAGAAGCGAAGACAGCTGACTCTATTGGGTCTGCCATACAAAACATGCAGAGGTTGAGACGTAAATGGTTCGGCTTCCATTGATTGGGAATACATAAGTTGCAAAAACGGCGAGGCAACGCCAGATGGGGTCACGTGACTTTATATAACCTCAGCTGTCTGTTCGCACTTGCCCTCAAACCAAGTCGAACAAGAGTTATTCCGCATAAGTCTGGTAATGATATAACTCAAGTCATGTGCCATCACATTAGAGTCTGTAACTCTGTTACGCGGCTGTACCCCTATGTGCCGCTCAAATACACTCGAAGACCCATAAGGAAGGGCCGAACGCTATCATATGCATCGTGAGTCGAAGATGATACTCAGAATCAGATATCTGTGCGTGAAGACAATGAATACCACTAGGAGTACGACGACGACGACGAATCCATCCAAAAGAGGTCGAAACGATGACCCTGCGAAGAGACCGACCAAGGCATGTCGAGTGCTTTCGTAAGCGCGGGCAAGTTCAAGATGATCTGAAGCTGTAGCAGTATAGAGCGGCATTGGTAGCGGAGGCGGAGGCATATCCTCACCATGAAAGCGGGTACCTGCCAGTAAGAGGACCCTCGCCCTCCTCTCTCTTGACGGCTTGAGCTCGGAGAGCCTGTTGAGGGGTACATCGAGTGAGACGTGGGTTTTCAACACGGCAGATAGAACGTACCTTTTCATCGCCGCAGCACACGTCCTTGTGTCCTTTCGGCGTCGAACAATAGATAGTTAGTCGACCGTCGTTGTCGGCCCGAAACACGACGGCATCTCCTCTCCACACGAACGCCTTGTCCAGCGAGAGGAGAGTCTTGTTGACGCCCATGGAATCTCCCTGGCGATAATAGACGACAAAGGAGCCGGCGAGAATAGAAGCCTTTCCGATCCAAACGGTTCCATCTCCGCCGAGGACAGCTTCGACCAAAGGATAAGAGGCCCCACGACGAGTAACGAAAGTTGGCACGGAAATCAAGTGAGGTTTACTGCCCTCGACCGACAAATGGAGAGCCTGAACATCGACTCGCTGGCATTGCACTCGTGAAACGGTGGTCAATCCCTGAAGATCACGAATACTCACTTCGTATGACTTGCGTCCCCTGTCAACGAATATGTTCAATCTCGAAAGAAATATTCTCTGAGTCCTGGGCATGGCGGTGGGTGATAGAGTTCATGAAAGGGAACCAGACGCCACTACCTCACTCGAGCCGTCGTTCGCACAATTGACACGAAAGAGGAGGAGAAAGCAAGGATACCAAAATCTGGACAACATCAACACGAGGTCAGATAGGTGCCATATGGAGCCTAATTTCGGAGAACGACACGAAAATTCTCCACAGGTTATGGGAGAAACTGGCCATATGCATGGGCGGATTTCGACCATTCGGACGATGCGTGTTCTGCCATAAAAAGGAACCCATCAAACGTATTAAAGGAGGCTCTCGCCTTTCATGTCTGCGATTTTCCGTTCACCACCAGCCAGTACATTGACCGCCCTCGCGTCTCGAATCCGAGCAGATGAACAAGTACACGGTCGGTCGTACGCTGGTCGAAGAGTCCTCCACACTGATCCGGCTGATAGAACACATTGCTGAAAGCGATTTACTTCCCCGTACGCGGGAGGTCAAAGGGCCTCGCTGTCCCTACACTCGAATTCGAGGGCAAGAAGTATCCCGTCACGGAGACGATCATGGGTCGAGACAGCGTTGGCTTGGTCAAAAGGGTATCGGTGACCATCCACAGAGGCGAGAAGATGTACATCTTCAAGATGTTCTATCGGTACAATTTTTCTTGGCCGCAAAGTCGCGCAGCAAAGGAATGTCACAAAGATTCGAGATGGCGAGGCGATATCCTCGTCTTTCTCGAGGGAGAAAGGGTGGACTACGTAGGCATTGTCGACTGGAAGCAACGCAGCCTAGCGAGGAGAGCGGTATCAGAGTACGTAGTGGCGCGAATGTGTTCGCAGAGAGACGGCTTACCCTGTCGACAGGTTCCTAACGGAGGCCCAAGAGTGCATCGAAGACGCCAAGGCTGCGGGAGAGGGAGAGGGAGAGCCGCAGTTCCCGTTGGAGCTCGCGTTCGAGATAGAAGGAGGAGCGGAGTAGGAGTCGAACAGGCTGTCGCTGGTCGCTCGAGCACGGCGTCCACGCTCTGCCTCGCCTGAACATGGTTGATATCGTTCGATTCCGATTTCTCGAAGGATGTACGCACGTATAGAAGCCGTAAAAAGCGGCAAATGATCACGCATGAAGAGGCACCCGCGATCCTGGAAAATCAGAGGTGGAACTATAGAGGATGGGGGAAAAGCAGGAGAACGACGGACCTGCAGTGGACCGAGAGGGGGAAGGGTCTTGTTGTCTACGGTCGCCATCGTGAGAGGATCGAAAGAGCTCCAGGTCGCGCAGGGATCGCCTTCCTCACCGATAGCTCATATCGACGCTGGGAGCACGGCGGAGAGATGGTATATTATCGATTGGCTGTTGCGGTTGATGTTGAGGCTGACTTGGATCAAGCGACGCGATGGCACAGACAAAACAAGGCAATACAGCCAGTTGACCCGCAAACTCGTTGATTCGATCCATTCTCGTGTCTCTCCGCGTAGGGCAACAATACCGATATTTCTCACTGGCGTCTGTGGTATACTCTGCACGCAATGGGCGATTACGCAGTACGTATGTGTCCGCATCTGCTGTTACGCTGCTTACGATTTCCGCCTTCTGCAGCGTCGCTTTCGTTCATATCTTCATTTCACTGGCTCGCCTCTGAAGCCGATTCGAAGGCGTCTTTGGATTTCTCTCTATTTTTCTTAGGTTTCCTCGTGGCACTTTTCTCTGGGTTTCTCATCTCTCGACAGTCTCGCGCCTACGCAGACTAGCACAGTATCGGGTAGCAGCCCGGCCCCAGAGGATGTCGAGAATGACGCAGGTCAGCCCCTCTAGCACGCAGGTCAGCACCCTCAGCAGCTTGAGCGATGTGGGTGAGGTGGAGAGAATGGTTTTCGCGGCCCCCTTTCAAAGCCAGCCTCCCTTGCTTCTTACCTCAACTATACCAGGAATAAGCACGTTCTTTCGCTCATGCGGAAGATTCTGTCGTCTACCATTCATTCCTCAAACCCATCCCAGGCTTTTACGTTCCGTACAGCAGATGGGTATTCGTCTCTTCATTTAAGGGTCGGTGGACTTCTCTTCTCCGTTTACAGTTCGATGGATGTTTACATCATGTCCTCCGCAATGATTCGTACTCCAGGCTAGCCAATGATCGTCAGCATAACAGTCGTCACATCTCTACTGCTTGCCAATGCCGGACCCCCAGTAGGAACACTCTTGATCTGATCTTGAATTCGCCCCTTCCTCGCGTCTCCCTGCAATCATCATACAATCGGTAAGGATGTTGCGTACCAATATATATTTGCCTCCCGGATTATCTGTTATGAACTTTCTGCGCTATGATTAGATATACCTAAGCACTGTGCTATTTCGTTCTAACTTTCATCGGCAGCGGTCGTGATGCCATTCCGTCAATGAACAGGTGCTGGCCCGTGTGGTGTCGGCTACGCGACTTCTAAGAAAAGAACACGAGACTTTGTTGGCGAGTTAAAATACTTGCGATAACCAGTTATCGGCTGTACAGATTTGGTGAACGACACAAGAAGAAATAGTGGGCTGCTGGTTCGACAGTTTTCAGCTTGTTATATGAGAGAATTCAGCTCGCCATGCAACCTTGGAGATTAACCTTGAGTTTCCATAACTGAAGTGTGCCAAATGACAAAATTCAACCGACTTTGAAACATCAATGCCATTGTGTGTTATATGTACAACGTCTTTCATGAGCAGACTTGGCCACTCTACTCCTCCCAATCCCTTCTACCACCTGATCCTTACTGTGGGGTGAACAGGTTTCATACATTTGTCATGTCTGAAGATAAGCCGCTGCTGATGCAAACGAAGTCAGAGTATCCAAATATTCAGCAGGAGGGTTAGTCAAAAAACGGAGATCTTGAGGTAACACGACAATTTCATCATTGATGACAACGCGAAGGACGCGGAGCTTTGGTAGCCGTGCCAGCAACTTGAGTGACTTGTCTGTTAGAGTGCCGGTGTTGAATTGGTATGTTGGCAAAACAAACTCTTGTAGTGAAGGCCATGAGTTGACAATAGCTGCGATATCGCTGTCGAAGACTGCCAGGGAACTCCGCGAAAAGTTCTCGATATGTAATGCCCGTAAACCGCGGACAGATAGGAGGGGTGAAAGGCAAGACTGGAAATCAAGTATGTCGTAGGTCTTCAATGTGGCGAACTGTAGGGTCGAAGAGGAATTCTGTGCGATGGAATCTAAGCATGTGGTCCATTCCTCACAGTCGGCATGCGAAGTAAGTACAATCTTGAGCAAATTATTGGTAGCGGACAAAACAGTGTGCATGCTGGTGACGCCGGCTTGTAACTCGAGGAAGCGAATGCTACCGAGTGAGAAGGCTGGTAAAGGTTTCATTATGAGGTTGTCTGGGATGACCAATGACAGGCTGCTCAAGCACGGCTGGGTTGATGATTGACAAAGAAACCCATGCAGTGCCGAGGCCCCATCATCGGAACGACCCTTTGGGAGGCAGATAGAGAGATGGGAGAGGAAACGAAGCTGGGAGACAACTTCAAAGGAGCAAGCCTCCATACTTGAAAGAAACAGCCTGGATATTTTCGGGGCATGATCCACCAGGGTGACAAGATGGGAATGTGTGCTCTGGAAACCAGACAGGGATGCCTCTCGCAAGGATTCAGAGAGGAAAGGACGAAGATTGAGTTGAAAGGATAGAAAATGAGGGGGAGTGAGGAAAAGGCGCAGTTTGGGGAATATGGTCCGATGAGAGCAGTGCTCGAAAAGCTGCATAAAAATGAGGGGGTCGATGTCAACAGGGCCGGATGGGATAGAGGAGAAGATGGAAAAGATGGAGTGGACGAGTGGCGCATATATGTCAAAGCGGATACAGTCATTGGGCAGCAGGGGGCCATCCAAGCGCTAGGGGAGTGAGATGAGAGGTAGTACATTGAAATCGAGATGACACCTACCCACTTGCCACCCATGAAGTGAAGACGAGGGATGAGCATCAAGAGGTAAATAGAAGATGGAAGGTCTCTCCAGAGGAGGGTGATTGCAGGCTGATAAAGCGAACGAGAGGTTTGGGCCAACGCGGGCAGGTCAAGAGGTGTGAGACCATCCACGATCTTTTGCAGTATTGCGGGTTCCTCGAAGATTTTCGCGAAGGCGCAAGCACCTATCTCTGAGGAAACCTACCGAAGGTCAGACAGCATGATTGTGAAATAAATGAATGGAGAAACGAACTGCGTTGACGTGGTTCATTGGAAGGAAGCCTTTCGAAATCAAACACGTAGGGATGTCGTTGAGTTTAACGTTACGATGAAGTGGCATTGGTACAACGCAGTAGTTAAATCGAGTTTGGGGAACACCACGTGCTCGGTTGGGACAAACGGTGGCCGGGTGTGGCAGCTTCGCCATTCCAAGGGGTTTCCTTTTGCGGACCAGGACCAAACTATGACCGAAATGACCGAATGCGTGTCACGTGATACGAGGATTGCGAACTAAGAACCCTGCAAGGCTCAAGCCGAAGGGTGATACGAAAATGATGACGAAATGAGACGCCTGCTGAAGAGTTTGAGCACGATTTCGGACGAAAACCCTGGCCAAAAAAGTGCACAGAATTGCTTCCGGAACACCCTTGAAATACCAATTTTTCACGGGTGTACATACCTTCCGTAGAAGCGAAAGTCACTGTTCATCCAGCCGCATCATCGTGATTCGTTGGCCTTGTGGTCAAAATCTCTAGCATCCAACATTTTCGCTTGGCTTCACGGTCTAATTTACGAGTTGTACATGTGTATGTCCAGCAGAAAGAATTACTGTGAGGTAAGGCCCCTAAGATGGGCAACAAGGAGGAGGTCTCGAGAGGGAGCACAAGGCTTGGAGCTTGAAAGTTAAATTATGATACTATAGATAGACAAATGCAGATTTGTAGGCATGGAGTGCACTATCGCTGAATTATGGGAGCAAGACATAATTAGATGATTGAGGACAATCCGCGCTCGTTCATAGAAGCCGACACTGGTACTATGTCTAATAAGCAGGGGGCAATGAAATCTGGCAGATGGGTGTCGGCCTCAAGGCCCACTGGGGGGTAAATCACTGTCTTCATTCTTCCATCCGGAAGTCAGACATAAGATGGTGAAGATGTTTCTGAGCAAATCCATCAGTGGAAGACGTCCTTCTAGGCCAGACAACGGTTTCATCTGCGACTTGCAGCTCAACAACACAGAGATGTTTTAACTTCAAGAGATACTCAATGCCAAGGAGTGTTATGCCCGAAAAGACCAGGCGTCGGTGTGTGGGTGTCAAAAAACATTCCAGCCGAGGCCACATGGTCGCAATGGATAGGATATCCCTATCACGTAACCAGACGAAACCTCCTCGCTGGGTGGACACTTTCAAAGTGCGGATGTTGGGTGCTACGGCCAAAGGGATGAAGGCGGAACGGAAGTCCAAGAAACAGGTTGCTTCTCCGGCTAGGCAGGTTAGCGTGCCTGCTGATGTCCGGGCAAGGTACGTAAAACAGATGTGCCAATCCAATGATCCTTCGAGGAACGGGAGGAGGATGACTTCAACAAGGTTGGATGTCCCACGCAAAACAGGTGCGAACGTGGTGACATGGCCTTTAAGTTTGATGTACCGGACGCCGGAAAGCGATCGGTGGGGGAGTTTGGCGAGCGGTAGGGCTTGAGTCGCGGGTGTCACAAGAGTGAGGTTGGAGATGGTCGGTAGAGTGTGTAAGCGCGACAGGAATCTATGGAGGCGAACTGGGATTGAAGCGAGAAAAGGGAAAGGGATGCGGTTGAAACAGAGGATTAATGTGGTCAAAGCTGATAACTGAGAAATGTGCAAGGTCAGCTGTCGCGGAAGGGCACCGTTAAGCAAGAGTGTATGAATGGACGGCGAAACGTCAGCCAAGTCCTTCAAATACAGCGACGATGGGCCACGCATGAACAAATGCGCTTCTTCAAGGCGTGGAGTGAAGAATGGGATGGGTATGGCCACGTCGCGAGTAAAGGAGGGGGGTACGACTGCCTTGCGAAGCTGAGGCAACGGGGTAGGCGAAACTTTGGCAAGGATGTTGAATGTTTGAGGATCGATGTCGGAAGGTCCATCGCAAGTCATGGAGAAGAGGTTCAAGACCTCGAATACGAACTGTGAGTAGTATTCGAATCGACGCAGGTCGGATCGAGTGAGCGAGCTAGGGAGTGACTGCAAACGGAGTGAGGAAAGCCCGTCGACGCCGAAACAAAGAGATACATACCCATTTGCCACTCCGGACGTATAAACCCGGGATGAGCTTGAGGAGATGGATAGAAGACGGTAAAACCCTCCATACAGCCGGAACTACGTGCTTGTTCATAGATTTTGAGGTA
>MPNV01000417.1:0-10902 GCA_013376435.1 Cyclocybe cylindracea
ACGCCTTGTCCTCCACAACGCGAACAGGTGGGGGCAAGACGCTCGTAAAGTCGTAATGAGGGACGAACTCGTCCCCATCCTCGACCATTACCGCATTGGGGACCTCCATCACGTCGTCAAAGTCAGGCGTAAACAGATTCGGGACAGGCGCAGGTGAGATGGCCCTTTGCACCTCGCTGGACCTCACAGGCATTGGCACGGGTCTGTTAAATAGGCTGCCTGGCGCTTGCGACGCGACAAAGCCGGGGAAGTTCATGCTAGGGCTGATCGCCATCGCGTAGGGATTGGGCGGCTGCGCGAAAGCGGGCGGCTGAAACGCCAGGCGGCACCCATAGTGTCCAATGTAAGGGTAAGGGTAAGGGTAGGGATTTGGCGCAGGCATTGGACGAGGTCCATAGAGTGGCATCGGGGGAACGCACTGAACCATAGGCTGCCCAGAGAGGTGGCCAAGTGCGCCGACTGCGGGGACGATAGCTGGAGGCATGAACCGCATCCTGGGGGCCACTGGAAGAGGCATAGGACTATGGATGAGAGGAGGGGCAGCAGACACAGCGTGGCTAATGACTTTTGGCAGCTCTGGCCAGAGCTGTATCTCTTCCTCCTCAATCTTTATCTCTCGCTTTATCTCTAGCTCGACAAAGGACGACTCCAGAGAGGAAACAGACGACGTAAGTGGCGGGACCAATGGACCAGCTCGGATCGGTGCTGGCTCGGGCACGGACATGCAAGCCAAAAGCCCTTCGACTTCATCCTGTTCGTCCATTTTCTCGTCCTGATGACTACGGGATCCCTCCTGGTCAAATGAACGACCGTACGTAGTGTCGCGGTCTTGTTCCATAGGGTTGAGATAATCCTCGACCATTACCGTACCGCTGGGCAACAGGGCGTTCATCGCATTCGGATCGAGGCCATCCCTCGCGCAGTAGAGCCGTAGGCATTCCCTCTTGTGACTGCCGAGCGTAGAGCCTCTGCCAAACGTCTCGGTGCACCCAGGTACCGGACACTTGAAGGGACGCAGGCCGTTCTTACTGTAGGATATGTAAGCATGAAGATGCTGGGTGAACGAGTAGGTGACCAAAACTGACTGTAATTTGTTGACATGTCCGATAATGGCCCCTAGCCTGGAGCCCGTGTAGTTGCAGTCAGGGTACGGGCACTGGTATGTGCTAAGAACATGAAGTTGCCAACGTTCGGTATTCGTAATCTTAACAATTAGAAGAAGGAAAGAGACGTACGGGATCGAGCGGTCTGCGGGCATTATCGTGTTGTGATTGGGAGAGAAAGGAAGCTCGGTCGGTGTGAAGGATAGGAAGATGCAAGGCGTCCAACCGCGTCGAAACGCGAACTTATACCATGAATGATGTTACAGGGCATTTGTTCCTGTCCTCCCTTTGCGGTATCATAGCAGTCAAAGCGAGGTTGTACTGGCTTGAATAGCCGACCATGCGGACGGGACAAAGCACAATGATGAGCTACATATAGTAGTGGTCTTTGTACTGTACATAGCAATCATCAAAGCGCGGAAGAGGGGCGATACGGACACAAAGCGCGTACATATGCATTTGGATTTTCTTTGGATGAACGTATGCGTCAGGGATGGGCGAGGGTGTCGGTGACGGTTTGAGTGTCGAAAATCTGAGAATCTGGCTTCGGTCTGCTCATGACTTTCTGCTTTCGATATCAATGGCAGGCGTGATACTCTACATTTTTCTTTCTGGTATTCTTGTGTAGATCGGTTATACACCTCATGGTGTACGAGCGATCCACTCTGTATGCCTCCTCACAAGCTCCGCGACAATGTCTTCCTCGATCTCCTTGAGAGGAAAGCCAGGTGTTTGGTTCGTGTGTGCGACGTTGATCCGGAGCCAGTACTCCGAGAATTCGTCAGAGCCGTCGGTGGCAGGCCCAGGGTTAGGTGGAGGGCCATGTAGGTGCTTCTTTGAGACGAAGACGACCTCGAACTTGCGTCTGTGCAGATCGTTCCCAATCACAACCTGATGCCCGTACCGTTCAAGTGCTTGGCGGGCTTTTGGAAGGAGGAGATTGTCGTCTGTCTCGAGCTAAAGGAGATAATGCAGATAAGAGAGTGGATTCAGGTACAAGGCAGAGGTATAGGAAAAGAAGAAAGGTCGACAAACCTTGAACGAAATCACATATCCGCCTTTCGTCCAGTCTTCAGCCAACGGCTTGAGAAGTTTGGGCACTTGATCCATCTCTATTGAGAGGTTGCCCTTGCCTGACTGGATCTTGTGTTCGGACTAAACGCACAAAACTTTGTCAGTATCCTAAAAATAGCATCGCAGCCGAAAGATAAGATACCATCTTCTGCCTGGGCAAGAAAAAGTCGCTGACGGCGGCTGCGAGGTAGAACATCGCCCTCCGGCCCACAACCGCCAGCTCCTGGCTGAGTGCACGCAGAAGCCATAGGTAGTCGTCGACGGTGACGAATGTGAGGGTGTGTAGCGTCCCGAGGGCGTGGACACGTTTGTATTCCGTGAGCACGTTCAACAGGTCGTGTCGCTTGTTTGGCGTCACCGAGATACCCGGATCCGCGTCAGGGGACGACGAGGACGGAGGCTCGATCTCGAGGAAGTCGAGGAATGGGTTCGTCGAGTGTGAATAGTGTCGGCTGAATGGCTGTAGACTAAACTGTCGGTGCATGAAGATGACAGCGTAGCCTGCCTTGAGGAAATACTCTGCAGAAGTGGCGCCACGGGTTCCTGAAGGTCAAGAGCCGGTTAACTTTCGTGACGCCCTGGGAGGGGGAAATGGGCCCACCAGCACTGAAATTGTCCAGGAATCGTACACTAAGGAGGGCAGCGAGTTCAGCTGTGGACTTTTGGGGCGCGATAGCAGGGCGCTCACACATTGAGCTCCAAAGGCACCGTCGTACCACCACTCTAAGAGATAAAAGCCGTGAAAACTGCTACATGTGTGATAGAACACAAGACACACCGTCACCAGAACCACATTCCTGCCTTCCTTTGCCTGTCTTTTCACGAACTCGCGCGCTTGCTCCACGTTGTGCTGGAGAGTAGGCGGGGGCGGTTGTGAAGCAAAATAAGCCTCGGCCGAGAAGGACATGTTATCGATGGGTGTCGTAGCTGCTCCTACAAGGAGCGGAGGGCCCTCGATCTGGTCAAGGTTGTTTGGCCGGGGACGCTGAAGGGGTGTACGACCTTGCTGGGGTCTTTCCATTTAGGGTTGAGATAAAAATCCTCGGGGGACCCCCAATTTTACCCGTGTTTTACCCCCCCGCTTTGGGGGGCAAAAAACAGGGCGTTCAAATTTTTCGATTTCGGGGGGATACGAGGGCCATTTCCCCCTCCCCGGCCGCCAGGGTAAAGGGGAAGCCCCCGGTTTAACGGCAATTGTTCCCCTTTCTTTGTGGGGGAACTGCCAAAAGGGGCGTTAGACCCCCCCCGCTTTGCCAAAAAACAAACGTCTGGGTGGGCAAACGCCAAAGGTAACCGGGGGGGACCCACTTGGGAACAAGGGGGGCGGGGGGGCAAAGGGCCGTTTCTGTACCTGGTAAGGGATATGTTAAGCATTGGGGAAGATGGCCTTGGTGTTGAACCGAAAGGTAAGGTGAAACACCAAAAAAAAACTTGGGGACTTGTTAATTGGGTTTTTGGGGATACCCAATTTTTTGTCCCGAAATAATGGGGGGGGCCCCCCCTAAAGGCGGGGCTTTGGGGAAAAAAAGCCCCCCGGTTGTAGTTGCATAACAAAGGTCCCCAAAGGTGGTTTACCGGGGGCCACTTGGGTATTTGTGCTAAAAAAGGAACAACAACACAATGCGTAAAAAAGGTTGCCCAATGCGGTTCGTATTCCGTAATCTTAACAAAAAAAATTTTAAGGGAAAAGGGGAAGGAAAGGAGGCGGAGTACGGGAAAATTCGGCGGAGCGGGTTCTATGCGGGGGGGGGGGGCAAATTATCGGTGTTTTGTGATGGCGAGGAAGTGAAAAAAGGGAAATGCTCCCGCGCGGTTCGGTTGGGTGAAGGGGGACATAAGGAAGATTGGGCAAAAGGGGCGGGTTCCCAAACTCACAGTAAAAAAAAACCGGGCGCGTCCGAAAAAACTCAGCCGCGGGAAACTAAAACTGATTCTGTTACCCCAAATTGAAAATTGATGTTTAAACAATCAGGGGGCCAAATTTGTTTGTCCTTGATATTTCCCCTCCCTTGCCCGGTTTAAACTCATAATAAGGCAGGTGATCAAAAGGGCGAGGTTTTGTAAAGATATAACTTGGGCTCTGTTGAAACTCAAGAACCAATTTCAAAAAACCATAAAAAGCCCGGGGACCCATAATTTGCGGGCCGGCGGGGCATCCACATGCAGATTCAAAAGCACCACCGACAGAACGAAATGAAAAAAAAAAAAAAGCTTTACCCATAATAAGTAGGTTGGGGTCCTTTTTGGTTTACTGGGTTTTAACAAATAAAAAGGCCAGAATCATCAAAAAAACAATGCGGGGCGGGAAAGAGGGCGTCGCATATAGCGGAGCCAAACAACAAAAAACAACAAAAAGATAGGCGGCGCCTTAACATAATTATTTTGGGCATTTTGGGGAATTTTCCTTTGGAGTGGAATTTGAACGTATTTGTCTGCCGTTCCAAATAAGCGGGCCGGATGCGGGGCGAAGGGGGGTTTTGTCGGTGTGAACGGGGGTCGTTTTGAGGCTAGGTGTCACACAAAAAACATAGCACATAAAAGAGGAAAATAATATTACTTTTTTTGGAGGAGGAGAGAAAGAGTTTTGCGCTCTGGGCGCTCGGTCTGCTTCCACTGATTGGGGGACCTTTTTATCTGGTTTCGATAAATTCCAAGAAATGGGGGGGGGCAAGGGCCGTGATTTTACCTCTTACCATTTTTTTTCTTCTTGTTATTCTTGGGTTTTTGGTAGAAATCCGGGTTATTTTACAAACCTCTGATCGGCGTAGTAGACCCGGAGCGGATTCTCCCACCTCTGATTATGGCCCTTTCCCTTCCCACCAAAAAGCCTCCGCCGGACCCAAATAATTGGGTGTCCTTCCTTCGAAACTCTTCACTATCTTCCTTGAGGAGGAAAAAAAAAGACGCCAAAAGGTCTGTTTTTTGGCTATCGGTGTGTTTTTTGGGCGGGAACGGGTTGATCCGGGAAAAAAAAAAGGCCCCCAGGGGTTTCACAACTATTTCGCCCGAAAAAGGAAATTTCGTTTTCAAAAAAGAGAGGGGTGGGGGGAAAAGGGGGGGGGGCCCCCGGTCCGGTGGGGCAGGCCCCCCAGGGTTTTTTTAGGGTGGAGGGGGCCATGTTTTAGGTGGCCTTTTCTTTGAGGGGGGGGGACGAAAGACGGTGACCGGTTCGAAAACTTTGGTCTGGTTCTGCAAGATACGTTTCCCCCCCAATCAAACAAGAAATCCTGGGAATTGGGGCCCGTTTTAACCGTTTCAAAAAGGGTTTGTGTGGCTTGGGCCCTGGGCTTATTTTGGGGATGAAGGGGAGGAAAAGGAATTTGGTACCGGGTTTTTCTGTCTCGAAAGGCTAAAGGAAGATAGGAACATTCTGGAGCGCACAATAAAGGGGATTAAAAGGAGAAGGCGTGGGTCTGATTTTTCTTCAGGTCACCAAGGGGGGGGGGCCAAAGGGGAGAAACTGCGGTGACTAGGGGACAAAGAAAAAAGGAGAAGGGTCGGGGGGAACAAAAAAAAAAAAAGAACCGCTGTGAAAAAAAAACCGGAAAAAAAATTTTTCCCAGCATATTCCCGGCCCCTTTTTCGGGTTTCCCCCAGGGTTTCTTTCAGCCCATAAAAAACGGTGGAGACCAAAGGGTTCTTGTGCAACCCTTGGATCCCATCCTCTAATTCGTTGAGCAGAGGGGGGTTGGGGGGCGCCCCTTTGGGCCTGGGGGACTTGGGGAACATTTCTTGTTGTTCGGGGGGGGACTGCAGAAGATAAAAAGCGGGGCCCCTCTCTCTCACCAAAAGTAAAAGGAGAAAAACTTTTTTGTTCAGGTATCCCTAAAAAAAAAAAAAAATTAGCAAAAAGTCGCAAAGGGGCGAAAAAAAAAAGATTTTTTTAGGATAACCATTTTTCTTGGCCTGGGGGCAAAAAGGAAAAGGGGCATAAAAAAGCACAAGTTTTCCGCTTTGGAATCCGGGCGGGGGCTGCGAAGGTAGGGAAACATCCGCCCCCCCTTCCGGCCCACAAAAACCCCGCCCAAAGCTTCCCTGGCCCTGGATTTTGCAACGGCAAAAAGGGAAAAAGCCAGTAGGTTTTTTTAGTCGGTCGGGGACGTTGGGACGAAAAAATTGTTGGAGGGGGTTTGTTTTGGTAGGCGTCCCCGAAAAGGGGGGCGTGGGGGAAACACGGTTTTGTTGTATTTTCCCCCGGTGTGACAATAGGGCAAACGTTTCCAATCCGGGGGGGTGCGTTTTGATCGCTCTTGTTTTGCGTTCCCCCCCCACATAACCCGAAAAATTTTAAAAAAACCCGAATCCGTTTGCAAGGGGGGGGGGGGACGACTGGAAAAAATAAAGGGAAAAACCTGGGGGAGGCTCGATCTCGAGGGGGAAAGGGGTCGAGGGGAAACAATGGGGAGTGTTTTTTCCGGTCTGAAGTTGGTTGTAAAAATTTAAAGTGTTTTCGGGGGCTGAAAATTGTGGCTTGTAGGACTGGGGGACAAAAAAAAAAACTTGTCCGGTTTTGCATTTTTGGGAAAGCGGATGGACAAGGGGCTGTTAAGGCCTGGCCGTTTGGAGTTGAAAAATACTGTGCGGGCATGGAAAAAAAAAAGTGGGCGCCAACGGGTTTTCTAAAGGGTTTTTTCAAAAGAGGGCCGGTTTAAACCTTTTTTTTTTCCCTTTGACGCCCCTGGGGGGGGGAAAAGATGGGGCCCCCCCAATCTCACGAGCCACTGCGAAATTTGATGCCCAGGGGGGGGAAAAATTCGTTACCCCACAAAGGGAAGGGCAAGGGGCGAGGTGTCTTGCCCACAAAGCCTGTTGGGGGGGAACTTTTTTTTTCTGGGGCGAGCCCGGATATAACGATGGGCGGCACGGGGTGGGCGCGACGTTCACTAAAGCATTTTTTGGGAAAAAGGCTTCCCCCCCCAAAAAAAAAAAAACAGGCACCCCCTCGGGTCGTTACCTCTACATCCACCCTACCTCTAGAAGATAAAAAAAAAAGGGCCGTGGGAAAAAAAAAAAACTTTTGCTTTACATTGTTGTTTTCTTGGATTAAGAAAAACCACCAAAAAAAGGACAACCCGGGGTCACCAAAAGGAAAAAAAAAAACCAACAATTTTCCTTTGCCTTCCCTTTTTGCTTGTCTTTTTTTTTTCCCCCCCCCCACGGAAAAAAAAAACCTTCCCGGGCGGCAAAAACTTTTTTTGCCTTTCCCAACCGTTCCGTTTGCTGGGGGAGAGGTTAAGGCGGGGGGGGCGGTTTTTGTTTTTGGGAAGGGGGCAAAAATTTTTTTTTTAAAAAAAAAAAAAAAGCCTCGGCCCGGGGGAACCGAAAAGGGGGGGGGACCATTTTTTTTTTGTTTACAATCGAAAGGATGGGGGTCCGTTTTTAAAAGCTTTGCTTTTTCCTACCAAAAAGGGGGAGCGGGGGGAGGGGGGGGGGGCCCCTTCGAAAATTTCTGGTTTTTCAAAAAAAGGGTTTGTTTTTTTGGCCCGGGGGGGAACCCCGCTTGGAAAGGGGTGTACGGGGAAAAACCTTGCCCGGGTGAAAAATTACCCGCCAATTGGGGTTTTACATCCGGTGGGGCAAAAGGGCCAATATTTTTTGGGGGGGGAAAAAACCCCTGGGGTCCGGGGAGGTATTTGGGGGCCCCCGCGGTTTCCCGGGGCCGGGTTGGAATTTTAATACGTAACTCCCATAATAAAATAATGCTGTTCGCCGAACATTTATATAAATCCACAACCACCGGGGGGTGACCCTCTGTGTCTCGTCCCTATAGATGGGGGGCCTGCTTGTTGCCCGATAATTCGACCATAAAATATATATAATAAACTCGGGTGCGAGGGCTGGGCATCAAAACAGGTGGCCTTTCCCAGCCCCGGGGGGGCTCAAAAGCGGGGCGCGGGGCGCCCCTCCAATTCTGTTCAATTTTTCCTCCTTTCAGGTTTTAGGATAGAAATTTTTAAAACGCGTACGGGGGGAAAAAAACCAAAAAAAAACGGGTCTCCCCGGGGCTGTTACTTTGAAAAATTCCCCCGTTTTTCTTCAATTTTATAATAAACAAACTTGGCGGGGGGGCGGGGGAAATTTGGGTCTTGGGGCGGGAAAAAACAAAAATCGCCCCACCCAAAAAAACCCCCCACCCCAAGGGGGGACGGGAAGGGAAATAAAAACCGTAAGGGGGGCGGGGGGGCTTTTTTTGCCCGGGCCCCCACCGGTGGATCCACAATAAAAACTCCCTGGAGAAAAAAAAAAGGCGTAAGGCGGCTTTTTCGTTATCCCCGCTCCCTGGAAAACCTTATAAATTTTTTTTTTACCGTTTTCCGCTCGAAGGAGGGCCACCTGCCCAAAATGGATTTTGTTTGCTGAATTCCAAACAAAAGCCCCACCATTTTTTTCTCCTTCCCACCCACCCTTTTTCAACCTTTTGAAAATTTTCCTTCAGAAATCCGATTTTTTTAACTTTTTGAAAGGGGAGAGGGGAGACAAACTTGCGCGGGGGCAAAAAGGTATTTTTTCTTTGCGTTTAGAAAATGAAACAATTAAGTGCTCCCCGAATCCATCCAAAACCCGGGACGGGTCCCCCGGGACCCTGGGGAACGGGGGGGGCCAAAAGGGGTTCCCGGGCCCCAAAATTTTTTCCGGTGTCCACGCCCGGGGGGGGGGGGGAAAAAAAATAAAAAAAAGTTATGTAAGGCTATGCCCCTTTATTTGTTGGTCCTTTTTTCTTCCCTAAGAAACACCGAAATCAACGTAAAAAACATACAAACCCGAAAACGAACATTCAACCGGAATAGGATAAGACAGACCGTTAATAGGCCCACCAATCAACACCGAAAGGCTGACCGGAGCGGCGCATCGCGGCCTTGGGGGGAGGAAAAAAAAAAAAGACCGGTTTTTTTTCAAGGGGGCGGTTGCTCGGTTTTGCGGGGCCAGGGGGCGTTTAAAGGGTTTTAATCCCTTCGGGGCGCGGCCGGAGCAAAGGGGGGGGGGGGGGAAAACCCCGGGGGCAAGAGGGGGAAATTGCAATTTTTGGCCCTTTGCTCGGGAGGGGCCCGGCGAGGGCCCTTTGGGGGACCCAGGGGGAAAATAATGGGGGGGAACCAGGGGCTGTTTGGGCTTTGGGAAAAATTTTCTTCCTTTTCTCTTTTTCCTCCTTTCCCCCTCCGGTTTGTGTTTGTTTTGAGGAGGAGGGGGGAATTTCAAAGGGGGCCCAACCAGGGCAACCTTGTTGTCCCATTTCCCTGGAGGTTTCCAAAGGGGGGCCCGCCTTGCCACCTCGCCCGGGGGCTTTCGGGAAAATCTAGGTACGATCGGGGGGGGGGGGGCCAAGGGGGGCCCAATTGCAAATTCCCCTCTTTTTTTGGCCCCCGTTTTCCTTTGCCTTCCCGGGCGGGCGCCGAAGGTTAAAAACCCTTTAAAAAGGCCCCCCCTGCCCCGACACCCGAAAAAGGGGCAAAACTCTGGGGACCGGGTCTCTTTTCCCAAAGGCCCGTTATCTTTTTTGGGCCCTCCCGCCTGTTTGTTTAACCATGTGCTCGAGCCTAGTTTTTTTGTTCGTTTAAACGGCTTGGGAGGTGTTTTGGGAAACAGGGAAAGGGGGGGGGGAGCCCAAACCCAATAAAGGGGGGCAAAAAAGCTACCCTAAATTACCTCCTCCCCCTTTCGCTCGCTGCGTCAGAACACGGACATATCTCTTGGGCGGAAGAAACGTTTGGCCCCGTTTTTTCCCAAGGGTCTGGAGGAACGGTTCCGTTTGATTTTTTTTGTGGGATCCGAAAACACCTTGTACCGAGCAGGAAATAAAAACTTGCCCACTGGGTTCCTCAAGTATGGAAAAATTCCCCCAAAAAGGGGGTTTTATTTTTTGATGTTTTGGCGAGAAAAGAGGTAAAACGGGAAAAGGGGGGGCTTTGTTTGGAAATTCGAAAAGCAACAAAAAAGAATACAACATCCATTTTTTTTTTGGGGCCAAAGTTGGGCCTTTTCCCTTCGGGTGGACGACGGGTTATTTAAAAAGGGTCGGAAGTGGGGAAGGCGAGGGGGAAAAGAAAAGCTTACCGGAGATTCCAGGGGAAAAATTTTTTGTTGGAATTTCCCACCCCCCGGTTGGGGGGCGGGGCAGGGGCCGCCCCCCCTAACGGTTTATTTTCCCTTCCGTTTCCCTGTGGTTTTGTTTTTGGGTTTCTGCAATTGTTTCGCCCCAAAGGAACCCATTTTCCCCGCCCCCGCCAACGTTGCTGTTTTATACATTGAGGGGGGGGACGGAGGGGATTCAGTTAGGAGGCGGACCGGTTTGTTTTCCCCGGGGAAGTGAAAGAGAGGTTAAAAAATTTTTAATTGCCAAAAACCCCTGGGAAAAAGGGGGATTGGAAAAAAAGATTGCACAGAAGCGCTGGGGAGCCGCTGACAAAAAAGCTTGTCTGAAAGGGCCCATCCTGTTGGTCTACGCCCGAGTCGTTTCGTCTGGTGTGCAGAAGAACCGCGCCTTTTTGGGGGGCGGCGGGGTTTTCCGGTTGTTGTTTTTTTGGTCGGCCCCCCCGATTGGGGTTTCCACGGGGGGGGCCCGGGGGGGAAAAACCCCGGCCCGGGGGGTGGAACCCCCAAAACCCCTTTTCCCGCCAAAGCCCAGAGGGGTTTCCAAAATTTTTATGTTTTTGCACCGAATAAAAAAAACCATTTTTTTTTTTTGGGGGGCGTTTTTATTTCCCCGGGCAAAAAACGGGTTTCCCGT
>MPNV01002792.1:0-33034 GCA_013376435.1 Cyclocybe cylindracea
AAAGGAAGAACGAAGACTAAACGTGCCCGATTGCGAGGCATAGGCCCAGCCAGTCGGGAAGAGAGACAGATCGCAGCCATGATACAAGCGTAGCTATCGGCGAGGCCATAAGGGAGTAGAAAGCAGGGGGTGTAATAGGCACAGACGTCCTGGAAGAGCTTGCTGAGAAATCGGTGTTTGAGTCTTGATGCGAAACCGAGAGGGAAGCGAGATAGATAAGGAGGGGGGAACATTGGAAAGAGACAGCGTGAGAATGAATGACGTAAGCGGGTTTGGAAGCAAATAGCCCGTTGTTGAGGAAACGCTCGCATGGATAGGGGTACAGTTGTGGGGTATGGCAAAAGTGAGGTGGACCCAACACCTTCACCAGAAGGCCTGAAACCATTTCGACGAAACGTCACCACATTGAGAATTGATTTGTAGGAGGGTTTGTGAGAGTTAGACGATATATGGCGGTGGCGCCGGTTGAGGGTGGGGAGTCGAAGAACGATGTGGTGGGAGGGAACAGACGAGTGCACAGGCCAAAGAAGGACTTCTCTGATGACGGAGTGATGCGTTTGCTTGGTTTCTGCAATTGGACCAAACCAACCCGGCACGCTTCCGCTTCCGACATCATCGACCCATCCATCCTTCACCGTCAGTCTATCTCCGCGCTGAACGCACCATTTCGAACCGCAGAGCTCCTGAGCGTGGGAGCGCGACGAGGAGTGGGAGAAGAACGCAATCCTCATCCGAATAGCAGACCCACAGGGCCCTGCATGGATGGCCGCAGGAAACGAACAGGGAGAAGAGATTTGCGGAGTAAACGATCAGTCAGATAATCACGGTGCGTCATCGAGCATATCTTGTTACCCTCTCTGCTCACAACATTCCGCCAACTCAGATGATCGCTGACGCTTCCAATCTTGTCACTCATCCGGCCCTACTCCCACTCGACACATCTCATACACACATTCCACCCCTCGTCGCTTTTCGACGCCCTTCCTCTCACGGCTGTCGCCTTCCGTCCGCCTCCCGTCCGTCTCCTCAACTCCTACCGCTCCTCCACGTCCGGTTTCAGCTTCTGTTTGTCCTACCTCCCGCATGGTTCCCAAAGGTGCGGTGTCGTCCCTAGATGTGTCGTTTAGGGACGAAGCGAACGATCGGCATCGGAGCGGGGATAATGGAGGAACACCTCTCCGGTATGAGCTGAACGGGTGAGGCGAGGCACCTCCATCGTCTTTGCCTTCATTCATCCCGCTGCTCAACGTCGAAGTTTTTGTGTCACGTCGGCTTGTCTCTCATTCGCGAAGGTTCGCGCCACTTTTGAACGAGTGCTTCAACTGTCGATTTAACTGATACGGAGGGCCGACAGACAAGAAGGTTTTGGAGGATGGCATGACGTTGATAACTCAGGTGCGTCGTTGAGTATTACCTTCCCCTCTTTCTATGAAATCCACCCCTATCCCCTCAGATCTCTTGACATCGCTGCGTCCTTTGCTCACCCCATCTGGTCGCTGTACCCCACCCCTCTCTCGTCGTTTCTCCTGCTGTGAGAATATCCTCCACGCCCAGACCTTACTTACGCTCTCATTTTCTCCTGCATAGTTCCCAACTGCATAGGAGCGACCCCAGAGAGATTGTCGTCAATCTCAGGGACTCGGCGAACGTTAGGGGATATTCAAGGTTGGGCAGTGGATGGTGTTTTCTCTTGTGACAAAGAGGGTGAGGCTTGCCTCCATTCCCTGCTATCATTCCTCTCTTCCCTCGAACTTGTATTCCCCTCCTTTCCACTTGTTCTTTACCATATTTCCACCTCGATCGCACCACCATTGCCCTTGGTCCCGAGAACCCTCCTCCACACCCATCCCGCGTTCCCGTGCGTCTCATGGGCTGCATGATCATCATAGAGAGTGCAGTCCGCCTCTCGATGTTTTACATTGTCCAGGGGCAAGACATATGGCTATAAGTGGCAGTAAGGTACTAGAGGAGGCCCTTCCAATTGGCGGCATGCACGTGTCTCTGCCGACTGAAGGAGGGGCACGATGGACAGTCGAGCCATCGCTCTAGTGTTGTAAGTATTTATATGAACGCTTCGTTCCATTCCACCCCCATCCCCCACGGATTCAGTTCTCGTCATCCACCTTTCAACTTCCCTATCTATCTCCCTCTCGTTTCGCATCAAGACTCACAACACCGATTTCTCAGCAAGGCTCTTCCAGGACGTCTGTGCCTATTACACCCCCCAGTTTCATCCCTTATGCTGCGAAGCTTAAGGGCGTGTCCACTGCTGGCCTATGCTCGCATCGCACGTGGAAGTTTGGTGTATAAGCAGCCGGTCGACGGCTAGGAAAGCCTTATGTGATGGTCGGAGTGTCGTCAATCCTAGGCCCTTCGTACTGCGATGAGCTTCAAGGGGAAAAATCGTTGTGTGGATGAGGAGATCCCCAGCGGCGCTCTGAGTCCTCTTGCACGACCTGCAATCGTGTGGGAACACCACGAGAGATTCCATAGGAACTTTAGAGTATCAGCATTCCGTTTGCTCAGTCCATTTGCCCTTGTGAAGGTCCTCTCAATCGTATCTCTGCGGATATCGCCGGTGCCGTGGACAAGACGATGTCGGCGAAAAGGGTGGACGATAAAAGAAGCCCGGGAGGCTTCTTCGGCGCCTACGCATCTTGACCTCTTACTCCCATCTCGCCATCCCCCCTCCACCATATCGTCGTCGCCTCATCACTCCAGGCAACCTTGTACGTCCCCTTTCGTGTTTGATGTCATCGCCATTCCTCACACACCTCTCCTTAGGTTCCTCCCCAGTCGTACACTGGTGAGTACTCACATTCCCCTCTCCCCCGTCCCCAGTCAAAGAGCCCGCGGTCGCCTCTCCCCATACCTCCCATCCAATCGCATTTCTACCCCCAGCGCCGCGAAGGACGCGCTCGCAGCGAGGAGGCTGCTCTCGGTGGTCTTTCGTTGGCGTGGGTGGGCTGCCCACAGCGGCTGCCTTCCCACGCCAACGTAGTGTCCCGTGCACTTCTTTTCCTGCTTGGACGTCCTTCTTTTCCATTCTTTTGCTCCGTGCGTCGACGTTTTGGTGGTTCCGAGGAGGGAGTTCTTAAGGAGATGATGTTCGCCCTATTCACGGTCAGATTACTTTGTTGACCGCTAGATTCGTAAACAGGATGCGAGCTCGAGTTCCGACAGAAATGCGAAGAGAGCTGTAGTTCTGGGGCTCCGATTCCGAGCAGAGGTATGATCTTTAGAAGGATGCCTACCGCGTATCTGCTGAGAGCAGTACCTGTGGTCACCCTGCTGTGGTCTCTCAAGCTCTGTCTCGATCTTCGCAGGTTAGAGTTGTCCTTCATCCCCTAGTACTAGACCCATTTGTCCCATTCCGTGAATGAATTTATGAGAATTGACTAGACTGTGGATAGTGGAACAATGACTGCACGGAAATAAGTACCCGTGTGCAGTGATCGGGGGGAGGGAGTTTTGAAACCTCCTCAGAGAGAGACCGTCAAGGAATCTGAGCAAGCAGGGCAACGATCGTCGAGACGTGACAGAATTATTCATGTCCTCTCTTGAAATAAAGACAGATTGTGGGCCAAGAACGGAGCTATGTAGTGGAAGACACTGCAGGTTCGGCGATACCAACTCGCAGCAGTTTGCCCTCAGCATAATCATTGCCTCTCCCCGCCATTCGACGATCGCGAGGCAGGATGTACCTCCTATCGTGGAATATGACGAGCGGTTAGCGGAGCCATGAGGATGGAGAAGCATAGCAGTCGTCGGGGAGAGGAACGGTTGATATATGGGGAAAAGAGAGCGGGTACGAGGAAGAGATCGATTAAAATATAATGACTCCATGCATCATGCGCATAAGCCCCATGACAAAGTGCTCATGAAGGCTCTGGACCCTGGGGCCGTCTGAAGCACGAACAGAGCCTCTTGCGTTTCCATGAGCGAACTACCAGGAGCTGGTCGGGGTGTAACGACGACGAGGCGTGCGATACGAGAGGAGTACTTGTTGCCACTCGCATATTCCATTCATACAAGGTGGAGTCGTAACGAGGACGAGAGCATAGGTGGGATCACGAATGACGCCTCCCAAATGGAAACGAGGACAGACCACCCATCTCATCATCTTTGACCGAGCCTCGCCCTGAATTGCTGTCCCGCAAACTCCAGCACCAACTCTGGCCTCGAGAAGAGAGCGCGGCGTAGTACGTGAGGTGTAGAGCAGGCTTGAACGAGGTATGTGCGGGATGATAGAGGGTATAAAAAGAAGTCGCACACGAGAGACAACACTGGAGACAGTTCAAAAAGGGAGCCTCCGAATGCAAGAGTAAGATCGACCTGCACGAGCTAGTCGTTGATACGGGAAAAGACTCGAACTGAGCATCTGCATGGAATTGAGATTGAAGACACACAACTTGGCGGGTAGACTCTTTTCCTGCAGACGCTCGCCTGAGATGGCAGCAGGGATTCGTTGATAATGGTATGGCGGACGCGAAGATCAAGGGAGGACAAACATTGAAGATGATAGAAACGAACTCGCAACCATGCATTTCCCTCGTGGCTCTGAATCTGGGGCCGGAGGCATTGAGGAAGGAGGAAGGAAGCGGTGGGAGAACGAGCGCACGGGCCAGCGTCGCCGGACCGCCAGGGGCTTCGATTGACCATTGATTGGTTCTCGAGATCGTGCCAAACAATTCTCCTCCGAGTCATCGCGATCATCGACTGCCTTTCATCTGTACCATCGACTGGTCCTCTGCTTGAACGCGATAACGCCACACTTACTCTCCCTTGGTTTCCGCTCACATTTCCACCGGTCATGAACATGTAGACGGAACAAAGCCCGACTTCGGGACCCAGCTTCCGTCATGTTCTACATGCTCGAGTCGTTTGAGCGGAAATACCTTGGGCTAATCTGTGAATGACCTACCTCGAAGGAGAAAGTGGTTGAATACGCGTTCCTACCAGACATCGACCATCGCCGAGCCATTCTCTCCCCTCCCTTCCCGCTCCACTTGCAACATCGATCTCAGCTGATCGAGCGTCCCCTTCGCCATATTCATTCGTCCTACCCCATCACAAGCACTCCTGTGCTTCCTCTACGCTCTCGAGATATGCCTCGCACACGATCCTACCAGCCTACTCATCTATTGGCAACCTCAACTTGAATACACCTGCGGTTGAACCCGTCGGAATGTGCTCTTGCGTGAGTGCGATCCGCTTCCTTTGAACCTCCCTAATGGCGGCCTCTCCCTTCCTCCGTTTGCTTGCCTTCCTCGTTCCCTCTTGCCCGCAACGGAGCAACCTAGGTGTTCCACCCTGATTTATGTCCCTGTCTTCTCATATGCGCGATACACATTCATCTATCCGTCCAGTTCTTCTAGGATGACATCGCCCGTCTCATCGGGCGACGAACAGTAGCGCCGTAGATTGTGCTCCTGGGACGACGGAGATCGAGGGCATCAACACAGGCTGGTTCATATTCCGCAGAACAGCGCCCTCCTTCTTGATCTGTTTATCAGATGCCTTTCCTACCCTAGGACACTCCTCCGCGCCGCAATCTGGGACTATCCCCTTCGCACAATCCCGCGATCGATCCGGCGGGGCATCCTGCTAGAGATGAAGAGAACCACTTCGTCTCAGCGGTGTGCGAACGGTAGTGGCCTTCATTGAAAGGCGGCAGTGGAGGACCTTCCTAGGCGAAATCGTCCCCGTTCTCTCTCTAGTATCTTTATCATTGCAAGTCTCCTAGAAAATCCGATCTACAAGCAGTTTGGCGTGTACTGCACGCTTTAAAACGTCGATTCTCACTCCTTGTTAGCCCTTTACGTGTCGCAATCGTCGTCGTCGCACGAGACGACTGCCTTCCGTACTTCGTACCTTCTGTGACGCTTCCTCATCGCGGAGCCCTCGCAAGCGCTGGACCCCCTCCACACCTCATCGAACCTTGTTTTCCTGTCTTAGCTGATCCACAGGTACGCATTATGTGCGGGTCCTTCTTGGGACAACGGAAGCAAGCAGGATAATCGGCTCGAATAGGGACGGAGGGAAGCAACCACCACTGTGACGGCGATGCTTGTTGTCCCCTTTCCTCTTCTTCCCTCCTTCTGCTTTCTGCTTTGCTGCTTCGAATTGTCTCGGTAATCGATATGTGCACGGGTCGGGCAGCCTTGGACGAACGGAATTTTGGGTCGGTTCATTCAGCCTCTCGAGGTCTGGTACGCTCTCGGTATGTTCATTCCCTTCATATTCTAATCTCGCACGTTGATCATTGCATTTTATATCATATATACGCTGCACGGCTAAACACCTTCCTCCCTCATCGTCATTAGGTTCTGTGTAGTTATCTGTAAATCTTCCCTTACCGGCTTTCCGTTCGTTCGATCCTAAGGCCGTCCGTTTGCCCGCAATCTATTGGCCTTGTCCGCATATTTTCCCTTTTCCTTCATCGATCTTCTCTATCTCTCGTTCGGAATAGAACAGCCGTGAACTATAACGAGAGGGAAGGATGGCCGCAAATTTTGGGCCTGGAGTTGCTCGGATCTAGTCGTGTCCATTCTGTTATCTGCTCTACGTTACTTCTCCACGTTTTGCGCCCCTCATTCATTCTCCATATAAATATATCGGCACCCTTTGCATTCATGGCGACTTCGAAAACTTCACCTCACGTCGTCGACTCCCTGGGTTGGTGCCAATGCTACACTTCAAAATCGTTTCCTCCGCCTATCCGCAGCACTGGAAACAAGAATAGGAAGATTCGAGGCCATTCTATAGGACAGATTAGTTGACGAGATGATGGTCGACCCTCGAGAACCGTGCGTAGATTTTTAACGCTATTTCTACACATGCTCTTCTGACTCGCAGAGATCAATTCGGCTGGGTATTCGCCCATGGGAAATGACGAAGACCCCACCTCCTGATCTCCATATTCGACCATCCCAGCGTCAATATCCATGTCCGGGCTTCATCCCACCTCTATAGACAGAGACGAACAGTGTACAATGGCAAGGCATGACATCGCTCGAAAGGTGTTCCTGCCGATCCGAGAGACGAGTCATCTTCTCGAAGAAATCAGGAATGTTGGACTCTCATTCAGCTCCATAGTGTGTGCCGCAGTTCAAACAATGACGAGTTGTAGAGCACCAGCACTCTGAACAGCGCTTCCGAGACGGGAGCAAGGGCCGGCTCCCATTGCCATCGAGCGAGCGACGCCCAATGCCATCATTCTTCATCCGAACCCTTAGCACCAACCGCTGAGTTTCAAGACGGAAGCTCGAGCGGTGCTTCAGAGTAGGACATGCTTGAACGACGCTCGGATGGGACGGTGGGTGGGCGGTGGTGATAAGAGGGGAAGATAAACGATATTATTGCCGACGCGCCTTTGCACCCTCGCCATAGTGCGATGTGTGGCGAGAAACCCAAATGAGCGACGTGAAATATAATAATAAATTTAATGAGGCACGATGTGATGAGAGCGTGTCCAATGACGAATAAGACGCTCGAGACGCGCATAATAAGGGAAGACTGTCTGAAGGAAGATTTTCCGACATCGAATTCGGTGAAGAGTCTGGGATCCCCACACCTCGCTACAACCGCCATTTACAACAGGAGATATACACGTCCTCCTTCATGAAAAGGTGAACGATGGACAAAAGCGGGGTGGAGGCGTATCCCACGGGGAAGAAACTCGTGCAAGCCACAATTGAAGCGACCCTTACAACACAGAAGGCCGAGAAAAGGGCGTTGTGGATGGATAATCCACGGTCGTGGTCTGCAATGCAACCGCGATAAGGGCTAATTTTATCATTCGCCATTGTTGTGTCCCTGTAGACACAGGAGCTCGGGGCTGTGGCAGCAAAGAGAATGAAATCCTGGATGGGATGTGTATTCAGGAAATAGAATGATAAAAGAGAGAGAAATCAAAGGAGGCAGCTTAAAAAGAAAGGAGAGAAGGAGGAATCCCGGAGTGCGACGGTGTCACTTACTCTCCGCGTCCGATGAGCGAAGCTTCGAAGGTAAACTAACCAAACCCGCACGACCTGGACGAAGACAGAGGGTGAGTCCCGCTCTGGACGCCTGCACGGGACTAGGAGAGATCGCCCAAGATGGACGGGTAGGCACTTGCATTGACGACGCTCGCACGAAACGGTAGTCGGGTGTGGGGATCACGGATGGGGCAGCAGACACGGAGATTGCAAAGGGATAGAGCCTACGTGCCTCCTTCAAGTGAAGTGGCGTACTCTAGATATATGAGATCAATCGAGAGAGGTGGCAGATGGCACTGACGAATGCACATGAGCCCAAATTTGTATCGCCGTGACTCCATCCAACACTCCTCGAAATCGGATACGCCAAGTGATGAATTTGTAGGGAATTTGCAGAAGATTGAGCACGGTATGGTTCGACGGCCACTTTCTGAGTGAGATGCAGGCGTTGTCGGGTTGAGGAAGGAAGTGGCGAACGGGAAGGTGCTGAGCGCAAGGTTGGAGTTTAGATTACAGTTGCTTGGTCCCGGGGATTTTGCCAAACAACTGACTTCTCGTTGGCTTCGAAGCTGCGTCGTTCTTTCGTTGTTCCTTACCACACCTTTCTGCACTATTGACTGCGCTATACGGCTCCGCGACTCCATTATCGCAGATACTGCTCCCAAGCCCCTGCCATGTGCCGCCCTGATCCACCTAGTCTCTTGGGCGGTGTTCCCCCATCTCATCCCTCTCCATCCATCATCCACTCGCCGTCTCTCGTCGATCTCGGCTGCAACTCAACTCTCTTTCTGGAGCCTCCAAGCCCGACATTGTCTTGGTGATACCTGTACCCCGAGTCGCCGTCGCGACCGCTTCATAACAAATTCATTACTCCCTCATTCTGCTCCATACCTCCGTCTAGTTGACGACAGTCAAGGAAACACCGATACCTCGACAATGACTGGCGTCGAGGAGCTGGGCCCGATCTGAATGGGATGAGAGGCTGAGGTGAGTACGTGCTATGGCTATTGAGACGAAGGTCTGACAAGATACCCCTGTTGTTCTCGATGTGTAGATGAGCGAAAACGAGCCGCAGACCGCTCAGGTTGATACCAACACGACCGCCATGGATTCCACCCATCGCCACGTTGAAACAACTTGCCCGCGAAACAATCTCCATCACCAGCGGCTCAGCGGCCGCGAAGTCTACGAGAAATTGAAACTTGATCTTTGTTGTAAACGTGGCCTCTGGCTCCTGCGCGAACGATGGCAGCAGGGTGTCGTCTTCGTCTTTTTCGTTGCCAATCGGGTCAACGTTGCGACCAACTTCCATTAGTCTTCTTCAACCACCCCCGGTCTCCTCATTTTCCCTCACCCGGTCCTCTTTTCACCCACCCTCTATGCGTCGATCCTCCTCATAATCTCGCTCCTCCTCCTGCTTTCCCGGGTTTCCCTCGCTTGACTTCTCGCTGTATGGGCTTCCCTTTTTGCCTGCTCCTGAGTTATCGTTACGGATCTCTGGGGAACGCTGAATCGTGGTGGTCGACTTCTCGTACTCGGTCGTGGAGGAATGCCGGCTGACCTGGTGTCGAATTTACGGCGAGACATCTCCTTATGTAATTTTCATCCTCATCCACCGTTTGTACTCGCGCTCTTCTTCCCACCTTGCTTGTCTTGCCCGCCTACGTTCCATATTGCTCTGATCCTGATCCTCCTCTCTGTGTCTCTCCGTTGTCGGCATATACCATCAGTCCTTCCCTTCCATCCTTACTATTACCTCCCTATCTCCCACTTCGATCCTCTCCTCCATGCCCAGCGTAGGATACCACTCCCATTTCCCTCGTACCAGCCCCGTAAATGGTATGAGAAAGTCTGTTATCGATCTCATCATTAATCTCGAATAACACGGCGAGTGGTCGACATGTTCCTTTAGTCGTTGGGTAGTGGGGGAAAGTGGACCCATTGGGAGGCCGGGTGAACAAGTCTCGTTATATACCCACACATCCTCCGATTCTTTTTCCAATTCACCCATGCGCCTGATTGACCGAACGGTATACCAAGGGCCGAGACCCTTCTCCACAGCGGTCTTCCGCTCTACCTCTGTCACGTAACACACCTGATCTTCCTTGGTGGCGGGCAGACGTTCAAAGGCGACGGGTCGTGCTTTTCTTGACAATAACTCTCAATCCGCACTTAGGTGTACTTGAGGTGTACAGTTATCTTTGTATCCGGCTTATGCTGGCGGATTGCATGGCCCCAATTCGCGATGTGGAAGGAGCTTCGGGGTAGCACACGAGAGCCTATGCTACACAGGCACTCGAGAGGGTGCGGTGAGGTGATTGTCGGATCTGGATGCGGACCGTGATCCCCGATGATGACTCCTGGGCCCATTGTCAAACATCTGTCATCGATCGATCTCCTCCCACGGCAATGGTCTGAGTCTTACATGCCACCTCGGCTTCGTGGTTTACCTCGAGTCCTCGTTCACCAGTCTCCTCCACCCCTACCGCTCTCACCCTTACCCTTCTATGCTTCCGCTGGATGAACAACCCGTGGAGCTCAGGCTTGATCTTTATGGACCGGAGAAGCACATTCACAGAAAACGTGACAGGCTCTTCCGTCCACTTAAATGTGTAGGAGCCGGAGCACTACGGTTTTCTCGTTCTGCTTTCCGCCACAAGGAGGATGTACTGTTACACCACATCACTCGCCTTTAAGGGAAGGAACGACGGTCTTGAAGAGGATCCAGATGTCTGGGAAGACCGGATGGCATCGTTGACCCGGTTGCGTTGTCACTCATGTTTGTCTCATTCTCGTCCCTCATAATCTTTCCCTGGCCCAGATGGTTTCATTCAATCTTCCTGGCTCTCCCTCTCTTGCCCGCCCGTTCGCCGTCTCCCGCCGATCTGCCTCGAACGCCAATTTCTCATCACCCTTTTCTTCCCTCCCCTTGTCATCTACCACGTAGCACGAGATGCTTCTCCCCTCGTCATCTACCGCATAGCACGAGCTTCTCCCCCCAGCCTTGGATTCTGCTGCACGATCTTTGCTCATGTTGGAAAGTCTGAAGAGATATCACAATGCATCTCGAAGGACGCAGGGAACGGTTCGAAATCTGGACCTTACGAGCTTGGTAGTGGAGGAGAGCATAGGCCTTGCGTGATGGATCGCGAGGGCACATCCATACGCCCTCCGTGCCCTTTCTTTGTCTTTGTGACCCCGTTGCGGTTTCTTTCATCGTGCTAGCATCTGCCCAAGCCCCCGAGCCCTGCATCGAGGTCTGAGATCTATCATCCTTCCGTATCTTGGCCTTTCTTTTGCTCCGCGCATGTTTCTTCATTCTGGTCACCTGCCGCCTACGAGCTAGGATGAAGACGGACGAGCCAGAGACGTGGATGCTGTGTGGGGGCTCGATGTCAGCTATCAGTCCTCTCGCCGAGGATTGCCTTGACACCCTCGGTGCGTCATTACACATATCTGCCACGTTTCCGTCCCTGATGAGCCTCTGCTAGCTTATGTATGCTCTCTCTCCTTCGATCTTCCTCTGCATCTATCCCCTCCATTTGCCTCTCGGATCGGCCATCACTATCCCATTGTCTTGCTTCCGCCTCCACTTCTCTCGTCTCACCTCTCCTTGGAAGCCTCTCCTCGGCGCCCAGCTGAGGATTACACTCGCACCTTCTCCCGAACGACATTAACTCGTGTGGGATAATATGATAAGATCTTACATCTAGGAGAAGGGGCGAATGATAAAAATTGTTTATCCGGGTCGTGGAGGAAAGAGCGTCTGGCGTCAGATGGGAAGGCGAAGTGCGCTCATACTTTTACGTCATTGTGCTTTCATCCTCTCTCCACGTTCCCTTTCCTTGACCGCCACGTCGTTCATCAATTCTGTGTCCCAGGTTTCCCTCCCGCTTCACCGCTTGTCGTCTGCCCCGTCCCGAGGCCAATCCTCCACACCCAGCATGATGCTTCACGTCTGTTTCATAGCTTGCACAATCTACGTGGGTCGTGCAGCTTGTCGCTGGGGGCGTCTTATCTCGCCCGGTGATCGATGGACATTGTTGTCTGCTTCCAGTCGGGTGATGGAGGACCACTCTCGTAGGGAGTGTGTTTCGAATTTTGTGCATTCATGCACATCCCAATTCCTCTTCTCAATAATTTCTTTTCCTTTTATGACTCGTCACTTCTTTTCATTTTGTTCCCTTCCTTTCCTTCATGCTGTTTCCATCCCCGATTCCCAAAGGATCACCGGTGCCAGCGCCTCGAGCGCAGGTTCATCCGATGTCCGGATTCCATTTCCACTTTAACCCATTCGTCGAAAGGCGTAAGGGTGCCCTCATGGTGGCAGTGATGGCGGTTTATGTGAACGATGGGACTTCGAGGATGGAAAGTTTTGGGAACTCTCTCTAAGCACGGATCCCCGTTCGCCCTTCATATCAGCACTGCCGCCTCCAACACTCAAATAGCCATCCGCGAGGGGCTGGCCTGTCAAAGTCCGCGAACGATACTTTTAGGCGTTCAATGACTCCGGCGTTCTCGGGTGAAAATAGTGCGTGCTGACGATTTATTTGTACCCGATGGAGACCTCGACGTGCTGCTCTTTCCACAAAGACTTCAAGAGACCACCATTCCCGAGTGCTGTACATGGATAGCGTCAACAACATTCTGAAAGTAGGCTACTCAATTCAACAACCTAGACGTCACTTAACTAACGCTTTGTGCCCTTATCGTCACCTTTGCAATCTCGCCGCTGTCCTCTTCGTCGACGCGGCATCCTGCTGCGCTGCCCACTGCACTCGCCGCGTCAGGAAGACACAACACGTTTGAGAGGTACGTGCTGTCGCTTTCCACTGCTCGTCCTTGTCATCTGCCCTATTCCAGACACAGACATAGCGGTATTTCGTGCGCCATGAACGTGACAACGACGTGTTCAGAGGACGCTGAGGTTCTAGGAGGCATGGAAATCGTCGAAGTATTTGTGTGGTAACTGGGCTATCGTACCTCTCGCGCCACATGCAAGGTCGCGTTCGAACAGCTAGCTCGGAAATTTGCTCGCCTTCTCCATCTTCTAAAAAATGAATCATCTGGAGATCGAGTACGATACACGCGATTTATTATCCATTTCGTCCACGACAACCCCATTCCATCGCTGTCTACGACGCCCTTTGGCCAAAGGTGAATCCCGCTGTCAGGTTGTGATGCACGAATTCAAGATCTGGTGCGGGCCCTCGAGGTTGGAGTCGGGGCGACGGGTGGAGAGAGGGTACCGAAGTGACAGGGGAGCAGCGAGTCTCTGGGCATAGAGTAGGACTTCGAACTGGGAGATATTCGTCTCAAAAATGGGCTGACGTACCTTTTGTACCCTACTGGATTTCGTGCTGATATTGAGCTTCTATCCGGTTCGTCGTCTCCAGCCTCAGGCGTACCAGTTGTAATGCCAAAGCCAGTGTTCGAGTAGCTGATGAAGGAAATCACAATTGATAGGCAATGGTTGGGTGCGGAGGAGGGTTTGAGGATCAGTTTAAAGGGAGGAGAGGAGAATAAAGAAGAACATGAACGAGTGAAATAAATAATGCCAAAAAATAAACTACATGTGCCAGGAAAATCGCCTTCTGACTCTGGAAGGACGCTGACAGAGCATTTACCTCACCTCAGAGATGAAGATGAACCTCTGGTGTCGTGCCCAGAAAGTAGCACCGTCAGAGGGCAAAAGGAGGATGGCACACGGGAGGAAGACGCAAATGCGAAATTCGGGCGCAAACAGCGAGCTGAGAAAGAAAGGAAGCCGATCGCGATGAGCAAATAAACGCGCGTCGACACCTCCCAGGAGCAGCGAGGCTTTATGCTCGAGTCGGAACCTATGAGAACGGCAGGCGTCGAGCGAAGAGAAGAAGGGAAGGATGTGAAGGGCGCCTCGCAACAAGATACACAAGAAATGAAACGGGGAAGAGAGGAGTCATGCCCGTCAAAGAGTAAACGAGTGCCCTGAGTGCCATATTAGGAATCTGCGAACACATCTCTACATCCAGAACACGATGAGAACAACGTGCAGGACGGACACCTGTGTAATATTCAGGGAATGGGCACAGGCCGCCTCGATGGACAGAGATGCGTGGGTAGACACGGAGCAGAGGGCGCTCGTTGGGCTCAACGATGGGACTCTGATCCAAATCGTAGAGGAGGATGTGATGCACTAAATTACTTTGGTCCAACTGAGAGCTCGCACCTCGCCACCTTGGAATTGCGTCAGTCGCCTCGAGTTGGCGGTGATAGTAGCAACGGTGTGAGTCGGTCAAGGGAAAGTATGACACAGCGAATGTACCTCGAATCGTGTGCAATTACGCCAATCGCAACCCATATCTACATCGAACCATGTGAAACAGAGACACTCCATGCGTAGAATTTGCGCGATCTTCTGGGGCGCGCTGTGTGGAGAGTGACGAGGAAGGTTGTGTGAGAGAGAAAGAGATAGCGCACGGACCAAATCAGCGATCCGGACCAAAGGAGCTTTGCTTGGTCCTGTCGGAGATGCCAAACAGCACCGTGTTGACGTCGATGACCAAGGTTCGTACGACCTTCTTTGTCTCGTCCTCCTCTGAACGAATTCCGTTCGTTCAGGTGGCTGCCAGCTCTCCGGTTCTTCCTCTCTCCCTTCCATCCGCTATCTGCCCCCCAGGACCAGCCCCAATCATCCCTTTGAATCACATCGCATCGCATCGCATCGCCTCTTCCCTCCTCTCCTCATCGCCCCGAACCCACCACGACATGCGCCTCCACACCCACCTTGGGCTTCCGTCTGCCCTTTCACCTACCCCCTAACCAGTTATCTGGAATAGCCAATAAAGGGTTCATCGAGAAACCTTGGGACAACGTGAATGGTCGTAACTTGCAGTTTCCAAAGACTGGGTGGTGGAGGAAAGCGCACCTGTGGAGGGCGGGATGGTGGGGTATGTCCATTCTTCCTTGTTCTTGGCTTGCGTGTACGTTCCTTCCAGCTTCGTTTCGCCCTCGCATGGTTCGTTGTGTGTCATACCCGATCACCTCCCCCTTGCACCTCGTTCAGAAGAGCCTCCTCAACACCCAGCTCTATGCCATACGCCTGTCTCATAGCCTGTGTGATCAGCGTTGATCGTGCGGCTTGTCACTGGGGGTGCCATATCTCGCCCGGCGATAGATGGGCGATGTTGTCAGTGTCAGAGATGTCCGGGTGTTGGAGGATTAGTCAATTCGTTGAATGCAGGACGGTCTTTTGGACAATTTCTGTTTGCAGATGGAAGGGTACCGATACGTACCTGTCTACCGGCTTGTTGGACCAGGATATCGACTGATTAGAGGAGCGATAGACCTCAGGCTAAGGATTCTGGGAGGCGAGGATCGGTGCGTTATCAAGCTTATTTACCTTGCTCTCTCCCCTCACGGCCTCTCGTTGACTCAGGCGGGCAACAATTCTCTTGATCTCCCAGGCCCTTTGCTTCATCTTCGATACAACTGTCTTCCTGCGGGTCTGATTCACCTCGCTCGCCCCCTTCCCTTTTCTCCTTAGCTTCTCCTCCTCACCACACATAACGAGACTCTCCTCCACTCTCTGCCATCCCTTCACTCTTGCCATCTGCTTTTGCATGATATCTGCAGTTCTCAGGATGAGCGAAAGGTATCGAGCGGAGTTCGCTCTGGGTAGTGGAGGAAAGCCTGCCAGCGTCAAGCATCTGAGGAGCAGCTATACGGCTTGGTATAATTGTTTTTATTGCCTGGTTCTTGCCCCTGTATTATACGAGTCCGACGACTCTTGCTTCCTGCCCGATTGCCCCCCCGTCCCGAGGCACCTCCCCCACCTCCAGCCTTGCACTTTACGCCCATCTCATAGTCTGCGCGATCTGCGCAGGACATGCAACTCGTCGCTGGGGGGAACATATCTCGCCCAGCGATGGATGGACGTTCGCACATATGGGGTTTATGGAGCAGTGGAGGATCACCCTTGGCCTTGCGTGTGTGTGTTTCGCTTTTTAGGATTCTTACACGCCCCGGCCCTTTATGCTTTATTCTCTGATTCTTGAGAGATGGCACGTTCGAGAGGTACGTGCTGTCCGTTTCCGCCGCCCGTCCTTGTCGTCTGTCCTATCCCAGACTCAAAATAGCGGTATTCCACGTGTCGAAGACATGTACAGAGGACGCTGAGGTTCTACGAGAGGTGGAAATCATCAAGGTATTCGTGTTGAAGCTGGGCTAACGTACCTTTCGCTCCACATTCAAGGTCACGTTTGAACTAGCTCGACCTTTACCTGTCGTCTGCAACCTAGATGTAGGTGAGTCTTCTGAAGATCTTCAAGCGCGATTCTAATGACATAGTTTGTGTTTCTTCATTCAGCTGCTCAATGGGATGCTCCTCAGCGGCCTGACATCGCCCAAACGCACGAATCCCATTGTCAGAGTCAACCATACGCGAATAGGAGGTCGGGCACAATTCGGTGAAGTCGGAGCAGAAGGCGAGGACGGATGTAGACGGAGAGGATATCGGAGTCAAAGGTAACATCGACGGGGCCATTCGACCGGGCTGCTTGAGATGATAGAACTTGTATTGTAATTACATTTAGCTCGTAGCAACCGTAGCGTCTAGCATCTTCGTGTCGCAAATGTAGTGCGATGATAATTTGCCAGATTTCGAGCCTACCATACCCACCCTGCTGGCGTGAAGTGCTCCTTTAACGGTCCAGAGCCCTTTCCTCCTCCGCACTGTTCATGAAGGGTGAATGTTTTCGAAAATAGATAAACCCCAACATGCTACGCAGGCCAAAAAAAGGGGGAGAAACCAATGCAGGGAATAAATTCTATACAGACGAACTGTCCCATACCTAGAATCGTCCTCCTGCACCCTATGGTTGAACACTTTCCGGACCCTTTTCGCCCGTCCCCGCAACTGTGTAAGTGTGACAAAGGCGGCGTCCCAGAGGACGATACGAATGGGGATCGAGAGCATTCCTTGGGTGGGAGGACGGTCTGTGGGATGTCAGCGTGCATGGTAGGGGTGACTGGGAACTTCAGGCAGTACACATGAAGGCGTAGAGATGGATGATGGAAATGATGAACATCATAGCAAAGCGAGGCAGACAGCGCGAGAGAAACTAGGCTAGGCGGCAGCAATATACGTTCCCGAATTGACAGAGGCGCTGTGCAAATGCTAACTCTCGTTTGCAGGCCCGGAATGAATCCTCCACGCTATGCTCGTATCGAGATGATGCTTACCTGTTCTGGGAGACGAGGGCGACGGCTCCCAGGAACTAGGCACAAAACGCGCGCCGCGGCGAAAAGGCAAGCGAGGGTTGGGAATCTGGCATGGAGGAGGTGGGGATTAGGCGTAGTTAGTGGATTGAAACTGCGAGGAACGGGGAAAGGTGGACAAGTACGGGGGCTGTCATTGTAATCGCAGTCTTTCAGCCATGTGCTAGTTATAAGAGGAGAACGTATCTCCTGGCACGAAGGTCCTATCGCACCGCGATCATTATTCGCATCACGGGCTGCTTACCCAACAGACAGAGAACAGTGTCATGAAGGGATTGAGCTATGTGTGACACCCCGTGCGAGAGGTGGAGGACATACACGCAAGCCAGGCTTGCAGCACGAGACGAACGGGTGCGATTGGACGGCTGTAGGGAAAAGGAGACGGAATCTAAGCACAAGAATGACAAAGTGATACGCACCTGGAGGAACTCATGGACCAGGTGTTCATCCTAGCAGTGAGCGCTGTTATCGCAGTCGAGAGGTGATGGAGATGATGGAGGTGGGAGATGAGATGAGATAGCGCACGGGCCATGGATGTCTCCCGGTCTGATACCCCGCTGCTTGTTGCACCGGCCTTAACCAAACATTATCGAATCGTCCCACGGATATCGACCGATTCTTGCTTCTTGCCATCGTCATCGCCGTCACCTCTGCCTTCTCCGCCCTGGTTTCCCCTTCTTTGTTGCTCTTTCGCGATGACGACGGCCGCCTGTCTGCCATCGTCCTTCTCCTCTGTGGACACCGCCGCTCCTGACTCGATCTTTTCCCTGCCTCGACGAAACTCGAGTCTTTGATCCTGCTCCTCCACGGTGTTCGACAACGATATCAGAGCTGTTCTTTCGTGCTGGGATTAGACGGATCAGGCCTTTCACATGGACCGCATTGAGTGCGCGCGTTCGTCAACTCGACGGGCTTCGCGGGAGGGGATGTGATTAGGACGGAGAGAAGTTGGTGGAGGAGGACCACTTTCTTGTATGTATCCCGATTTACTCTTGGTCTCGCCGATCTTTCACTTGCAGGCGCCTGCCACGTCTTTGCCCGCCGCTGTCTAGATCCGCTTACGCCTAAGAGCATGCGTAGCACAGACGACTCAGCGCTACGGATTATCGGCCATAATACGTTTGGTTGTGTGCAGCCGCATTAGGCCTGTACGCTGCATGGGCTCTCCACGGGACGTGCTCTGATCCACCTCCTCTGCGTCGAACGTTCGCCCACGGCCGTCTTCTCTTGCTCCGAGGGAAGCCGCTCGTACAGCGTAGATACCCGTTCTGTTCACCCTCCCCCATCCCATCCCATCCCATCCCATCCCATCCCATCCCATCCCATCCCATCCCATAACCAGCCCACGAACGAGACAGGCCCGTTGTGGAAAAGAAAGAGAGCCTCAACTTTGGAGCTCGTAGTTGCTGGCTTCGAGGGGAGGCACGACTCGAACGGGTCGTGCCTACCCAGTTATCAGCTGCCACGTTCTGTCGTTCCAGCTCTCTTTCGCGTTCCATCTCCGTCTGCATGTATCCCAGGCTTTTATACCGGCTATGCTCGAGAAAACATGGCCGGAGATAGCCGTCTTCCTCTCTTGCCGTCGACGCCCGTCTCCCCATCTCCACCCATTCAGTCATGCAGGACGCGGACCGCTCGCGAGCCACTGTGAAGACGAAGAATAAGAGCCGCAAATTCTGGGTTCCGAATTGCTCGGATGTCGTGTGGAGGCGCGGTTCGAAGAACTGTGCCTACCCCATTATCCGCTTCATAAAGAGGCACCCGACTTTGTGGCTCTTCTTCACGTTTCGTCTCTGGCCTCTCGCGCTCAGATTTATTGTGTGCAATGCAATATTCTAAGACATATTCTCGACGGAGCGTAAGGTTCCGGTCCTTCAGGCTTTAAACCCTTCTGCAAAACCTCAGTTGGCGCGATGTCAGAGAACCACCAAGCGAGGAACTTGGTAGGACCACACTACGAATCTCTTTTACCCTCCATCGAAAGCTCCAGTCATATGCTCGAACCTACGAGCTCCGCATCCGCTGTGTCCCATATTTTCCCGTCAGCCAACAAGTCCTAGCTACCTGGATTCGTGGATTCGTATTATTCAGGCTTATGTATTTCTTTGATTACACAAGAAACGCACATTGCAGAAAGATGTGGTAATACATTGAGGGCAATGTCCGTGGGGAGATCCAGATCACATACTCGCCTGCGAAAGGCCATACCTGTCGACCTTCTGCATGCGCTATCGACCTCTGGCGCTTCCGGCGTGCAAACTCGAACCACCGCTGATTTGCCAAGGATGAATAACATCCTCATACGGAGTCAAACGGGGGATTGGCACGAAAGACAGGCCAGGAGGAACATGCGCAGGACCTCGGTGCTGATGCAAGGGAGGGATCAGTGAAAGTGGTGTCATGAAGAATGCGCAGGGACGTAATACGAGAATAGAGTACGAGCGGGTGTAGCACTGGAAATCAATCCTCCATGGCCCAGAGCCACTCACCAGTACCGAACTCTCCCCGCCTCAGAGACGAGGACGCAAACACGTCGACTCTCAAGAAAGCCCGCGAAGACCACGAAGGCCCACTGCGCAGGGATAAAGCATGAAAGGGGCATCCTGGAGTGGCGGGCATGGAAGAGAGGTTCGCGATGGAAGCGGCCTTCTGGATAGATAAAGTTACGGGCTTATGAAAAGGAGCAGAGAGCAGAGAGCGCGCGGAGTGCCCCCTCCGAGTAGGCTCGGAAAGATAGAAGCGCGCCGGTTTGTCGTAGATGTGCATGGAATCTGCGCCTAGTGACAACCCGTACCGCGCGCGTAAAGTGTACCCTCGCAGGACCGATCGATGATCGATAACAGCGAGTGGGAAATTCGTTCATCTTTGGGTGCGGGGACGTAGTATGGGAGCAACGGAGGGGTACGTAGACCCAGCGGCAAACGAAACACTAAGGAGTGAGGAGGTGACGCATGGGGTCTGTGCGCAATAACGATGCTGAATCCCGAGCTAGGAGAGCTGGGATTGCCAGGCATCGATATTCACCGTCCAGGATCACCCCCTCGGCTCTGTATTTCGTGCCTCGTGTCCGGGTCTCCACGCCCCTACGAAGCAGGGGACAGCCTTTGGGATGGTGAGAGGAAGAGAAGACCGATGTTTCCAAGATGCGTCACTGTGGACTTCCGGACCTGGAAGCTGAACCTTGTGCATCGATACCGATCAACTTATGACTCTCATAATTTCGTTCGAAGCTGAAATAAATAAGTCCTGGTTAGATAGGTTAAGCACGAGAAAACAAGGACTTCGCCGACCGACTCTTTCAAAGTCATAAGTAGTATCTGGAATTGACGAACCGGACTGACATGAACCGCGAGCAAGCAGAATACAAGCGCCAAAGGAATTATCCAAACGCCAAATCCGAAGTAGGGGTCAGTTTCTCTTCAGATTCGTATGTATGAGCTCGCATTCGTCCTCCAGCGCCAAACGTCATCTCAAGCCACCGTTCGCATATCCGGAGAGGGACACAATGCCTCTCACGAGATTACGACGAGCGGTTAGACGAGAGTCGGGCCTGGAGGATGGAGCGATGGCAGAAGCCATAGCGTAAGGGATGCAAACTTTCACCTGCCCGGGTGAACGGCCTGAACGCAGTGAATAATCCAGAGCTGTAGAAGCGCGTGGTACTCAGAGGAACCACGGAGTGCGTCACAGGTAGGTAGACTTTTGTGGTGAGAATGCTTGCGTCGAACGGAGGGCGGAATGTGGAGGAGCGGAGGCAGTGGAGCGGCGAACGCGGAAGGCTCGTGCAAAGCAAACGAAAATGGCAGTAGCAAAGAAAGAAGCTCCACACACCGTAAAGTAAAGGATTGAACTTGAGCAGCTCTAAAATCGGACGGGTGAATAGAGGGAGGAGGCGGGGGTGGCAGCGGCGAGCGCACCTGAACCCGAATGTGTGGACCGACATCGCTCCCTTCGTCCAGTCATCGATCGCCATGGGATTCAACGAGGCCTAAAGGCATTTTCCAGAGGATTTGGAACCACTGGAGGTCGTAGAACCGTTGCTGCCACGGGGATCGTGAGGTTGGGCTTTCGAAGGGCGTGGTGGGAGAGAAAGAGGTAAGCGCACGGGCCAAGGAAGCATCGCCGTTCCGAGGGCCGGATCGACCGTAGCTTGCTTTCCAGGTCTATGACAAACAACCCATGCCGTCCCTTCTTCCTCTCTGCACCCACGAACTGGGTCCCCGCAATTCATCTCACTCGGGACGTCTCGCGCATGAAATCCCCCCAACCACCTTCGCCCTTCCTCCCACTTCCACCATCTTGTCTCCCATGCTGCCAGTCTGCCTCGGTGCTCCTTCTCTCTGGCTGCCAAAAATGGATGGTGGCAGCAACTACAGTGCGCCGTCGATCCCTCTTTCCACTCACGAACTGGATCGCCGCAGCTCATCTCACTCGGCAACTCTCGTGCATGAAACCCTTCCAACCTCCGTCCCCCTCCCTTCCATGTCCACCTCACCTCCTAACGCCTCCCGCCGGGACTACCTCCTCCACTCCTTGCTCAGAACTTTGCTCCTCTTTTGTCCCTCGCCTTATGTCAATGCGTCAGGGACGGGGCGGGTCATTCCGTGTTCCAAACATTCAGTGGAGGAACACTTCCGTGGTGGATGGCAGGTGGCGGACTCATCCGTTCACGTGCGTTCGAGCCATCGCCCCTTCTGGTTGCGTCTACGCCCCGCTCTTGGGTTCATTTTCCCTCTCAGTCTCAGGAGGATATTGCGGGTGCTCTGTGTGAGTATTGGTAGTCGCAGAAAGATTCGCCTTCCACATCGCCGATGCTGGGAATCTCGGCGTGTTCGATTTTAGGATAATTGGGAAGGGCGTTGGGGTAGCCCAGGTACGTCGTTAAGCTTGCGGACTCATACATAACGCTGCGTCGAGGAGCCCAGGCAGCCGTCGAATTTCAAAACCCATGACCTCTCCTTACCCTCTTTTCTCTCCTCATACCATCAATGCGATCACCGTACCTCTTCCATCGCTTGTCGTCCCCCCCCCCCGCCGTCGCCGCCAGGATCTCCTGCGTGCCTAGTCTAAGTCTACGCTTCCGCTCGCATGTTCCCGTGCACAATCTCCCCGGGGAAGGAGCATCGTGCCCCAAGAAGGACCGTCATCGTCGATCTCAAGGACTCGGCGAACGGTGGAGTTCAAAAACCGGGTAGTTACAGTGGAGGAACACTTGCCCCCGGTGAGGCGAGGAACCGGTCCCAGGGGCGTCCCCCGTTCCCCGTTCATCCTCGTCCTCCCTCTACGCTCGAGAGCCTCTCCATTCCGCTTCATCTTCTCCGTATCCATCAAATATATTCTTCCCTCGCTAGTCGACCACGTCCCGCACGAGCATCGCGATCTCACCCACCCAGTTCCTCTCAGGGCAAACCATCGGCGTGCATTTCGACGCTTAGCAAATAGATATTCGACATCTCGCTTGCGTGCGAGGTTGATCAATTCGATCGCGGTTAACCACCCCTTTCCCTTTTCTACCGCCGTTCTTCTGTGAGCTCCTACTTTACGCGCACTGAACACTGAAACCCCCCCACTCTCGCCTATCTGACTTCAACCCGTACTTATGCCGACCAGCGCGCTCGGCACCTTCGTTCTCGTCCCGACCAACCCGGAGTCCTGTACGCCAAGGGAAGTTTGGCGCCTTCACATCAGCCTCAGTAAGCCCTCCGCCTGCACTGTTGGAGGTTAATCGATTGATTTGTGATCCACACTTGATTCCTAAGTATTATAAAGCAGCAATTCGGTTGCGAGGGACTCGAAGGTCGTCGAATCTCGATGCAGGACGCTCTCCTGCACGGATTGGAAACCACGAATCATCCCGGGCATCTCCGGGGGGTAGGCGCGTCTCATGATATGAGAGTCTTAGTCAGACATTCGACCCTCCAAGACCCCTTATTCAGCACTATGTCCAGTATAAGAGCCAGCGTCGCTCTGATAAATCACCCAAAGCCCATCTCACCCTTGATCCACCATCCGTCCTCTCCGATTTGCTTCGTCTCACCACACCAAAAATGGCGCCAGTCGTCAACGGACGCGTCCTCTTCAACTCCATTCCCGAAGGTACGCTTCCGTTCCCCCTCCTTCACATCCGGCCCCACCCACCCATATGCGTAATTCCCATTCCCAGGCTTCCCCATCCCCGGCACGACGGTCATCTACGACACCTCCGAGCACATCGACCCCGAGAGCGTTCCCCTAGACGGCGGCTTTCTACTGAAGACCCTCGAGCTGTCGATCGACCCGTACATGCGGGGGAGGATGCGCGACGCAAAGATCGAGTCGTATGTCCCGGCTTTTGAGCTGGGTGAACCGTAAGCTCGATTCGATTCAAAATTCAATTATTTATGAAACGGAGGCCTGACGGTGCTTATGCAGGTTGTTGGGATATGGAGTCGGTGTCGTCCTCAGGTCCGAATATCCGGGGATCAAGCCCGAGGACCACATTTACGGCGGGCTCGGTGCGTCCTTGTCATTCTTGGGTTTCGGCGTCCAATTTCTGTCTAATCGTCGATTACTTGACAGAACACAAGGAGTATGCCATCCGAAAAGATTTAAACCTACTCTCGGTCATCGAGAACCCTCACAACATCCCCTGGTCGGCGTTCGTTGGGGTGCTAGGCATGCCAGGTTCGTTGCGTCGAACTATTCCTAGTCGAAAATGAATTCATTTACGGTGTATATCAGGTATGACTGCGTATATAGGGTGGAAGGAGTACGCCCGAGCAAAGAAGGTACGCTTACTTCAACCCTTGTCATCCCTTTCCCATCCTTTCCCGACCGATAAATATTCCGCTACGTAGGGCGAGGTCGTCTTCGTCACCACCGGTGCTGGCCCCGTCGGATCGTGAGTCCTCTCTTCCTCTCTCCTCATTAATTCATTTACACGATTATTTCTTCAAGCCTCGTGATCCAGCTCGCCAAAGCCGACGGCCTCAAAGTCATCGCCTCAGCCGGCTCCGACGAGAAGGTCCAATTCATGAAAGACATCGGCGCGGACGTCGCGTTCAACTACAAGACTTCCGACGTAGCGGAGGTGTTGGCGAAGGAGGGCCCGATCGATATGTACGTGGGCATGGCACCTCACCCTCATCTCCCAAATCTTGAGGCTGAGAAACGTGCCAGATACTGGGATAACGTCGGCGGGAAGACGCTCGAAGCAGCGCTGGATAACGCGAAGATCCGCGCTCGGTTCATCGTGAGTGAGCTTTTGGCTAATGGCTGATGGTTAGCGGATGGTGTTTCTGATAAATGATGAATGAATATGCTAGGAATGCGGCATGATCACGGGCTACAACACGGGTCATGAACCTATCCGCGTACGTGGCCCCCTCCCCCTCCTCCCCTTCGCCTCGAACCACCACCACTGACGCGCGTCCTGCTTCCTTTCCCCCCCTCTCTCTTAGAACCTCGGCCTAATCATCGGGAAAACGATCAGCTTGCACGGCTTCCTCGTCTTCCACCTCGAGGCCAAGTACGTCGCCGAGTTCTACAGGGAGCTCACGCCGAAAGTCGCTAGCGGTGAGATCAAGTACCGGGAGCATGTTTATAGTGGCCTTGAGAAGGTCGGGGAGGCGATCCTGGCGGTGCAGAAGGGCGAGAATAGGGCGAAGGCGGTTGTACATGTCGCGGATGGTTAGATTTGGATGGAGGAATTTAGGGGATTGACGAGTGTTGACCTGCGAAATAAATAGATAATTTGGTAAGAGTCATAGATTGTGCATTAGAACGTCCGAAGTGAGCCAACGAGAACGCCCCAGCTCCTAGTTTGGGAATGGTTCTCGTGCGGTGGGTTCGTTAAGCTAGCCAAATAAACTCTCACTCACAACATGGCTCAACCCCTCCTTTAATGCCGTTTGATTCTAATACCGCCAACAATCCCGCAGAAGGGCCGTCGGATTGACAGACCCCACATGCTGCACACATCATTTTGAAATTGAAATTTAGATGCTCGAACATGGGAACTCAAAGACGCACCTCAACATACGAACGTGCCTCCTCATGATAGCGCTTGCGGATCCTCGGGAAGCTGAGCGCGCTGGGAAATCTCACTGCGAGGACCACCTCTGGAACACTGGGGTTATTCTCGGACGATTTCTTGCATAATTTCACGAGGATCATGGCGTCGAGGTTAGGATCGTCGGGGCGCTGTCGTTGTACAGTGCAGAATGGGAGAAGGCAAGCGACGAAGAGTAGGATAGCAATAGGCTACCCTGTCCCCAGCGAGACCAATATCTACGACACCGTTCCGCTCAGGGGAGGGTTCCTCCTCAAGAGCCAAGACCCTTGAGATATCGATCGGCCCGTACATGCGCAGCTTGATGGGCGGTGCGCATCCTGGGGCATGGAAGGTCGGACAGCCGCAAGTCTTCCTTCGATTTGAGTAATTCTCTATGAATTTGAGCTCGTTTAGGACTGGAGGGTTCGCTATCTGTGTCGTCGTTCGCTCTGAGAAGCCTGAGGTGAATGCGGGCGCCCATGTCGTTACTCGAGGATCGTGATCAGGCAAGTCAGCGTATGCGCCATGGAAGGAGTACGCCTACGGAACGAAGGTAATTTTTTTTTTGCTTTTATCGTTAACCCCGATCTTAGCGTTATTGTTTGCGGGGCGAAACTGTGTTCGTGTCCGCCGGTGCGGGCGCCGTGGGCGCCAAAGCCGATGGACTCAAAGTCATCGTTGGGATCGAGGTGGAAAACGAGGAAGCCGTGCATGCTGATGGACTTGCCGATGATTAGGCCGAGGTTCTAAGGCAGGGAAAGAGGGGGGTGGCAGGGCACTCAATGATGGCTATGGAAAGGGTGGGGGAGGTGTCGAGAGGGGCACGTACTCGGATATGCTACATTCCTAGCACATTCATCATTCATCAGGAACATTGTTCCTTAACCATCGGCCAAAGCTCAAGCCCACTCACGATGAACCGAGCGCGGATCTGGCGCATCATTCAGCCTCAGGACTTGGGAGACGAGGATGAGGGTTCTCACATATCCATCGGGCACTCCCTCGCCAACACCTCAGCTACGCTCGAAGTCTTGTAGTTGAACGCAACCGCGCCGATGTCTTTCATGAATTGGACCTTCTCGTCGGAGCCGGCTGAGGCGATGACTTTGAGGCCGTCGGGTTTGGCGAGTTGGATCACGAGGCTGGGAGAAGGGATTATAATATTATTTAATGATTTTGGTGGGTGAATAGAAAGATCAGGAGATAAAGTGTCCGTGAGGAAAGAGGAAAGCACAGGGGGCAGCGCGAGTTATTTTGGGCGAAATGCGCGCGAAAACGCAGGTGAATCTGTCAAATGTTAGTACACGTTTCTGAGATTAGAATCACAGACAAATATTTTCACTGATAGCCAGCTCATGGTCACGACATGTTGTTACCTGTTGTATAGCCAAGAACAGGCAGAAATTAGGAATTTATGATTCAAACTATTCAATGGGTGCCATATTCTACAGCAAATAGCTAAGGCATTTTCTGAATAATCTGAACAGAGAACAAAGTATCTGTTTGTGGGAGAACAATATAGTTTCATGACCAGCATATTGATCAGAGCAGAAACTCACACAAAAAGGAATGCTGTTGCATACAACAAGAGCTAACTTGAGGGCAGGCATTTCTCAGAGGACATGAATAAAGAAAGTTATCAAGAAGGGATATTAAAGTGTTGATTGTGGCTAAACACAGAAGAATGGGTAACGTAATATCTATGACATCAGGTCGAATTGTGACCTCAATTTGGAACCCGCGAAACAGGCGGAAAACAGGAAATGTGTTGCCTGCACTTTCCGGAAAGAGAAAACAAACAAGGTCATTGCGTGGGAAACAGGGGACCTGCCCTGACCTGGCTTGGTGTGGTCTGGGTGTGGTCTGATCCTGGTTCGAAGCATTGCCCTGGTTCGCGATAGGTTCAGAGCAGGTCGCGCAATCGAACCGGCAGATAGTGGGGACCCCAGCCAGTCCAAGGGAGCAAGTGAGATACTTGGCCGTGTTTTGTCTTGGTGCCATCGGCGTCGCTTGGAGTCCAAGTCAGCCTCAACATCTAACCGCAACAGGCCAATCGATATACCCATCTCTCCGCCGTGCTCCCAGCGTCGATATGAGCTATCGGTGAGGAAGGCGATGCCCTGCGCCGACCTGGAGCTTCTTTTCGTATTCCTCTTCACGATGGGCGACTCGTATGACGGACTCGTGTAGACGGACAAGACCCTTTCCCCCTGTTCCCGGTCCAGGTCCTCGTTCTCAGCTTTTCCCCTCATCTCTCTCTAGTTTCTCACTCTGATTTTTTTTTTTCCAGGATAAGCGGACGTCTCTTCATGCGTGATCATTTGCGCCTTTTACGGCTTCTATACGTGCGTACATCTCATCGAGAATCGGACTCGTCGCAATGACTGTTTCTCCGGCTTTTTTGCTGTCTATTATCACCAGGGGGATTCTATGGACGCGAAAGGACGCATAGACGATGCTAGGGCCGGCGAATCGGATGATAAGTGATAAGGTACATACTACTTGCGCGGTCGACATACCATTTCTCATTCCTCGATGTAAAACCCAACAGGCTCTCCGAACTCAGGCTGTCCACTGCTTTTGTGGTGAGGATGTGCCTCCGTCTCCGCTGCCACTGCACGCTAATCGTGTTTACGACTTCAGATCATCCTAAACTTTCGTAACCTCTCGTTGGAAAGCACTCGACGTGCGTTGATCGGTTTGTGTTTTGCATGGATCTGTGATCGTCGAACATCAGCTCACGTTGACCTTATAGCATTTCTTGACCAGCATCTCTCATCTTTGTCAAGTCGAATGTAGGATGGCCATCAATGAACCCCAGACGGCGATCTCGTTTCCCAGCTCTAACGACTCCAAGCCATCCGCGCCTTTTTGGCTGAATCCTCCTTGTTTGGGCTCAAATGGACTCCTTCTCAGGCATTCATTCTCCAGACCAGGTAGGCACGTTCATAAGCTCTTCGTTACGCACCGCTCATTCCCAGTGCCTGGCTGTGAAACATCGCAATGCCCATATCTGTCCATCGACACGACCGACCAACTCGTTGTCTTCTGCCCACAACCTCTTAGGACGATAATCCGGTCCTGTTCGACCATTCCAGCTTTTTCTCGTTTTCCAGGGTTGAACCCTCGCACATCGTGCAGCTCACACCACGACTCTTAACTTGCCTCATCAGTCAAGTCACGTGTACGAACCTCAATGCCTCCGTAGGAATCGATGGTCATGAAAGGCCAAGGTGTCCTTTCACAAATTTCTGCCATTGACGACCATTCGATATCGTTCCGCTCGTCTCTATCATTCGTTATTCACACCAAATCGTCACCATGGCAGGTCCTTTCCTTTCAACGACGAGCGCACTTACTGACCCTTGCTCTTAGAAAGCTGCCCTGGATGCCTTCGAGATTCCAGAGCTCACAGAGAGGATCGTTGTTTCATGCCGCCGCTCCGACCTCTATGCACTCTCTCTGTCTTCTCGCGTGATATCCCCAGTTGCGGTCCGCGTCTTATGGTGGTTTCTGCCGTCGCCACTCCCTGTTTTGTCTCTCCTCCCTGGTCTGCGTTACACGAATGGGAACTGGGTGCGTTTTATCCATCTTTATCTTTACTTCCGTTGTCTTGACCTTTGTCCACAGTGTCTTTTGCGTAGCCCGACGGCTGCTGATTGGAGCAAGTTTGATGAATATGCTGTTCACATACGGACCTTCTTTGCCCTCTTTTCGTCCAACCCCTTTGGACAACCAAACATCCAGAGAGAGATCTTTACCCTATTACAATCCTATTGACCTCGTCATGTTCTCTTTCCCCAGTTGCGTTTTCTCTCCTTACCCGCGATGAAAGACACACCATTGGGACCAATAACACCCATCCTATCCCCAAATCTATGCAACGTCCGATTATTCTGCCCCCCAATACACGTCCTCTTATGTCCAGCAACTACTGGCAGTCGCGCCCGATGTAGCATGTTTGCACCTATCCGGTCGTGTCTCGGGACAAGACCCCCGTCAACTCGCGCTTTTCGCCCGCCTCCGGCATCTTTCTATCCAATTTGAATACAACATTTTGGAAGACTTTCACGATGACCAGATACAAGGCTTGCAGCGCTTGCCACTATCCCCTCATTTAACTTCGTTGGAGATCCGTTCGCCTCCGCGTTTCGAGCGGCCGATCTTGGGCATGATGTTGTTTTGCCGCCCTCTCAAGAAGCTCCACATCCATGGTTCAGCGCCAAGCATCAACTCGAATCTGCCTTTTGCAGGCGGCCTGGAGGAAGCGGTGCTCCACTTCACCGACATGACCATCTCCAAGGCCGTTGTCGAGCCGCCGTTCAAGACCCTCCTGTTGACCTCAAGGGCATGCCTGCGCTCCATCAAGATTGTCTGGTGTGGCACGTCGTCCTTCAAACAATGTGTCCAACCTCTCCTTCAACATCCTAACGTCGAAAAGTTCACGATGGAGTCTGATTTCGCCTATGACCTCGACCTCGATGGGCACACCAACTCAAAATATTTTGGCCCGTAATCGACAGTAAGCTCACCTTCCTCAATATCGCGAGTTGCAGCAGGATAAAAGGCCAAGGTTCCTGTTCCGTGATATACCCACTGTCTTCCAATAGTGTATTTGAAAAATTTGCTTGATTAAGAAGACATAACCCTGGCCTAGTTCAAAGTTAAATGTGTAATACAGAGATGGGAATGAAGGGGCATAGAACTTGAGAAAGGTTTTAAAAAGCGACCAGGCCCTACTTCTTAGCAGCCTTAGAGGGGTGAAGATTGGAAGAGAAGGGTCGATGCTGCGCCGCGTATTGCTCGAGGTGATGTCACGGAGAATATGAAGACATCTGAAGATTGAGGGGTTTCGTGTGGGTATTAATCCTGTTGCACGTGAGTTGAAGCTGCTCCAGGTTGGACGCAGAGAATCAGTTCAGGAAGGGACCATGTTGAAGTGAGAAGGATAGGAGGACGACGGTCATGCTTATCCCTATCTTGTCATGACTGTGGCGGAAAATTCCGTCGGTTTCAAGGTCGGTCTGCCCTCTCGCTGTCAGACGACAAGATAAAAGTCATATTATCATACAGCAATACATAGCCGCCTTCGAGCCAGGAAAACACTGTCATCTGAATCTATATATCAGGTCAATTCGTGGCTCAAGAATCAAGCCCATCGTTGGACAATAACGCTGTTGAGCAGCCCAGCGCCTTGAATCATGGCGCTATCATCATCGAGAGTGCGGTTGGGGAACGTCGTTCCGATCGTATATGGGCAGGCGTGGTTTTCTGGTCGTGATCTGCACAGAATCAACACGACGATAGAAGGCCAAACCAGAGGTAAACTTACGCATTGATGAAATTCCTAATGTCACCCACGGTATGCGTCAGATCCATCCGGGCAACCATCCTCGTCCCATCCGCCAAGCGGATCTGGATGCTGGTCATCAGCTGGCTCTGGTCTACCTCGAACTTGGTTGTGATGCTTTCAGCATTTGCCGGTGTATGAGGTGCAGGGGGAGCTGCTGGTGCTTGAGGATGGGAATTCACTGGGCATGTGACTCCAATTGAGCGCTGAAATCCGGGACAACACCACCGAGACGATTGCCTGTGCCAGAAAACACTTTGCCGCCTTTGGGTGGGACGTAATCTTCTTCAGTCCGCTTCGTCACACGCAACTCAACATGTTGACCTGGACGGACGTTGGGGATCGAGGGTGGTGCACGTCTGGTAAGGAGTGAGGCATTGATCTAGGAGGGGGATCCTTTTACTCACCCTGCGTTGATTTCTGTTAGGATCTGTGATCGAGCGGGATCATCATAACGCCTCAACTCTCCATCTTCGACCTGGAACCCATTGCGCCAGAATGTAAGATGGCGGATAGCGGTTTCTTCTGGGAAAGGGAATCAATGCGATGTTCATACCGAGAAGGAGTCGGTAACGTACCTTCCTCAGCGTTGGGGTCAGGAATATAGGTGCTCTCGACTTCATCACTCCCAAGCGTGTGACCCCCGCCACTAAAGACACCATGTCTGGCTGTGGAAGCGGACGGCGGACCAGCTCTGAAATGTGGATTGAGCATTAGAATACGAGGTACACAAGACTGGTACGCACTGTGCGGCCCGTTGAAGGAGATCTCGAACCATGTTGCCCCCTGGAACACCTCTTTGTCGATCCGGGTTCTCGATAGATAAACCGCTGAAACATCGTAAATCGTAAATCGCGAGAGCCATCGACGGGGGAAAAGGCTCACCTTCGTTCTCCTCCAGCAAACCAGCGCTCAGCACCCTGATTTTCGTCCTCGTCGTCATCATCGTCATTATGTGCATGGCCATGTCCACCCTGGCCACCAGCGCCAGTCTTGGGCGTCGAGAGGAAGGGATTCGTGGTTGTGGTAGCGTTCTACCTTAGGTCGTTGTGAAACCCCGTTTGCTGGACGTCCGAATCCGTTGTCGATGTCAGTCTCAAGAGCTTCGCGACTGAGGCGTGAGGGTGGCGGAGGATGGAGACGATGATAGGATGTGTTGGGAATCCGAACGGCGAGTCTTGATTCCATCGAGAAAGGGACTCGTGGCCGTGGTGGGGTTCTACTTGAGGTCATCGTGAAACCCTGCTCGCCGGACGTCCGAAACTGGAATCGAAGTCTTGTACGCCTGACGAAATATTCCCTTGGATAAAAGTTTCGTGGCCGTGGTGGAGTCAGGTTGGACATTGGAAACGGGTCGAGTTCGGGAGGTGGTGGTCACGAAACACCGTTCGCCGGACGTCCGAAACTGGTGTCGAAGTTGGTGCGCAGTCGAGGATGGTTGGTGCACACGAAGGGTAAGAATCCCTCGAACAAGGGATTTGTGGCCGTGGCGGGTTCATCTTCGATATCCAAATATTCACGAAAGGGCATTTCCCAGGCGCGTTAAGCCGGAATCGAGGTGTTGGGGACCGAGAGGTAGGCTCGAGGGCTGCTGGGACCATAAGTTTATTGTACGAGACTCAACGCCGGGTTACTCACCTCAAACCTTACTACCAGAGCGTGCCCTCGAGTACTGCGAACTCGCAACGCACATCCGTCTCCCAAACCCTATTCCTCAAATGTTCTCGTGTGTATCCAGAAGGAGGCATTTCCGCAGTGTCCAAGGGTTTTCAGTGTACTTACTGGGTGGGTCTCTCCTTGCTAAGTCTCCCCTGGTGTATTGCCCTTCCTCCTGCGTTAGCAAGCAATGTATGTATGGCGCTGTCTTCAAGGCAAGCCGAGCGGTGTGGTAGCAGCGAAGGCAAGGCGACGGCGAGCAGACCAAGAGTAGTCAGAAACCAATCTTATCTTATCCAGCTGACCGTGATGTGACCAGGCAAGCCAATCAGCGGGCGTGGGTAGATCGCTACGATTCTCACGAGCGAATTTTTGTGACCGAATCCAGGGTATAAGAAACGAGTTTCCTACTAAAGTAGGACTCGTAATGCGGCCGAACCTGTCCTTACATAAGCGACAGGTTCAGGGACTTGCACGGGCCGGATGACCGGTTCCACCAGAACCAGCAACAACTTAAGAGTGTTCTTGCAGTTATGGGCCATCTTCCTGCGTCGTCCACCGCACTGCCAGGTCTTCACGATCCGATGTACGAGGCTCTTCGTACCTCCTCTATACTTGCTTACAATCTACCAGGTCTACTCTTCGGGTTCCTCCCAAAACCAATCCCGGATGCGCTGTTATGGCGCGGTTTCCTGTGCCACCGTTGTACAAATCGAGAACAGCGGACGGCGAAACAACTGATCTCCTCATCTTCGGATT
>MPNV01003074.1:0-67422 GCA_013376435.1 Cyclocybe cylindracea
TCAAGGTCCGCACAGTTTCCAGTGCGTTGAAAGCGAAATCCTAATAGATTCGCAAGGTTGCTGAGCCATGACGAAAATCGGGGTGCTTGGGGCCGAGTTGTACTGCCTTCCTGCGCATGCAAGATGGCATTTTCGAGGTCTGCGCTGTCATTGCTACATTGAAAACGGCTGCAGAATGTTCTCCCAAGAGAATAATGGAAAAGGGGAGTAACCATCACCATCATATTCTGGAGTTGCTTCAATAGCCTTCTCTTGGTATTGAACAGCTCTTTGATATCCCTTGTGTTTCCTTTACACTCAAAGCGAACGCGAAATAAACACCCGCAGTCGTGAAGGCGAACAGGTAGTTCCTCGTCGCCACAGGGGTGTACGAACTCCATCTTCCATGCGGAAATGGCTTCTTTTCAAGTCGGATATGTTAGGTGACACTTTGAATCGTTCGCCAATGCACGGGCAGCAGCACAAAGTCTGCTTGCAAGAACTGGGTCTTTGTCAGCGCGGTCGACAACGCTGGAGCTGACTCCCTTAGGCCGGATCTCCTGCGGACACAGCATTTGAATCTGTCTGGAATTGTCTGCTGTTTTTGCGCCTGAGAGACTAGAATGATCACTTGAGCCGATCACATCGACATGAACACACACCTTGAATTACAAAAGACATCTTGAGTAATCCTGTGGTATTATCTTCCATCATCATGAAGTCGCGTTCCAGCTTAATGTCTTGGAGAGAAGAATTAATGTGGCAAATCTTAACCCGATGGGAAAAACACGCACCATCTTTAACAGTCATGAACTCAAGTAACTCGCGTTCAGGAAGGCACAAAAAACCCAAGTCCCCCGCTTCTTCTGACTGAGCAATGAATGTGAGGTCCCCAATAGACGGATGGCTGAGGTCCCCATCATCACTTAATTTTGGTGTTTGACTTGGAAGGCGCTAAGATACTCACAGCTTGATCACGCAATGGTACTTCCATGGGCCTGGTCGTGCAGTGACTCGCTCCAATAGCACAGCGCCTTCTTCCTCTCCTTGACCAAAAATGAAGAGAGAGGGTACTTCTGGTTTCGGTTGACTTTCGTCCTTGGGGGAAAACTCTATCATGAAGTCTACAGTCTGAAATAAGTCAAGGTAGGAAATCTCATATGTGCAATATTGACCTTTCAAAACCGCTTCTTTATCCTCTTGGGAAAAAAGCCCCCAATCATCAAGCACTGATATTAGCGGACCCGATGCACTATACAGCGGCCTAGTCGTGTCGGTTGCCTTCCCTTCAGCGAAGGTGCGACTAGTTGCTTTGTTGTCCATGGAATTGAGGTCTCAGGGTGCAGGTCAGTTGTATGATGAGATCAGGCTAACGTCGACAGTCAAAGAGCTCCACTATATAGCCCTCATGTTTGGTAGATCGGAGTCAAGCTCCAAGGGCTGGCCAGCATAGGTTCTAACCGGTAAAACCTTAAACATGGGCCCATCGGTCTATAGGTGCTTATTTATAGCCCCTAATGTCGCCACTCGTTGATCCTGTCGATTTGTGCTTCGAGGTTCTAGCTTCGAGCATCGCTTCGTGCTACGGCCAAGAACAAGTTGCGGATATTCCACTACACAACAACGGACGAATGGGAACATGGGACGCGCTCAGTCAAGTTTCAAATCATAATTTTGCAGCTGTGCAGAATCCCGAGCGCTTGTAGTGCGACTGTGTGAAGAAATAAAAGACGTCGGAAATTGCGACTTCGAACTATCTTTACAAAAGATCATATTCGAGCAGATGATAGACGAAAAGAAAAGCGAACGGTGCCACCTCGAAATCCTGGCCGTGACTGATGGAATATCCGCCGAGCCAAGGGGCCAAGGACCGCAAATTGGGTTCGGTATCAACATCGAATAGCCATAGGGCAATGCGTTGAAATTTTCACCCTGCCTGACTGTTACATAGAGCACGGAAGGTTCGAAAATATAACATTTGCTCGACAGGTGGCGGTTTTCGACATTGATCTGCGTCTTCTCCGCAGCTATAGCAGGTAGTTCGGCCAATACATGGACCGCCATTCGGACAAAACACCACTCTGATCAGAAGTTGGACCGCCCTAACTATAGTACCATCCTGGTAACGCTGTACCAGGGTCCCCACACGAATACGGCCGACCACAGAACGGCTGTTCGAACCTTTAGACTGGCACTCCAGTGTTGTTATACCAGCATAGCCCTTCCTTGACTCTGCATGGCCTCATGAAAGGCATTTTGGTTCTTTTGTGATCCCCTTCCCCCTGCCGGCGGAATAACATTTCCGAGATACGTATGCATTATGCTTGGAACCCAAATACGTCCTTTCATGGTGTAAAGAGATCAGGGGATGAGGACACGAATAGACACGAACCAAGTGCGTGTACAAATATCATTCCACTTGACGAGGCTTCCATTCGATAATATCAAGCGGTCGATTTCCAGGGCTAAGATTGGACCAGAGGCTATCCGTACTAAATAAAGCAAGTCTGGCGCATCAGCCATCAACGCGTCATGCGTCGGTGATTGGCGCAATGCCCAATGCGGTTAAACGTCCAGTAGCCATTGAGACTCACGTCTCCATGCGTTTGCGGAGGGAAAGAACTAAAGGAAAGCAAGATCAAAAAGCGAAGTTGAGGTTGGAGACCCAGACACGGTCCTTCGTTGAGATGCGGGCCCGTGCGCGTCGTCGAATAATTTAGCCTGCTCTGGCCGTCCACGACACGGAACAGTGGTGCGTAACGAGGGTTCGGGAAAGCCAAATACATAAAACTTTCCGGATGTAGCCAGACTCGAAGGTCCTTGATGAGGTTGGGCCTCAGTTCGAGCAGAATGTCGCCGAGGTTTTGCGTAATTGATGGCGCGATGGGACGGGGTGGTGGGCTTATAGTATGTATATTTGGGAGAGCACAGAAGGAGAGCAAGAGCTATCGACGTGGGCGAGGAAGGGGAAGCGGAGGTTGGAAGTTGGAGCGCGAGGTGTCCAATCGAACAGGGAAGGGCTTTGAAAACCAGAAAACTACCGAAAGCCTTTCCCGCGAAGCAGGCTTGCAGCGTGCGTCGAAGCATCGAAGTGGCGGGGTCTTGCTTTGAAGTCCTCTTGTCCTATTGAAATTTGGAGCTGTGAATGCATACCGTAGGCTTCGAATCGGCGGGCTGAGTGTACGTGGGTGTAAGTCATTTATGAGGTGTAAGATTGGGACTTACGTGGCTAGTCCCAAAGTCATATTGCATGGATGGAAATGCTGAGGAATCACGGCAGGTCTTCTTCGAAGAGTTTGTTGAACGGAAAGTATACCGAGTTCGGCTTTCTTGCCCTCGGCTAGACAACCGCCGGAAGAGGGAGAGTAAGACGCCGGAGCTTGAAGCCTGGTGAACGGCTCTCCGACAAGACAAGTCGGGTTGGGAAGGGTTGGGCAGCCTGTCCAAAAATTCTTGCAGTATGTTTGGGAATTCAGAAGATCAACAGGGCCAGTGCAGACTGCGGACACGAGCTGGAGATAGGAACCGCATTCACATGGACAGCACTGAATGGGCGAAAGGGGCGCTCATAAATAAAAATGGACGAGCGTTCTGATGTCTGGGTTGAGGGACCTAACCCGAAGCCGGCTCTCCACGTACTCTCATGGAGAAAGTCTGGGAAAGGCGGCAGAAGGAGGAAGAGATGAGCAAGCCATCGCATTTGGTGAGGTAATACGAGCCGTGAAGAGAGTTTGTGATGACATTTGTCCTGCCCGATGCTGGTCTAAGAGCAGCCCCACGGTACCGCGTGCGGTTCGAATCGAGGCGGCCGCGGCCGCAAATACGCCAAGAACACTGAGCTGAGCGCTCGTTCCCGAGGATGGGGTTCATAGAGACAACAATATTAAGGAACTTGCGCCACCCTCGAAGCTGGCGAGAGACAACCATTGAATATTGAATCGTAATGTCTGGTCGGCATGGGAGCGATGGTGTCGACAACGAAACCCAAGGCTTTCGAGCAGGTGGTGGTCGTTGTTTCATTAATCCAAACTGTGGAAGTGGAGGCCTTGTGGCCGCTTCCCTTGACACTCTGACGTGCCAGGTGGGCAGAGGGTACGAGCGAGGTCACTGAGGCCCAGAAGACTGGGCCAGAGCAGAGAAATTCTGCGTATTCTGATAGAGCTCCAGGTAAGAGTGTTTAGAATTTCCGGCGAATTGAATGTGGTCAGAATCAGAATCAAGGAATTAGAGATCAGGTGCATTCGAGGAAGGAGGGCGGCGGCGGGACGGAGCAGCAGCTTTGCCACGTGCGGCCCGATTTGGAAGGAGCTGCACCGCCACCGCCACGAAGATTTCACATGCGAGTTGTCGGGGAGGTTGCCCTTTGTCGCCTACCCCACAGTCCATCAGGCAACACAATTTATTTGCAAAGCCAGTCAGTCGTCGCCGTCGCCGTCCGTGCAAACATCTCCTCGCTTCTGTCTTTATCTTCCTCATCGCTGGGGATCTACTCTCAGCAATGCAGTCGCTGCTCTCTCAGTCCGAGAGCCATGCATTCCAGACCTTTCTCTCGTCGATGGACTACTCGGAGGACACCTTGTCTGCGTCAGAGTGGGCGTTATACAACTCAGCTCCCATGCAGCACTCAATAGTCGACGATTCGCTCGACTCGAATCCAGAGCACCGGCAGGCGCTCGCAAAGGCCACGAAGGATCTCATGTCGCTCGATCCAGATCATCGCTGGGATGCTGGTGGTGATTTTATGATGAACCACCAGTCGAACATGAACCAACGACATTTTGACCCGCACGGGCGGCATCTGGGTCACTACGACCAGCAGCTGCAGCACCAACAACAGCTCGTACACCAGCAGCAGGTGCTACAACACCAGCAGCAACATCTCCAGCAGCAGCAACAGCAACAGCAACAGCAGAGAGCCAACTCATACTCGTCGCCACACGATTCATTTCCTTTTCTCCACAACAAGCTCCAACAGCAGCAGCAGATTCTTTCGCTGAACCCGCAATATCCACAATCTGGCATTCCCCAACAAAATTTACTGTCGCCTCTGAACATGAACCATATCTCCCCTCACGACTCTTCGACGTCCGGCACACCCACGACTCCGCATTCACCGTTCAATTTCCAGCAGCAACAACATAGTTCGATATCCGTGCATCATTCTTCGCAACAACATCAACAACAGCTTCAAGTGCATATACCCCCACATCAACAAGACATTTCCCCCTCAGGATCCGCAAATCGCATGCCCTCCTCCCAATCCGCGCCGTCGACCTCCTCATCCGGTCGGACGCAGCTCCAACAATCGACGCCATCCCCGATCCCCTCTTCTTCATCCTCATCACACTTTACCCGGTCACGTACAAACGGCAATGCCACGGCCTCTACCTCGGGCGCAGCATCTGCCTCCAAGCGTTCGCGGACGTCTACCTCGCCACCCATCGCGGGCTCAACAACAACAGCACTGATCACCAACAACAACGCGACCTCACACAAACCCGCCCTCCTCTCGCCTTCGCAGAAGAAAGCCAACCATATCCAATCAGAGCAGAAGCGGCGGGCAAACATCCGACGGGGGTACGAAGCATTGTGCGAAACGGTGCCTGCGCTCCGGGAGGCGATCCGCGAAGAGGAAGAGGCGGAGCAGCTAGCGGCGAAGGGGCTTGGCCCTGGGGTGAACGGGGCAACGAAGAAGAAGGGGAGGGGGAAGAAGGGCAAGGGACAAGAAGGGCAGGAAAGCGAGAGGGATGGGTTGAAGATCGATGGGCGGGCGGGTCCGAGGAGTGAGAATGTCGTCTTGTCGAAGAGTGAGTCGTCATTATTTTCGTTGTTATTTATTTCTAGTATTCTTTCTGGCACTCTATGGTCGTTCTTCGGTCTGCAAGAACTTCATCAAGCCGTTTAAACCTTCCTCCTCATTGCTTTTTTCTATTTCTATTTTTTATCCTTTTTTTTTCTCCTTCCGCAAACGTCGTTGGTACTGGGAGGTTCCTATTATCGGCTGTTAGATTTGCCAGCTACTCGCCTTTGAATCTTTGCATATTTTTCTGTTCATTCTTTGGCACTCTCCTGCATCCCACTCTTTCTTTCTTCCAGCTATCTCTCTATCTTTTATCATCTCATTCATCTCTTACCCTTCTCGTTCCCCGTCCTAACCCGCCCTCTCATCTAGCAATCGACCACATCCAAAGTCTTCTCGCCGACCGCTCAGCCCTGCTTGCACGCCTCCACCAAGCTCGATCCTCTCTCCCGCCAGGGCACCCAGCGCTGACGCCGTTAGTGCCGGATCCGCCCTGGGAACGGGAGTGGAAGGGTGGCGAGGGCCGGTTAGGCGATGAGGGTGAGGCAGAAGGAGATGAACAGGAGGGCGATGGGGATGGGAGTGGGGAGGATTGAGGATTGAGGATTTCAGGCGGTTGGGTTGGTAGAAGGTTGCGGTTGGATTTCTGGTTAACTTGGAGTTTCACTTCGGCGATGATGGATCGGCAATGGGACGATGAAGATGGTTCGTGGATTTGGACGCTAGCACCACGCGTTGATCGCGTCGGTCAGCTTGCAATGTTAGCTCTGGCCATCCTGCCATAATGCTGTATCATTGGAGATGGTACCATTTAGGCAGGTCAGTCTTCTATCTCGTCGCCTTATCGTCCTCATCGTGCTGAACTATGTCCGCCTCTAAAGGACCTACACGCCCTTCCCTTGGCATTCTCTCTTCGATGACCCGGCAACGTTCATTTCTGCGGTGCAGAAAGTGTTGATGTTAGCCGTTCTGCCACCCAACCTCAATATATGCGCTCTCAAAGCACTCGTTGGTCGTCATTGGAACATTATTGGCGCGTAGGAGCCTTCGACATCTCGCAGCGCGAGCAAAATCTTTCGACGGTTCCTCTCCTTCAGACGAAGGCGATGAGCCATCGATCTCAACTGCCCGCCATTTCGGATCCCTCAGATTCGCTAATAGCCAAAAAATACATCCTTCGGGGGTTTCCAGTACCTCGAGTCGAGAACACGATAACACACATCCCTGGATTCAGTAACTCTCTCGTCTCCTTCCCCCGTGGCCACAACATCGTCAAGTGTCGACCAAGTCATCATCCCCGTGTCTCACCTGCTCTTTGCCTTCAATTGAACCCCAGCCTTTGAATCAAATCAACCTTGCTTCCACCACCTTTTTGCCCTCACCCCCATTTGTGTTCGTCACTTCATATACCACGGTCTTCCTTTATACCGCTTTCATTCGCTTTTCTTTCGATCTCCACGCTGATTAATGATGTTGTGAACTCTATACTTATAATTCTCGATTTTTCTTCCTCCATCGGGCATTGATGTACGATCTTCCTTCGAATTCGTCATTACTTACTTACCACTTAATTTAAGTTGCTCTGTTTTGCTTTCTTTCATGGTTCGTTCAAAGTTTTGAGTTTTCCGATCGACCTTGTCTTTTCTTGTCTACTCATTATTAATTCTAGAGCCCAACACCTCAGAAGCGATCTCTCTATCGAGCGCCTCTCCTCCGCCTGGACGTTCAGCGCTCAGCAGGAACCTCAACTATCCTGATCCATGATACGTCAAGGCTCGAGGAAACTTTTTGACAGTTGCACTCTCACCGCGCCCAACAGGAGAGGAGCGGGCGCGTTCCTTGTATTGATCGACATCCAACAAAGCTTCCGCCTCTTCCAGAGTAGATCTTTGCCAATACTTCGAGGCGGGAAACTGGTCGCGACCCCTTTCTCAGCATGTTCGATGCTTAGGGTCTGTGAGCCGTCTTATGTGTCCTTATTGCCTTTTCTCACTGCCTCTTCAGCAGGTCATAGAAAAAAGTCCTTGTGGTAGAAATCAGGATATTTTTGACACATCATCGACTATCGAATCGAGCTCAACAGCCAAGAGGCTTGGTCGTCGGTTGTTCGCGAAGTTGACGTGCACCGGCACACTCGCCACATTGCTCGGAATTTTCAATCTTCAGCAGGATCCATTTTGTGTTAGTGTTCACTTTAGGATATGGGCGTCCTCGAACCCCTGCGAGGAAATGATGCTGTGAGGTCTGACACGGTCTTTCCCGACGCCTACAAAATTTGCTCCCAGGTGCATCGTCGGGTTCGAGGGCGAGTCTTCGAATGCCTCGCTTCTCGGCCTGAACTGTCAGTTCCTCCCAGACAAATCGTGGAGTTGATTGGAAACGACAACGGAAATCGCCAAGTCCGCCCGCCGTCGCTAACAACGATGAGACTGCAGCAGCTCAAACCTGACTGGAACCTTCCAATGATTATACATAACATTTATGGGAAATTGATAGATTCGGGGCGTTGGTTTGACGGGGAATCATCCGCATCGACGCTCTTGCTTTTTGCGGTTGCCGGTGTTGTATTGGGCTTCAATGTCCCTATTGAAGCATATAAAAAGTCGTTGTTCGCAGCCTTGTCTGCATTCTGACTCTCCTTCAGCCACCTGCTTTTGTGTTTTCGAAAGTCCACTCTCGTTGCAAAATGGTCACTCTCTTTGCCTTTGCTACCACTGTCCTTCTTGCTCTTCCCACAGGTCAGTCTTTTCATGCATTGAATTCGGCCGTCGCGGTCGCGGTGCTGACAGTTTGACCACCTAGTTCTCGCTGAACCTGCCTCTTTGATCAGCCTTAACGCCCGCCAACTTCCTAGCTTCGACCCCAGCAATGTTTCAAGTCAGTGCCTTGTACAGCACTGCCAGGCTTTGGGTGCCTGTAACACGATGGAATGCATGTGCACTGAAAGTGCCGTGGCATCCTTGAGGAATTGTTACCAGTGTTCCGTCGGCGCGGGCGGCTTAGACCAATCCCTCGCCGATGCTGCCATTGACAGTACGTACAACACATTCGTGATTCCTTCACTGCCGACTCGTAATCTTGGACAGGCTTCATTGAAAGCTGCGCAGACATCGGTAAACCTGTCTCCAGCTCCTCCTCCAGCACTCTCGCCAGCTTGAGCTTGAACACTGCCGGCATTTTCTTCCTCGCGGTTGTGGGAGCCGTCGCTCTCGCGTAGTTGATTCAGAGGATCCTCATAGCCACAATATACCAGAAAATGTAATCAGGACAGGCTCTGTGATTAATCTGGCTGAGTATAACCCATAAGCGTCGGACTTACCATAATATTTTTGCTCGTTTCTGACTTGGCCACGTGAGATATAACAGGGGGGTCAAGGCGAGGCTGTCTTTCGTGTTTATTAACGTTCAAGCGGTAGCACAATTAGTGCGACAGCGCCATCAGGGAGCCTGACTCATACGTGGAAGCAATACAATGGACCGCATTGTTAATAGATACTGTAAGAATAGTGTGGTGAATATCGACCGTCTTCTCCAAATCGACGACGCAGACAGCAGCTTGCGCGTGACTGTTCCTGATTTGGGAATCGACCTACCAAAAACGTTCCACCCAAAAGTCGTCGCAGGTTCAGTGTTCATGTGACCTTTCCCCAAAGAAAAAGGGCGCCGACAAGATATATGAGCACCATCCTTCTGTAAAATCACCTTCCTTTCGACCACCCACCACCTCCGACTATCGTCCTTCTCTCTCGCTGCCACCGAATTCATGCATCACGTCGCAATAGCTATGAGGCAATCGAGGCTTTCCGCTGTGCTGGACCAGAAGCCCATGTCTTCTATTCGTTGTATTCTACACGTCCAGTGATCTCTCTATGCTGGCCGGCCTTCCACTTGTGAGTTGCATGACATGTCTCTCGTTTCTCTCCCCTTTGCCTCATCGCTCGTCCTTGAGATCGACATCGACAAGACCATTCCCACAATAGTCTTGTTCAGAGTCAAGAATCATTGCTATTTTGCTCCCTGGGGAGGATTAGTAGACGGTTCTTGTGAAATGGGCAGCACTTGGGATTACAGTCGTTTTTCAGCGAGGACGGTCAGATGCTCTAAAGAAATTAACAAATATGTAATCACAAATTGACTCCCCGCTTGAGAGGTTCAGGAGATGTTGATAGACAACAGGAAGGCAATCTAACACCAGTTTACATACATAACTCAGGTGCTACGACCAGTGTGCGTTAGGTGCTGATCGGCTGAGACGTTTTCTTGTGCTGTTGACGTGAGCACACAACTGGGCGTTATACTCACCTATTGGGACTACTCAGATCCAAGTTAGCACCCCATCCGAATTGCGTTTGCTATGCAGGGAAACAAGAATTCTGCTCAGGTAGCCCCTGGGGTGAGTCGGCTTAAGCGCCCATGGTGATTGACGCACGTCTCGCGTGTTTCCGACCTGATGGAGAAGTCATCGTGGCAACGACCCCTCTCTTGCCGATCCTCGCAGAACGTACTTAAGTAGAATGACCCGTAAAAATCGTAACTCATCACGATCGAGACACTTCTACTCGTGGGGGGTTGCCTAGAGCTGCAAGGCACAATTACTTTCTTACCACCTATCATGCCAGTCTGGCAATGTGACCACACACCCACGGGGCAGCACGGGCCCCGCCTGCGACGACAATTGCCTAGATGGTGTTAAAGAATGGCACCTTCGGCCTTGATGACCGAATGCCAACTGATAGGCTCGTAAAATGCCGTTCGCTTGTCCTATGACGCGATGCCCAGGAGGGCCCCCGACGCCTGCTGACCACACCTGCACGATTGTCGCCTCCTAACGGACCTCTTCATTGTCACCTCGCTTCCTTCTTTGAGTAAAAAGCAGTGGAAATCTTGAGGATTGCTCTATATCGGGGACTTCATCAGTGGCCACTGACATATACGGGCCTCTCATATGACAAGACCTCGAGCACGATGAAACACATGTATCGTCGCCACCAATAATGACACCATCAATGCCCACAGTACGTTGTCCCTAACCGTGGTAGGACGCTCAAAGAGTTGATACGGATGTGATGTAGTAGTACAACAAATTTAACTACGGGATGAGTATGGTATGTATGTTCGCGCTCATGAATATTACAGCGTAGATAGATTGGTAGTGTTGGAGACGACTCGACAACATGTTCCCCAGTAGCTGCTGGGTGGATGGATGGGTATTTTCCCGAATACACTGGCATTAGTTTCCCTCGAAGTGGTATCTGGTGTTATAGATAAATGACAACCAAAGGAAAGCAGAAAGGTCGTTATCATGATGGATTGCAGGAAGACGATTTGTCTTCCTGAATGTCAGATTTTGAGTCGTCTCTGGCCTGCAGACCAATCTGCGAGCGCTGGTGGTCGAATTCCCGGGTAACAGTAATCTGATGAAGCCGCAAAAATGTCAGATTAAGTTCTGATAGAAGTTTAAAGAAGACATACCCTGACGGCCGGCGCGTCACTCATCGCCTCACCAGTCAGCATCCGCCGGAACCAAGAGTTCTGGCGCTGAACGCGGGTTGGTGGCGTCCCGAGGTTACGTTCCAGTTCGCGTCGGAAATACGGATAGGAGACGTGTGGAGAGAAGTTTTGCGGTGGTTCACGGAATGCAGGAACGGGTAGAGGAGGCGGACTCTCGACATCAGCTTGCGGGCTATCAATGGCCGATTTGGTGCTGGTAGCGAAGTGTAGACTTTCAACGGCGCCAACGCTGAAATGGTCGAGCTGCCTTCCGCGACCACGCTCTGGCGGGAGACCACTCGAGCCGATATGTTGCTGCTGTTGCCTGCCATGTTTGCTGCCTGACACCCAGAAAACGGCAGTTGCATTTACAATGATCTTCGAAAAGTAAATCGAGAATTCGAAGTGAAGAAAGTGACAATGACTACTCACATCAGCGCCGCATGCAGTCAGATTTACCCATCCCAGCTCCCGCCCTTTGAAGACAATAATCATGACGACGTTGATCTAAAGACCAGAACATGAGACCAAATCCCCCGAGTCGTAGAGAAAAAAAACCGCTCACAGTTGATGTAGTCAGCGCAATAACTGCAGCTCTGCACAAATCATCAATAAGTCGCCTAGGTCGTTTGATGAGATTTCGACTGACATCAATGTCCGAATGCTGAGTCGACGAACGGTCGAGCTCATCATTTGTGATCGTAGGAGAGGGTACAAGAATAGGAACGTCAGGAACATGCTGATATATCTGAAGAAGAATATTGATTATGCCGCTCGGGAGTAGAGAATGAACGGGACGCACACATCGTACACCAGGAGGGGAATGGAGGCCAAGGGCTTCAGACCAGTCACGCATGCTCCGTTCGAGGCGGTTTCATGGATGGGACCTGCAAAGCCAAGTTGAGAAAAAGGAGAAGAGGAAAGCCATAGCACTCACCTCCAAGCATCAGAGTTATCACTATGCAGTACAACGACACCGACACGAGACAAATCAGATATACCGGCGACTCAAAACGTCGACCGCCGACTGTCGGTGACCAGACGATGTGGACTTTCTCGGCTGAAAAATATGCCGCGTGTTAGGCTCAGGAGCCCAGACAAGTAGGCGGAGCATACGCACCAAGGAAAGCGTACAGGAAGAACTTCGACGTCGAGTAGAAGAAGATGCAGAGATAGATGGCTGTCGTGCAAACTGCCTTCGAATACTCCAGTCCAACTCCAAATACCAAGATACCGCCTACGCAAACTTGAGGATCCTGACTGGGAGAAGATGTCGGATCCACTCACTTGAGAGCATGAACAACCAAGAATCGCAGAACATGAGGATGACGGAAAGACGGGGCCAAGGCATGGTTCGGATGCCATTGAAGGTCAGACTTTCATACTGGACTCGTCGAGATATGCAATGGGAGATGATAGTGAGACCTGGAGGTCGGACACACTATCAGCTCGATTCCACCGCGATCTGGGGTAGGACGCACCGAAAAAGTGTACGAGGGCGCTCAGAACCTGCAGCCCAGGGCTCGGGAAGAACACTGGGTGTTCGGCTGTCGGCATCGCGAGCGCCTCAGCTGGAGGTCTGCCTTGCTGGCGAACGGCGAGGAGGGGAGATGGCAGTCAGAGGACAAGAACGGGCAGGGCAATGCACCACTCCGTGATCGTCAAATTGTCTATATATCACAAACAAACTGTCGAGGGTTGCCACGATCTCTCATTTCGCAATCAACACGGCGCCCCTCCAGAAATGATCATGAGATATCTGCGGGGTCGGAGGTTTTGAGAGGGAGATTGGTTTTGAAAAGCCGAGTTCTATAGTCCATTCCAGGAGAGAAGATTGCGGGCCTCCAGGCCTGGCAGGCGCATGGGTGACTGTAGACCTGGTTTAGTAAAAATGCCCAGGCTCATGATCAGGACAAATGAACAAACATGTGTAACGAAATCTCTGATATTTGATAATCCGGGGAAGAGATTTTTATCGAGCCGCGGAGATGCCGGAGACAGAATCAACTGCATCCAAAGTACCTCCTGCAAACGCGGAATGAAAGAAATTTTATATAGCCTCAAATAACTTGCATGGCTGTAAAAAGCTGTAAAAACTGGCGGAAACATTTTGTTCATCTTCAGGACGACAGTCGGTGGTGAAATAGTCTGCAGGTCGAGGCTGGTCAAGGGGGAGTATTTGGGGCATCATATGACCATGATATATAAGATACGGGAATGTTCGCAGGTTTCTCCACATGGAATCGGTGCCGCGCTTTGTGCCTTGGGGAAGGTCGGACGAAGTAAACTCTAAAAGCGGCAGTTATTCCGGTTCGGTGCGCCCTCGTCAGTGTAGCACGCAGGACCATAATTGAATGAGACTGAATACCGTGCTTATCGACGAACATTAAAAGAAGATTCGGAAAGCGACGCTTCGTAGCTTTGAGATTAGTGGGGGAAGCGACCCAAAAGCGATCGGTCAACAAAAGAATAATCACGGCAGACAGCGGTCCAATGGCAATGCAGCGCACCCATCAAGTTGCGCCACATTCAGTCTCTACGCGCAGGGGCAGGGATTGTCGCGTGAGCAACATGACTGGAGAATTACGTGAGAGATATGTTCGACGCTTTTAAGCAAAGACGGCACATCTAGGAACGACAACAACAATAAGACCAGCAACCTTTAGATCGTAGATATCTAGCCACAGCGCCGCCCGTCGGACACCGCGACTTCGCACAGAGGCTTGCGAGCTTGATGTGCTACTTGATCTAACGCTAATCTCGATGACCGGCCTCTCGTTTTAAATTTTGAGAAGAAAATCGGTACCCAACGCCGGAGAGTGAGTCATGAAGTGACGGGCGACTTCGCGGCAGTCTTCTAGGAAAGCATAGTTATCGATATGATGACCAGGGCCAAAATGCAACATAATAATACGTACGCACTTAGTATTGTATCGTCAACAACAGTCTCATTGACGTTGATAACATCGGCATCGATGTGGCACTTGGGAGTGCAGGATCGAACCGACGATGTGATGGCGGCGGAGCAGAAGCAGTTGAGTTGCACAGCTGCCCTATCACATATCTATACTTCCAGGGAAAAGAAGCAATAAGAGGATTGAAGTGAGTGAGAAAAGAGTCATTGTCAACGGAATCCAGCGCGACCGGGCACTGGCTTGAGCATTATCTCGAAATCCTGAGGGTCGAAGGCCTCGCTCAAGCGCTAAGCAGAACAGTAGTAGGAGGCGACGACATGCAATAACTAGCAAAGGGACATTTAGGCCAACATTTCAAGCAATGCTTCAGGAAGGCAAACACACCGGCTAGAAGGGCGAAAGGAGTACCAGAGACAGAACTGAGGTCAACTATCTGGGCTTGCTGTCTGCACGGGACCAACTGCCAAAGAAAAGCAAGCAAAACGCGAAACCATAACGCAGCAAAAAATCCTGAACGTGTTCGCTCGAAAGTGCCACACCCTCACACCGCATCCTGTGTGAGCTGAGAACCCGTCCAGTGCTCCTAGCAAGTTGCGGGCGTAGGCATGGACGTGCTGGATAGGTTCTCTTGGTCCCCTTCACCTTGTCTTGAAGATTCTTAGTACCAGATGGATCGATTCACTCATGCTCTTACTTGTTTCCCTGGGGCATGGAGGACAAGACGACGACAATGAGGCTGGCGGGTAACAGGACGTGAGTTGATAACGCTGGCAATCTGATACACGCAACGACGTGTTCGCGAGGTGTTTTTGACCGTTGCGTTCGTCGACCATTGAAATGTTACAACCGTCATGTCATATTTGTGTCAGGTATGCGGGAAGAGTGTCGAGGGACCAGTGGCCAACAGGAGACATAAGCAGAAAACACAGATTCTTATATCACTTTCGTACCCACGCAGCATCGAAGGTAGTACGTGCATGCCGAAGCTCTCAAAGGATAGACATTCTGGAAAAAAGAATCGTTATATTCATATGGAGACTAGATCTGACGAACATTGTCTATGCGACACAATCCGACTGTCGACTTATGGTGCCATTACGAGAGGGGTGGTATGAAAGAAAAGAAAGTAGAGCAACGAAAGGAGTTTTCTAAGTGTGCATAGATATAGGTCAGCGAACGATATTCATGGGTGGTGACACATTCGTCTTGCCTTTGCAGCGCTTCGAACCAGCGTAAAAGGAACAACGGTGGCGGCCGATTACTCGTCTTCGTCTTCGTCATCGTCGGCCTCGGCGAGCCACTACGAAAGAGAGTAAAGTATGAGGGTCAGCGGGGCTGGAGACGTACGAACGGACAGGATGCATACCTTCAAGAATGGCTCGCTCGCCTTCCTGACCTTCTTGCTGGTGTCTTTGTCGACGTACTTCTTGCTGACATGGGTGCCCCACTGAGTGATGACCTCCTCGTCAAGGAGGTCAGTCTGGTAGAAGCCCATCAAGATTTTAGGCACCGAGGGAATAAGGTCGGGATGAGAGAAGCCAAGGAAGCGTTCGATGCCTCCAAGGAGCGACTTCTGGTGCTTTTCGGATGTAACCATCTGAGAAAAGATCAGGTAAATTTTTGAATGAACGAAGTGGAGAAGAAACAAACCTTGGTCAGAAGAGTAGCATAGCCGTCGATCTCCTTAACGATATCGGCCGTGAAGAGAGCCTGGACGAGCACAGTAACGGTCTTATGCTTCTTCTCGATGCCGAGCTCCTCAATCTTCTTGTAGATCGCAATGGAGCGAGTTTTGGGGTCTGCGTCGGGGTGCTCCTCGATCCAACGACCAAGGGCAGAATACGGACTATTGGCATCATCGTCGCTGCCATCATCGTCACCACCGAGGGCAGCGGCTGCCATGCTGCTCTCGAGAGCCTTGACTCGCTGCTTGACCGCCTCCGGGGAGGTGTCGGCAGACCAGTCATCCTTAGCCAACGCAGTGTCGGTGTTGAGTTCCGCGGCCTCAGCCTTAATCTTCTTCGTAAGCTCGTCGTCGCTCTCCGCACCATCAGCGCCGCCCTCGGGAGGAGGACTATTTTCTGTGGGATCAGGGTTGCCACCGCCACCGACACCCGATGCCGCATCTCCGCCGGTGTTTTTGTTCTTGCCCTTCTTGATCTTGACGGGAGGATTTTTGACGATGAACGTGGTGAGCTTGTGCCTCATGTCGACCCCGGTGCGCTCTCCGCAGGCCTTGCAGTCACGGATGATGTCCTCCTGCCTGCCGCTCTTAAGAATGATGAGCTCCGTCTCGGGGTTCTTGCATGACTTGCACAGGACGAATTTATCGATGAAGACGTCGAGCAGCTCACGGAGCCGGTTGGCATCGTGAGCACCGTTGACAATGTAGCGGTCATTTTTCTCGTCGAAAGTGGTCTGTGCACCGAGTTCACAACCGAAGAATTTGGTGGTGTACGTGGGAGGTCGGCTCAGGGCCCGAGCGACGTCAGACATGTTCGGGATCACGGTTTTGATGCCATTTCCCTTTCCCTCAATTTTGGTGGTCAGAAGGGGCATGCTAGTCGTGTAAACGCATGTGAGTGGTGAGTCAGCACACGGAGAAAACGTAACACGTACCGGTAACGATAGAACTTGTCATCGACATCACGGCGAATGTTAACGATTCCGGCGGCCATACTGGGCAGATGGGAGGTATTTCAACGCTGCAAGGTCGTTAGTTGCAGGCAGAAAAGATGGAGCTGGATGCGTACAAGACAACTAGAAGATTTGGGCAGGTATCCCTTATGCTTTGGTATAGCAATTGGAGGTCGAAGCATGAATCCCCTGCCTGGACAGAAGATGATGCGAGAGTGGGAATGGGGGAGGTGGGAGGACGAAATGTTGACGATTTGTCGATAAACCGTCAGAAAAGAGGAATCCGGGACGAGATGGTGGTGGTTCGCGTTCAAGCGGCGTTTGCACACGTTGGTCTGACCAAAAGTTTGTTCACATCCGCTTTCGGAAATACCCGATCATGCCGCTCGGCAGAATGACAAATCAGACGCGACCATGACTCTCTCCACCATCTCCTCTGACTAGCCTTGCGATACCGACAAGGTATACTTAAGTTCCAAATATACAGTGATTCTCGGTCCTCATTCTCTTTTCCTCTAGGCCATGCCAGAATGACAGCGCTTCTATTTCACGGCCTCCCTCTCTGTTCAGCTGACTACACACTGGAGACTGTCCGACGTCTAAACGATTCTCAGACCCATCTGTCGGCTTTTTTCTTTTGTTTCAAGCTGGTGCTTCAGTATTCAATATTCAATGGTCATTCTAAACTCTGGCGTGCAGCCACAGCGCCGGGCTGCACCATACCGCTGAATTGCCCGAGTCCTTTTACAGACATGAAGGCTGTATCCCGACGGCAATGGCAGTTAGCTTGACCTGTGAAACAGTTGAGTTCCCCGCTAGGTCGCATCACTGTACACACCCTTGGCCATCATTCAACTCCTCTTCTCAACGGATGTATGTCAGAGCTTCCTCCATGAAAGTGGTGACTATGATCAAACTCTAGCTGTCGGTCGTTTTTCTTGTGCGTGTACGGTCCGTTTTGGGATCCGATTCAGTCCTCTTATATTGTGGTGCATGCTGGAACAGGCGCCAAGAACTGATGTGTCCTATTTTTGTAGCCCTCGAGGCGAAGAGGTGACCTTCTCGCCCAGGGTGTCTTCTCCCATTCGAGGTGGAGCAAAGAGGCGGCGAGAAGGAGGAAGAATTCCTTCTCGACTTCAAAATTTGCTTCATCGAGTTTTCTGCATGCTTCCTAAGATGACCGCCGGCGCTTCGCCCATGGAGGTCAGCGTGAGTGGCAGCATCCTATCAAGCGAACCCGTCTGACATACGATAATGATCCTGATAGCTAGTGATACAAATCAACCTTGTTTGCTTGATACCAGTCGAAGTCAAGCGTGGGTAGCGTGGAGCAAGTAGTGACGGAGGAACGGTCAGGATGCCTGTCGATCGTCAACTTGAGTGGGTAATGGCCATCTTTGACTTCTGTGTCCTCAGAGACATAAGAGGACCACTTCCGTCACTTCAGCTCTTCCTTCCCTGCAATGTCTTCCCAGGAGGCTGACGCACTTGCGCGAGCTGCGCTTCATCTGTAAGCCCAACTCCTTACCGTCATCTGTGCCGGGTTCCCACCTCTCACTATCCGCACCTCTGTTTATCTCAGGTATGCTGGGAAGTACTTCCAGATAGCCTCGTTCGCGATGCTCGTCTATGATCATAGTGTGTGGTATTCGTATTCCCGTGGAGGGCCGATCTTGACCAGAAGGCTCTATCAATTTGCGTAGTGATAACGTTCTCCGATGAGGTGCATCTTCTTCCTTATCAGATGCGGAAGGCAAGCGCATTTAACGAGAACTCGATGCCCAACAGGTCGAACGTATCTGGAAGCAGCCATTTACCGGCGCTAGTTTACTGTTCTACCTGAACAGATACGGCAATCTCCTCGAATTCATCGTTATCCTCAACGGTATGAGCGTCTCTCGCTCTCCGATATTTCTCCTTCACTTACACCGCCCTTGCTCACAGCCTTCTTCGATCCGAGCTGGCCAAAAGACGTGTCTGTCAACTCTCTTTTCCGTTTTGTATTCGACTTCCGGGGCTGATTGGCAAAATGAATGCAGATGCCACCGATTCGCGAAGTTCGAAGGCGCAGGAACCACCACCCTTGTTGGCAGTAAGTGGGGCCTCGCGCTTCTTCTGAATCGGTGATGCTGATGGTGCCCTCAAGTTTGCGAGTGTGCGTTTGTTCACCGTTTTACTCACCGTTGAGACTCCGAGGTTGAAGCGAGCGCCTCTGGCATTCCATAGTGGTCATGATTCTCCGTGTCTACGCGCTCTATGGGCGCTCGTCTTGGATCTTGGCCTTTCTGCTGGCCCTCTTGTCGGGTCAAGTAGCTATTGCAGCGGTCGGTATCGATAAGGGATTTCGTGAGTAACACTTGCGGCCCCATCCTAAATCCCAGACTGACGTTGCTGCATGGTAGCCATCGATTTGCCCCCTCCATTAGGAGGTATATCTTTTATTTCTTTTTAGACCTAAAGGACGGTATTGAAACGACAGTACTAGGCTGTATACTCACAGGAACACACCCCGCATTCGGTGAGTCCTGCCGATTGTGCTCAAACCGGGGATTGACGACCCTTCAAAGCCGCACAATGGGTCGCGCCGTCGGTGACGGATTCAATCATCTTTTTCCTCACCATCCGACGTTCGATGCAGCTGTGGAAGCAATCTGGGAAGAGCAGGTGAGATAAAGCTTGACTCAGGTAAACTTCCTTATTCAGATTATGCAACTCTTTAGAGTGATGCATGTCCTCGTGCGAGACGGCGTCTTCTATTTTTTCATCATCTTCCTGACGAACCTAATGAACACCATAATCTATTTCGTGAGTATGCTTATACACTCTCGTTCTCTCATCAATCTGAATTCCCGTTAGCAAGTCGAGGAGGACTTGAAAGCCATTGGAGCGTCCTTCATCCAACTCATCACATCCGTGATGATCTCACGCCTGATACTCAATCTTCGAGGAGTGCATCTCGATCAGCTGCCTACCCAGAGCACCAACCGTATCGATGTCTACTACCGTCCGGGGATGCGTATTCCGGCATTCAAGGACGATAGGATGACCTTTATAATTGGGAGCTTAGGTGGAGAATTCAGGACTCCTGATGATGATGGCAGATGATGATCTATGTTTCAGCGAGAATTGTATTCTTATTTTAACTGGTGTACTTTTTTATTGGCCTTGGCGTAATAGGTTTGTTTAGAAAGCTTGGCCGTTGAGAGATTCGAACGCGATTCTGGTCTCCGATAGCCTGACGCATGGTCAACGAAGGAAAATGGGGTCAAGGTCTCCTGCACGACCATCCGTACCGATCTTCATGGTGCTGAAGCACCTTTCAATTCATATTGTACTTGTATAATGATCGATCCGACTTCTACGCATCTCTCAGAAGTGAAGTGTGAAGTAGTTGAATAAAGCGCCACTGCAACCACCTATGTATGAGGTTACAGTCTTCCTCATCATTGGTGTCAAGTCCGTAGTGATGGCGGTCAGGGTTTCTTTATCGACTGACGATGTCATGTTCGCTGTTAGTAACAGGATTACGTCTTTGTTGCCCTTCTGTTTGTGCCAAGTAAGCTGGTGATCCATCCTAATTCGGGCATTGGGCTACCATAATTGGTTAGTTCTCATCTTCTCTAGCCGGTGCGCCATTTATCTTAAACCCTCAATATATCGTCGTAGTATCGGGGTTAAAGTACTGTCCCACCCTTGTTCGTTTCCGAGGAAAGAAGCCGGCCATGGTGCAGCTGTCTCGTGCAGAAGGAGAAAAAAATTGCTCAACATTCTATATGAAGCAATCCTCGAGATATTTAATCATGCATAAAATACGTCCGTGCAGCGTCCATAGTTAACGTCCAAATGGAATTTTTGGGAGAGCACTCGTTGATGGGTCTTCGCGATGCATGTGCCCATTGCCAAAGAAGCTGTCTATAGAAGGTATACTGCGGGCAAGGGCATGCATAATGTCCTCGTCAATCTCCTGCCCGCCTTGCCAGATAGTGATGTCCTTAAGCTTCCACTTGGTATACCACCGCCCTTGTAGATCCTGGAGAAATGTCTCCTGAAGGGCAAATATCAGTCATTCGTCCACGTGCGAAATCTAACCGGACATACCGCAATCCCTCCTGTAGCATTGGCATTTGTAGCAGTGTCTCCGATGGATATCCAGAGTCGAGAAATATTTGGCACTTTCTCCGCGAGATGGTCGATGAGGTCGACATCGAGTCTCCAGATGTTCATCCTAAGATACTTTAGATTCTCGCACTGTGATACAGCGTCTACGACAATCTTTGCCTCTGTGGGTAGCAGGTAGCGGTCTCTCACGATAAGTTCGACGAGGCTCGCCTCTGTTCTCTCGATGGATGTCAATAGAGCGTCGAACCCTGACGCCATGCTGGTGGGATAAATATCCAAACACCTCAAACGGGCAAGGCATCCGTCTTCCCGAGCACATTCAGCCAACCAAAGGCTTAACGGTTGTTCTGAGGCAGGGTTCATGGGGAGACCCGAGGGGTTGAGCCTCAACTCCAAACTTTCCATCGTGGACGAACACTGAAGGAGCAGTGCCTTGAGCCCCGACGGATCGTGCAAGCTCTTGTCAAAAGCCATCCGGACGTTCAACGCCTGAAGGATAGGGAAATTGCCCTGTGCGAGCAAGCCGAAGAAGCCGGAAACGTCAAGCAGGGCCCACGACCACACTCGCAATTTCTCGAGCTGAGGTGCGAGACTCAACACAAATGGGGCGACCAGGCTGGTGAGAACGTCGCTGTCACCGCGCTGGCCGGGTTTGAAGAGATTGTTGGTGAGCTCGAGCTGAAGTTCACGAACACGCGGGAGTGATGGTTTGGACATGATGAAGTCGCGGTACCCCTCCACGTTACCGCCGAGGACGAGGCCTTCCAGATGGGGTCCAAAGGTTGCCCAGATGGACGCGAAGAGAGGTTGTAAATCATAAGATGGAGGTAAATCCCAGCAGTCAATGTTCAGCTCGCGTACGTGTGTGAAATTCGGCGCCGTGCGGACGAGAGTGTCCATGACTTCGCTGAAGGTTGAAAGTGGGCGGGGTCGCTTGAAAGTGGCAGTATCCTTGTTGGCTGCGAAGACGCGCTTGAACGTCTGTTGGATCTGCCTGAGCGGCTTGTTTGTGTTTGAAAGAGGCTCAGCATAAGGGTCCTTCACATGGGTTAGGCGCAGAATGAGGTATCGGACCCTCTTCGCTACGAAAGGGTCCCTGCAATGAGGCAACTCGTCAAGACACAAGAGCTGCTAAGAGCTGGAGGACTTACATAAGTCTTTCAAGGATATGCATAGAGGCCCCTGTGTTCCTCGTCATGATGAGGACCTGCCTCCACCGAAGGTTCATCGCAATGTCAAGAAATAATCCATTAACAGTCCAAAGATTGTCTCGAAGGTCGCTATGCGGGATGAACTGCATTACGCGCAGCCAGATTTCAGGGGGAAGATCGACCATGTTGCGGTCCTTCGACGACGACGGTGAGCTACGCAGAAGCAGACGAAGAGCCTAGAAAGGGCTGTGCATAATCGACATGTTTTGGGAACAGTCATAATTTTAGGCTCCGCCGTCTACGTTCTGGGGGCTATAATCAGGGATTAATAGGTAAATCTTTTCGTCTAGGTCGGGTTGCATTCTCTAATGCACATGTTATCTTGCATCCCAGCTTACAACCTGCTGCAGAGGAAAGGACACGGCATAGATTCGTAAAGGCGGGACAGAATTACAGGAGTGTACAAAGGAAGAGGGAGATATCTGGGACATATAAAGGAAAGTCATACACAATTCCGCTACGAGAGAGGGACAATGACCAACATAATCTACTCGAGGCATCCGAAAGAGAGGGGAAAAGAAGAACGCCGCATTTACTTCTTCTTTTTCTTCTTCTTGCCAGCTACCGTGGTCATGGGGGCAGATTCGGCGGTAGCAGGTTCGGCTTCAGCTTCAGCTGCTGGTGGCTCCACTGCTGAGGGTGGAGGCTCTTCATTGGCAGGAGTCGCAGGAGTTGTATCTGCTTCAACGCCACCCTTCTTCTTTTTCTTCTTTTTCTTGCCGGCAGTGTCTCCGGCTCCTTCATCTTCGTCTGCCTTCGTCTCTTCAGCTTTGTCGCCAGCTTCTCCGCCTTCAGTAGCGCCTTCAGCAGGTGGGTCACCCGTCGTTTCAACAGGCGCAGGGGGCTCTTCTGTTGTTACCACGTCGGGTGTAGGAGATGGAGCACGAGATGGTGGTTTCGAGGCCGGTTTGTCAGTACCACCAAAGGAGAAGCCCAAATTCGGTCCAGAGGAGTTGAATTCGAAAGTTCCTAGCTCAGGTTTCGGTGAAGGTGCAACGTTAGGCACGGATTCGAATGCGGAAGTTGGCCCTCCAAAGCCCCATGAACTACTCCCAAACACGGAGGGTGCAGCGGGCGTAATCGGCGTAGTGGCTTTGGAACCCTTCTTCTTCTTGGTACCAGAGCCGAAGCCCCACCCACCCCAAGAGTCATCGCCGCCTCCTGTATCTGAAGAAATGTTTAGTCAGTCAGAAGGAACGAACGAAGATAAAGAAAAAACCTCACCACCAAACGCAGATGTAGTGTTACCGAACAGCGACGCCGGTGCAGCGGCAGCCTTTTCCCTTTCCTCCTTTTCCCTTTCCTCCTTCTCCTTTCGCTCTTTCTCTTCTTTCTCCTTTTGCTTCGCAGTCTCCCTCGCTTTCCGGTCCTCTTCCTCTTTGACTTTCTGTGCGGCCTCTTCATCAGCTTTCTTCTTCGCAGCTGTGGCCTCCTCTTCAGCCTTCTTAACAGCAGCGTCCTCCTCGGCCTTTTTCTTAGCGCCATCCTCTTCTGCTTTCTTCTTAGCAGCGTCCTCTTCAGCCTTCTTCTCTGCTGCGGTGCTCTTCTTTTTCTTTTTCTTGACAGCAGTAGGGGTCGGGAGCTCTTCAACAGGCGTCGCTGTTTCTTCCACAGGGGGAGCAGCAGGAGCAGAAGGGCTCGGAGCCTTCGGCTGAGCATCATCAAGGTTGACCTGTCCCCAACTATCCACCCCGCCAGCAGCGTTGTCGTTATTGCCATTTCCCCAACCATCTCCACCGCCAGAAGTATTCTCATTGTTGCCACCTCCCCAACTATCTCCACCAGAGGCATTGTTGCTAGTTCCCCATGTATCCCAAGTATCCGTTGCAGGAGCAGCAGCGGGAGAAGCAATAGGCTCGTTCGTAACCTGAGAGGCAGGGTTTAGAGGGCTCAAAGGTTTAGGCGACGTTCCTTTCGCGCCCCAGAGGCTGCCCGTTCCAGTACCCCAAAGAGAGGGAGTCGTAGCAGGAGCTGCAGTTGTTGCAGCTGGTTCATCAAAGATACCACCACCAGTAATTGCGGGTGAAGCACCAAGCGGCGACTTTTTAGCACTGACGGCCGGTGAAGCTCTCGAGGCAAGCCCACTTGCAGGAGTCGTCGCTCCTGACTTTTTCTTGCCCTTCTTTCCTGGCGTCGTGGCGGCACTGGCAGGCTCTGGAACAGCAGGCGCAGGCGGCGATGTCGTCGCAGAGAAGCCCCATCCGTCTGTAGCACCAACAGGTGCGTCGGTGCCGAAGACTGACGCTGGTGGTTCACCGAACAACGGTGTATTGGCAGCACCACCAGCATCCGCCGCGGGCCCGGTGTCACCAAACATGGCAGGCGGGTGTTCGCTGAAAGCTGACTTAGGTCTGTCGTTGCCGCCTTCCGCACCGCTCTTATTATGGTCGACGAAGGGTGATGGAGTTCGCGTCGGCTCAGTGACAAATGGCGACTTGGGCCTATTGAACGACGACTCCTGTTGCTGGTCAAACATTGACGGTGGTTGACCCAATATAGGATCTTGAGCGGGGGCAGACACATGTTCGTCGCTGACGAAGGTCGACCTTGGTCGGTCAGCGTTGGCATCGAAGGAAGAAGGTTGTGATCCCGAAGGGTTGTCCCAAAGGTGACTATTCCTTTGCTCGTCCACTGCCGGCTTCGGCGCGCCACCAAAGTTCCAGTCTTGAGCGGCAGCTGGTGTTGCTGGTGATACCTCGGCACCACCTGCATAAATCGACGGAGACCGAGAATGGGGCGGAGGTTGGGATGCGTTGTTTGGAGTTGCAATCGCCGCTGGCCGCTCGCCAGCGTAGACGGACGTCGAGCGTGATTGAGGCGGACGTATTGACGGAGAGCGCGAGGGAGGAGCTCCAGTGGGTGGAGCCCACGAGGAGGACAACATGTCTCCAACCCCAACCGGTCCACCTGTAGCACTTGTGCTACTTGCAACCCTGGACATAGAAGACGCACCATACGCTGCGCTACTCCTGCTCCTCTCAACAGGGGTGGCAGTTCCGCTGGCTCCACCATGTCCTCTTTCCCTGTAGCCCTCCTCATATCTGCTCTTCCTCTCGCGCTCCTTGCCTCTCCTCCTATCTGAATCACTGCCCGTCCTATCACCATCACTGCCCTTAGCATCTTGGTAAGCAGCACTGCGTGAGGATGGCGCAAGCGAGGGTGAGTACGTCTTGGATGATGTACGTTCAACCTGAGGGGCTTCTGGGGTCGCTGTAGTGGTGGAAACACGACGGCTGCTGCTTCCTGTTGGCGATTGCGCGTAGGGTGGTTGGTCTCTCCTCGAGCGGTCACGATCCAAACGGCTTGACTGGAAGGATTGATCATCTTCTGGATAGAGATCGATATCATCGTCATCTATACGATGACCACGTTCATTGTACACGATAACAGCCGGTCCACTGGAGAGAGGTCAGGATTAATGGGTAAGGCAGCACAGAATATAATGCGTGCTTACTATCTGACTTGACCCTGTAAGAGAAAGGAGTCAGGAAAAAACAGAAAGATGGATATATGTACTTCATTCACTCACATTATCCATCCATTTCATCCTGGCCTTGAATTCGGTGAGGCCGAAATGGATCTCCACAGAGAAAACAATCGTCCAATACTTCTTCCCATTTCTCCCAGCTTTTGGTTCCGCACTATTGTTGAGAAGTGATAAATCGGCTTGAACGACGCATAAGGTAGAAAATGCATCTAATAGCAATGCAATGCGTTATTGACAGAATCAAGGACGACATTGTTAGAAAGACAAACCGTCATGTCTATTGATCCATTTCGGCACCGTGTTCCCTCCTCTATAACACCAAATCTCGACTTCGAAAACCGAGAGCATAGAAAGATTCGTGATCTCTGTGCAATACTTTCTGGTAAATACAGTAGATTCCTTGACTTTGACGCCCTATCCAAATGTTATTTAGCACATCATCTGACTAGGAGATCGAGATGAACTCACTCTAGCTAATATGCAATCAAATGCATCGGGCAATAGTTTCGGTCCAGAGGGCAGCTCGCAAAGCTTCTCCTTCCGCTTGAGGTGTTCTGGATCTTCGGGGTTAAGTTCGCGCAAAAATTCGACGCCGTACATGAATTTAGACATGCGTGCTGCGACGTGGTGGTCGCAGTAGAAACCAATAGCGCCGTCCGCAACAGCTTTAGAACTATCGATGAAAATAGTCAGGCCACACAAGAGATACGCAAAATGAACAAGGACGGACATTTGAGTATCTGGTCTACTAACAGTGATTCGGAATGGCTTAAGGCGTTCTTGGAGCTGGCTGATAGAAATGAATTAGCTTGGTTCAAGTTTCACAATAGCAGAACGAACCTGAAAAGCCAAGGCGAGGCTGCGTATCCCCCAACAAGGAACACCGATCTAATCATGCCATTCGAGGCATCAATTTGAGCCTTGATAGCGTTAAAAGCAGCTGTTCGACTCGTTGAACCCTGAGGCGATGTGGCAAGGATGCAGGGGACATACCATCCACCGAGGGCTCGAAAAGGTTGGCAACTTCATTTCTAGAGATGATGCTGACATGAATGCGTAGAAAAGATATGCATAGGCGTACAACGCACCCGGTCAACCTCAGTTGGCCAGAGCGAATTCCAACAGTCGGGTCCTGGCCAAATCTCAGCTTGGCGTGGTCTCATAGAAACACCAAGACCCACCTTGTCTAACGGTGATCCGAAAGGAATAAATTGGAGGTCGTTACGATCTCGGAATAGCCGTTTGGTGGTCTCATCGAATTTGCGTGTAATGTGGTCAAGCGAGTCGGGGGTGCCGTATTTTGAGTGTTTGAGCTTTTCTGCCGTGTTAACGCCGTTGATTAGAGCGGGTAACCAAGTGGCACACAGAAAGATTTAACCTTCTAAGAACTCTCTGGCCCGTCTGCTAACAAATATCGATCCCGCGAAGATACCTGACGACAAGCAACGTGTAAGCACCGGTTTGAAATATGAAATAGGGGACGTACAATCGGGCGGCGCGATTTCCTCCATCGTCAATGGGGATGTTCCTCTGATAGCATAGGCACTGATATCGAGTGTCCCTCCTCCAGCATCCGCAATCAAAAAGCCATGTTTGGAGGGATTCTGCATAGGCAGATTTGTCAGATTTGTCAGTATAGGTAGCCCAGCGAAACAAAAGAGCTTACTGATAACACGTCCGCCGCAAGCCCATTCAAAACGCAAGCATGCAAACTTGCTTCGCCCTCTGTCACGAATCTTATCCTGGCTCTTCCTTCATCCGTGTCCGGCACTAGCCTCCCATACACGGCGGCATTCCTCATCCTCGTCTGCTGCGGGCCCTCCCAACCATTTGGATGGCTGAGGACAAATTGGATGTCGGGTTCCACGGAATTCCATAGTGCCCGGCCGTTCGCGTGTGTCTCGCTGATGAAAGACCGAGTGCAGTTATAAAGGTAGTTGAGGTAGTCGCCAAAGACGTGCACAGGCGTTTTGCGCTTGGGCAATGGAGAGAGACGCATGCCGTTCATGTTGAGTTGCATTGTACGGGGTCGGAGACGAAGCTTGAAGCTAGCGGCGAGTCTGGTGAGTTCGTTTATCGCAGAAAATGGGCGTGCTGGGCGTACAGTTCAGCCTTGATCCATTCTTCGTCCTCTGCTTGGGCTACAGTTGTGTTATTTTCCGCCTCTGCGCCGGCCGCCATGAGCCTTCCATGGTTATCGTAGTAGACGAGAGAGGGTATCTTCGAGTTTCCTGCGACATGTTCTTGTCCGGGGAAGCTATTTAAAGACGCTCATCAGCTGGACATCATCTCGAGGACTAGGCGGATTGAACACACGTACCGAGTTACACCGTGTATCTTCGGTATCTCTCCTGGCTCTAGGATGGCATAAGAGACCTAAGTGCAGGGTTCAACTTCAGCTGGCGCGAGCGTAAAAGAGGATGCAGATGGGATACGTACCCCGCTAAAGGTCGTTCCAACATCAATTGCAATGACAAGCGATCGGGACAAACCACTATAGGGCTTCCGGGTATCCGTTGCGTGTTTCATAGTCTGGTGCGCCCCAGCGCACGGAGATGGTTATACAACAGGTATGGTCGTCGATGGGGGTATAGAAGGCCAACAAGGCTATTGTACAGAGGAGAGAAATTTTAACACGAGGTTTGTACACGAGGTTGAAGTTTGAACGGTGAATTGATGCGTTCGTGCCGGTTACGGATGAGCTAGACTCGGCACTTTTGGTGAAACGGGAATCACTAGCAGCGCACCGCACCCCAATCATCCGATGTTCAGCCCGCAGAAGTTCAGTTGTCTTTTGTCTGCTTTCGACCCCGCCGCGCGTCGCTGGACGGCCTTACCTCTACGCCAGCATCCGGCATCCATCCTAAGGCCTTCTCCTCCTCGCCCAGCGAACGGTCGTACCGTCCGCGAGCAGCTCTCTCTCACATCCTGGAACATCTACGCCTCTCCCTTCAAGCGCGTCGAGCGCTCCCAGCTCATCCTCGACCGTATCCTCGGACCCAAGTCCTCCGACATCATTTTCCTCCAAGAAGTCGCGTCGGACGTTCGGCAGCTTGTGCTCGACGACCCTAGAGTGCGCTCGCGCTTCCTGACGTCCGACGCGGAGAACGACGTAGCTTTCAATGGCGTACCGTTCGCGACGATGACGTTGCTCTCCAACGAGCGTTTCGGCTCTCCGTTGCTCGCTGAGAAGGACGGGAGCGACGGCAAGGAGGGAGAGGGAAAACGAGATTCCAAGATGATGCTCCACAGCGCTTTCCGTATGACGCTGCCAAGCAGGTACGAGAGGGACGCGCTCTGCGTTAACATCTACGACCCAGCCACACCCGGGAATGTTTTACGCCTCCTCAACGTCCACTTGGACTCCCTCGACGCGTACTTCAGGCGTGCCTTCCAGGTACACCTGCTGGATCGTCTCCTACGCGAGGGCGGATGTAGCGGCGGCGTTATCGCAGGGGACTTCAACGCTATCGACCCCAACGATCGTACGCTCGTCGAGAAACACGGGCTAGTCGACGCCTGGGTCAAGCTATACGGGCGGACGACGGGGTGCGACGGAGCTACATGGGGCGTAGGCGTCGAACTCGAGAACGGACTTAAGCCGAGTAGGTTGGATAAGGTTGTTATGCTAGGCCTAGAGCCTGTCGATATCGAAGTCCTCCAGCCCGGTCGTATCGACGCCGGTACGCCCTGGAGCGACCACTGCGGGCTACGCTGCACCTTTACGGTCTGATCTGGTAAGTAAGCTCTTCTTCTTGCCTATTCGACGCCTATATAACCGGATATATGATACTTCTCCCAGACGTCGATGGTCGGTTCGAGAGGAGTCATACCGTCATGTCGCTCTGTTGGCTCTTGTCTACGTCCCCATCTCTCTCGCCTCTATATACGTTTGTATGATGACCCCGCGTAAGCCGGAATAAGTTGCATAGCCGTTGTCTCTTCCTCTCTCTCCAATCCTGCCGGAAGCAGATACTGTACGCTACTAGGTTGTCGCGCCAGCGGTATGACGACTGGACGAGACAGACGCATTTCAGGTTCACAACCGCGTGATTAGCGACAGACGCTTCGTGCTAGCTCTGCGCTGAAGTATCCAGCAACGGTTGGTGAAATGCCACGCTCAGCGCCATCTCGAGCTTCAGAAATCATAGATAGTTCTGTCGCGCGATATGGGTGGGTTAGCTAGTGTACTCGCACTGGCGATATCGCTTTTACAACATAGACAAGTCGAGAAGCTTAGTAAAAAGCGTAAAGTGTCAGCCAAAACTTGTCGAGTATCGCAAGTCTACGCTGAATTGCCACCTATTGGGCCTCCCATTTTCCTCCTTAAGTACGGAAAGATTGCTCAGGTATGGAAAGATCTTTGGAGTACGGGGATCCTTCGTCCGACTGACTGTACGAGGATCTCTCGAGTACGACGATCGCTCAAGTACGAAGACTCCAACGTTGGCATTGGTCAATGATGAAGGGACGTCGAATCCAAAAAAATCAGGCTTAAGCTCAAAGCGTGAACGTTTACGGGACGATTGAGTGGTGATATTTCAAAGACGTAACAGCCCCAGGAGGCGGGCGACATTGGATACGAGAACTATTGGTACATGAGCAGACGAGAGACGGACTTGGAGTTGGGAGCGCGACTACGGAGGTTGAGGACGTCACATCGGCGTGATGGATCGTATACATGTTGTAGAGAACCTGAAAGCGAGTCAGACGGCGCGAAGAGGAGAGACAGAGAAGAGCAAGACGAACCGAAACAACGAAACACGAATCCGCGTAGTTGGACGCCCTAGGTTATCAGCGAAGGCAGTAAGTTCGATAACGGAGGAGGAGAATGATACGACGACGAGTCTACAACTCAAGACCTAGTAGATTAAGTAGGAGCGTAATTAGTAACAAGAGAAAATAAGAGCGAGAGGATGCGACGAACCTAGACGGGCTGCAGGTAAGCCTTCCACTCCTCGGACATAACCTCCTTGCCAAGCGCCTCCTGCGCCTCCTTGAAGGCGGGGTAGAAGGCGTTGAACGCCATTTCGACCATCCTCTTGTCGGCTTCGTCCTTATAGGCGATCTTCCCGATCTCGTTAGTCTTGAGGTACATCTTCCACTCCTCCTCCGTCCAGAAGAAAGCGTCGGGCGAGTCTTCGGGGAGCGCTTTCTTGTACGCTACGTACTTGGGGTAGAACGAGTCGAAGGCCAACTAGGCCACTGCCTTCTCCGCCTCGTTCTCATAGCCAACTTTAGCGTCCTGCTTATCCATAACGTTCAAGAGCTTCATCGCGTCATCAAAGTCCTTGACCGCCTTCTCCCGGCGAGACTTGAGACGATCAGCGCCTGAGAAGAGCTTCATAACAATCGCCTCCGTATCGGTAGGAAACGGCAAGACCCCTGGGCGACGACTTCGGCGAGGGACATGCCCTTAGGCTCGTAGAGGGTCTGCGTATACGGTATATCAATCACGAGCTATAAGGAGGAGCAACGGTAACTTGTACTTACCGCTTTCTCGTCTACGATATCATAAGTAACGACAGGGCCGTTGATCTTCTCGCAGTAGGTGACGCCGCTGGATTTGGGTTTCTCCGATGGACACTTTCCGTCCAACTGGCCTCTTGATAGCATCTCGGACTTCAGGCCTGAAGCTTGAGAAGTGAAGGAGGAAGATAGAAACTGGGAAATATTCTTGAACAACGTTCGAAAGGTCCAAAATATGAACGCTTTCTCACAGAGATGGCACCTTTCAGGGACGTCTTTGCAAGCCGTGTTCGTTGGTTCATTGGACGATCTATAGCCGGCTTGCGTTCGCATCGAGGTCATGATCAGACGATATCTTGGCATGAGCTTGATTTGAAGCAAGGTCATGTTCAGAGTGATCTTGCTCCGCCAAAATCCACCTCTGCTGGACAGATAAGCTCCTACGTAGGAAGTTGGGATTCGCGGCTTTGAGGTGAAATTTTCGGACTTCGGGGACGTGGGTGTGCCATAATTGTTCGCCCGTTGTCCACTCGTCCGCACTTCGACTGTCCACGCAACGCGGTACCAGCGTGCTGAAAAAGAACCAGGTCAGCAGGAAGGCTCTTTCCTTCGCACCAGCCCACCTGCCTGCTGTCCCCTTCCCTCAGCCTACCAGGCTATCACAACGCTGCCGACATACATACCTTGAAAGTTTGCTGATCGTTGATAATCACCGCATTTGGGTCCGTCTCCATGTCCCTGCTTCCAACCCAGATCGCAAACTTCCTCAACACCGCCTACGAGTATTTTTCTCCACCCAACTCGCCAGTGCAGCGGACACAACCGATTCCCATCTCTCGCGATCCGTCAAAGCTATCATCTCCATTAAACGAACGATTGGATGCAGCTTGCCAGTCGCCCACCACCAGCCTCGCTAATCTCTCCCCAAACTCCATGCGTCGCGAGCTCGACATCACGAAACATGACCTGGCTCGTGCCCACGTTGACACAACCCGCCTCGAAGAGAGATGCAAGATGTTAGAGCGTACCCTGAAGGAGACCCGCGAGCTCCTTCGGTCAAGGGAGGCAGAGCTGGAGAAACTGCGCCGTGAGAGGGAGAAGGAACGGGCACTTGCAGAACGTCGGCGGAGCGATACCCAATACCACCTGCAGCACCGTGCCAGCGCCAACAACCTCGCCACGTACCAGCGCAATGGCAATTCACTCGACACCAGACTGGGGGCCGCTGACATTGCTCGTCGAATGCACCTTCACGACGATGGTCATGGAGCCTCGAGGATGCGCGCACCGTCCCCCTCCCACACCTTCTCCCCCTCCACATCTCCACTGAATGGCAACAGCCGCGCACGTTCGCCCTCCCGGTCCTCCACCACCTCGACGTCCATGAGTAGCAGTGCAGGGACAAGCATGAGTAACGGCATCGGCATCGGCGGACCACCCCCTCCAAATAGCAACAACGTCGAGGAAGAACGAGCCCGGCTACGCGGCACGGAGACGTACATGTCGCGAATCGACGCATGGTCGGGGGCCCAAGTTCTGCAGGCCGTCCACGATATCAACTCGGAAATCCTCCAGTTCGCCGCCTCCGCCACAGAAATGTGCACCTTCCTCCCATCGTCTGCATCGAAGCCGCAGGCCTTCCAAGAGACGTCGACCCGGATTGGACCCCACATGGCCCGTATCCTCGCCGCCCGGGACCATTCGACGGATCCGCTGCTCGTACAGCTCGCCTTGCAAGGGTGTCTTGCGCAATGTGTCTCGCGTGCGCTCACCTCGTTCTGCATCGGCTTTCCGACCAAGTCGGATGCGGTCCTCGCTCAAATATATGCGCATATGTTGCGCACGGAGCCCCAACCCACATCCGCCAAGTGGCGGGCGCTGGCGCACCAACATATACACGGCATCTACCCCACACTGAAGGACTACAGCATCAGCGAGCTGAGCGACACGATACTGCGGTGGTGTGCTGACATCTTCGAGATAGCACATGGGCACTCATTCGGCCCGTCGTCGCCCCTGAAAAGCCCATCTTCGTCGCCTCCGATATCCATCTCGCCTCCAACGTCGACGCTGCCCCAGTCGCTCCCGCATCAGCTCCGTGCACTTTATCTCGACCAGATACGGAGGATATCGAGGGCAGTCCTGCGCCTCGCTGCCGTAACGCGGGAAGAAATCATGTCGACCTCGTTCGAATTGACGATACCTGACCCCTCTGGGCCTTTCCAGCACGGCGAGATGATTGACGCGTTCGGCGAGTATAGCGAGAGCGAAGGTCGGGTTCTCGTGACCACAGAGCTTGGGCTCCGTTGCGTTACGGCCACCGGCGGCGGGGATTTCGAATCGAGGACATTGTTGCAGCCCAAGGTGGTCCTAGAGTCAGTGTTGGAGGTACTCGATCGATAAGGGTGAAGTGGGGTGGTAGAGTCATGGTGAGACACCTCAAGGGATATTTCCTTTTTGATTCGGTATTTGGCTTGTGCGTCTAGCGCCAGGTGATGTTCAGTCCCCTTAAAGCATGCACATCTCCTTTTTTGGTCTGCTAACACAGCAGCATCATACATCTACGCGACTTATTGCTCCTTTCTAGCTTATGATTATGCTTACACGCTTTCTGACGAAGCCTTTCTTGTTGACTTAAGCTCTCGGGCTGATAGATTCTGTTTTGCCGACCTGCAGTGTATTTACCGACTATAATAAGGATGTATCTTGTATACTACTCACGCTACATATCTTCTACTACTCCCTGCCGTGTATTCCCTTGGACGAATCTAACCAATATTATGTATAGGAAAAAAATCTCCAAAAAAAGGTTGGAGATTTTAATCGCAAAGTGACCGGTGCCTAAGTGGTCAGTTCGCTTACTGTTAAGTACCGTTGAGTAACGGCACGTTCTGTTCACCCTTAAAATAACGATTGTATTCCTCTGTCCATTATGCATCGAAGCGCGAGGCCTCTGCAAGTTTGCAAGTTTCGGAGCCTAGGTACTAGTAATTCTCACGGTGGACCCACAGACAAATATGCGCAAATACTAGTGCGTATATCTGCCGTGACAACGAGCCTGTGTATTCCGTTTTCTTGATGACATCTGTCATCGTTGAACGTTGAGCGTTCACCTCTCACAGCGCGTGGATTCGACTTGTTCTCTTGCAGTTCCTGTGTTTCATGGATGTTATATAAATCAAAGGGCTGTTCTTTTCGCTCTCGTAAACTCGTCGTTCGCCATTATCATGGCGTCTCTGCCACGACCTGCCGGTTGTCCTCGTACTCTCGACGGTTTTACACGAGATCCTGGATCCAAAACACTTGTCAACTGTCTATTTCCTTCTTTAAGGATCTCTTTGTTACATGGATTCTCGATTTGATCCAGTTCGAAAATCTCAGGTCTGTGTCATCGCCTCACTGGTGGTGATTCTGCAAACGGGCCAGGTCCGTGCCTCACTTTTTCCTTCCTAGGGATACAAACTGCCGCATATTTCCACCGAGTTCGACTTACGGAATCCGACCGCCCAACTGGGTCGCCCTTGTTCTCCAGTTCGCGTCTCCAGTGGCTCTGACAGTGACAGCCCAATTGAACTCTTAGGGTCATTTATCAAGATCAGCCCATCCCTTTGTACTTCCATTTTGTGACCTCAGACAATATATAATAGGAGTCACTACCCGCCTCGCCAATCTTTCTTGCTGCCCCCGTCCCACCGATCCGCCTCATGTTTTCTCGAGATCTAAATTGCGGTTTCCAGAAACCCGCGGACCACCCAGCCTTCCCCCCTCTCCATTTCATGATGTAATCTATGGGCTGTTCGGTGCTCTCCTTCCGTTTCCGCTAGCCAATGTCAAAGCGCGATTACCCTCTATGGTGAACTCGCGCGTCTGCACCGAGTTTGAGATTTATGGTAATGGAGATTCACGGTGCGCCCACTAGATTGCTCTCTTTCTTACTTGCACTAAATCGATCTGCTGTGCGTCGGTCATCTTGGATCCCCCGTTTGGATCGTCAATCCGTTTTTCACAATTGTAGAGAGGGCTTTTACGCTCCCCGTGACTCTTTCCTCAAGTGGCACTGTTTCTTGCCAGTAGGATAAAATCCGAAGAGCTTAGGCTTTCTCCCCCCCCAGAACCCAGCTTCCATCATATCCCCCCAGTTTGTTCCTTTCCCTTCTCGTCGAGTCCCCTGCTGATTCTCTTCAACAGGAACTTTCCAAAGCAACCTCAGTCACAATCATGATATTCCAGCTATCTGTCGAAGTTGTCTTCTTCCGCCTGGAGGACGCCCTACCCATTGCCCCACCCCGTGCGGCAATCGTCATACGAGACCCGAGAACGACTTATAACTATTTCTACGAAGATCCTGGGAGAACCATCCCTGGCTTAACGGAGCGGACAATCCCTGAGCGTATGCGCTCCAACATTAAAGAAGAAAATTCGGTGGTGATTCCCATCACCGCGGGTACCAGTACGCAAGAGATACGTCGTGTTCTTCGTGACCTGCCCAAGGTCGACCAGGGTATCAACCCCGGCGGCATGTTCCCCTGGACGTTTGGGAACTACGTCAAGCGGTTCCTGCGAGAAATGGAGAAAGAGGGTCTCCTCAAAGTAGGGCCCTACTACAGCGACGAATTTTATGATACCTACCTCAAGGAGGATCTAGGGGACGGCACCTTCTGAAACTACACCACTCATCGCGGTGCCGTTCTTACAGATTAAACAAGCCTCATTCATTCATTCGACGGTCTCTCACAGCCAATGTAGCGTTAGACATCCCTGTGGCACGTCCCCTTTCTACTTATTACTTACCAAGTTATTAGTGGCATTTTATCTCCCGAAATCCATCCCATTCACTTTAGTCTACCAGTTCGTGTACTTCGTTCCCAACAGCGCTTCTCAGCACATTGCTGTCATTGTCTATCCTTTGTAGCCATTACTTTCTTCTTTCCCTCATAGTACCTACAGCAAATGTCATATCATTCAACTTCGGCCTCATAATTGATTGGACGGACTTCAATTTGTATCCGAATGCGAGACAGGGCTGCCTTAAGCACCATGAACGTGATGGGCAATCATATTCTATCTACTCAAAGTAATCAAGAGAGGAGGTGTCCTGTCGAAATCGAAAGGGAATAAGTGGGCCCAACGCACGACATAAATAGATGGGGGCGTGGAAACGATAGAGACATGAAGTACTAGTACATGCTGATAGCCGGCAGAGCAACGATGGAGCAACGTGAGGGTAACAAGTCCAATGGAGCTGGCTACGTGCGTCCACTTCCCAATTTTTGGGCCAGAAATTGCTCATAAAATTGGTCAGGCGTCAGTAGGTCTGGAGTGGCAAGGATGCCATAAGCGTCCAGTTCATGCAAAAAGCGCCGGACGTAGTTTCCAAACGTCCACGGAAACATCCCCCCAGGATTGATGTTCTCGTCGACTTTTGGTAGGTTTGCCAAAATCGCGTAGACACCTTCAAAGGACGCGTGTCCGAGTGTTGGGATGTGTAAGCGCCACCGCCCGTCGATGTTGACGAGGGATCGCGGCAGAATGGTGTTGCCACTGCGCAGGCTTTGGACGCCTGCTCCGGGGTCATCGAAGAGGGTAGTGTCGCCCTCACCGCGATAGCGCGAGATCTTATGGAGTGCGATGGCGGCGCGCGCCGTGCTCTCAATCAAAGCGAGTGGCGGCACGTAGAGGATAACCTCGACATAGACTGGTGACGGCATCGCCAATTTACTGGGTGGATAGCACTTGGATGGCGTCGCTATTCAAAGTGTCAGCACAGAACGCCACTGAGTTCAATAACGAGCACGTACGTTGTGAAGCGCGGGTAAATAACATGCTAGGGATTGCTGCAGAGTGAGAAGAGTGCCCCTAAACGCGCCTTTTATCCCCACCAAAGCGCCTGCATCGCCCTAACTTGAGCACCAGATCCATGGGAAACCTTGAGCGACTCTTGAGTCATTCGTCGTGTGGCTTCAGTAATATTGCAGAAAATGGTAATCAAGGAGTCCGGCAGGGAGCCCGCAGGCCTGCTAACATCTCAGCATGACCGTGGGCGTCGTTTTGACAGCTCCATATCTGTCTTAAACTTGGGATGTCCGCTGGGAACCATTTGTGCACAGGCGAATACCAAAGGATGGAAAAGAGGATAGGGAGCGTTCAGCGCGGTGGAAATGAAAGGCTTTTATACGTGCTTTATCAGCGTAGCTTGACAACGAGATCAAGAACAAGGCGTTCGAGAGCGCAACGCGTATATCTTTGAGCGGTCGCAGACGCTCCGAGTCTTGTGAAGGGATAACCACTCGGGTAAGTCCAACTCGAGCACCCGACCTTTCCAGTTGAGGCAGCCTGTCTCCAGAAGCGTAGAGGAGCGCATGGAGAAATCCCGTGCTTCTTCAAGGCGTGAAGGCCGAACATCGTGATGGAAATGCTGAGATCAAAGGTGTACGTATAGTTGGGTCACCCACAAAGGAGGTCAACTATGGAGACTGGAATGGATCAAACATAGCGAAGATCCAAGGCAGTGCCTGACGATCTGACGAGAGGATCAGCAGTCTGCGTCGCGAACCCATTGTGCGGAATTTGACGGCACATGCCCAAAGAAACCTTTTGTGTTACGAGATATCGCCACAAGACCGCGAGAGCGAGATGGCCGTCGCTGCTAGGGAAGGTCTGACCCAACAAATGTTTCCACACTACTTCCATACTGCATACTTTTAATTGTATTAGATAAAGGAGAATCCGAGAGCATTTCTTTGGGAACGGTGGTGACAAAGAGGGAACAAGGAGCGTCGCGTCACAGTACATCCGTTGTGTGACAACCGCGTTGTTTGCTCCTATTTTGTACGAGCCCGCTCCCATTCGCAACGACATTGACAAGGTAGCCAAGTGTTCGATGCAGTTCAGCAAGAGTGTGAGCTTCTAAGCGGTCAAATATTGGAGATGTATGATGGATGGAAGGTAGTTAAACTCTCATATCCAGCCTCGCAAGTGTGGCGGCCACGGGCGCTTAATCTTGTCCNAGTGCCGGAGTCCGACTTCTCGGTCTTGGGTTTGAGCCTAAATTTCCACCGACACGCTTTCCACTTAATTCCACAGCCGCGTCTAGGGACTTCGCCACCTCTCAGCTTGAAACTTTGTTGATGGCAACGACCAACGTTGCCCCTGTCCTCGTCGATCTTCTCTGTCATATCTAAAGCCATGCTCTCTGCAGAGTTGGTCGTATGATATACGGGCCCAACAGCCTCTAGACTGCTCATTCAAAAAGCGCCCTCTCCTTCAAACTTCTCGGGGTCAACCGAAGAGGATATTCAGAGTGGCTGAAAACCTTGCCTCAATGGAGATAAGCAGAGTGGTCCACTGGATGTCCCCAAATGCCGCTAGTAAATGCCTTCGTGAAGCGAAAGGCATCAGGCACTCGAATTGCGTTGTGCGTGGCCTAGTGCAGTATTGTGGGCGCTGTTTCCGCGGGCACCGCTTTTCTGCGATTCATCACGCCAGACTATACTATGTCTAAGCGCGAAACAACCAATCACCGTCCACGCTGCAGGATGCATACCTAGAGTCAAAGCGCAGAAATGTGTGCCAAGCCACTGGAGAAAGCGCTTTGTGCATCTTCAGGCTATAAATGGGGATTCAAGGCGGCAGAAACTGCCGCACATCTCTTCTCGCCCACTCGAGTAAGTGGCATCGTCCTTATCCCGCCCCAGAGGTATCTAAACGAGGTTCACGTACAGCCCGCCTCTCCATTGAACGCTCAAGCTGGATTATCTTATTACTCAAGCGGAAGATGCCGTCTCCACGTTGGTCCAGTCCTTTTCACGGAGGAAAATACAAGACGGACGGTCCTTGTGAAGTCTACTGGATGGAGGACGCCACCTCGAATGGCTTTAACTGGACCGCCAGACATGGAACACCGCAGTACCCTCGAGAGTATTCCCAACCTATGATCGGAGTTGCTTTCTATTGCGGATTTGCGTCTCCGTCCACGTCCACGTGCTCCAGAGTAATTATTGCTCTTAATGCCGGCAGGAGAGGAACGGTGGAATTCCGGCGATGGTGTATGGGGCAGGACAGGGCCTGGGCCGCCTGGCGCGTTATCTTACTCCTGCACGACAGCCCGATGTGCACTTTAGGAGGTGACCGTGAGGAGCGGATATTGTACAGAACACAAGGAGCGGAAGATGATCTAAGCTATGCCGAGAAAACCGGGCAGAGTGCGATTTCTCCCTCTCAATCCAGAATGGGATACAGATGGATGGATTGAACGAGCGCGACTGTTTAACCTCCCTAGTTAGGAAGTGTGGGCGGGTCTCGGTGTCGTCTAGGCCTCATATGCTTGTTACACGAACTTTAGCTATGCTTATCTTTACTTGTAAGCTATTGAGATTTATGTCCAGAGATAGCTCCGTGATTTTGAAATGAAAATTCAGACAAAAAATGGACAATCTTTGCGCAGAGTGAAAAATTGCATTGCCCGTGCACACCATTTTTGCCCGCTCCCGAGGGACGGAACGTACACAAGACGCGTCCACCAAGGCAAGTTTTTAGTGCCCCGTTCGTAACTGTGACCCACGGGCAAGGCATTGTGCTGCAAAAGGCAACCCAGGCGCCGCAGGACCGTTGATTGTCCTTTTGTCGTCATCAGGTTACTAATCGTCCCACAGGTCGGCCGGCTGATGGCGAAGTGCCGTTTCCACTTATGTTGGCTATCATTTGATTAATGGAACAAGTCTTTCCTAGCATTTTTTCTGCCCGAAGGTGCCCGTGTAGTTTCTTATTGCCTAGGGTGGAGTGTATTCGCCCGCCGGAGGCCCGAAGGCTGGCAGTCACCGACAGGCACGGTGACCGCCGCGCGCGCTTAATGGCGTGCCCGGTGCCCTTCGCTCCATTTGGAAAACTGCGATGCCCGTGTGAGGTTGTGCATCTCCAGTAACAGGAGCGAACGGTCCTATATTTGAAGGTATAAAGCTGACAGTGCCTTCCTCCTGGAGACCATAAAGCAACCGTACAACCTCTGCAGTTCACTAGCACTTCCCCTCCCTTCTCAAGCGGCACCTGTCAACTACTCAACCTTAAACACTCCTCGTCAAACAACTATGACGACCAGCCTCGGCATCGCTTTCTACAATCCTCAAGGCCAGAGACCTTCCTGGTCCATAGCCATTTATCAAAACGGGAATTACGATGGGGAAGAAGTCAAAACCTTTGCGAAAAATGCCCACAACCAGCTCATACAAGTGAGAGAGAAGCTCAATCGAGATCCAAGCTTCATCGGAGTGGTGCACCTTGCTACTGTAAATGCTAGCGAACAAGGTCTTGCAGGCCTTATTTCCAACACCGACCGGAGGCCCCTGAACGTCCTCCCCGCCAACTGGAACAGCTCCGCATGGTGCCTTCGCGTGCTGCATGTCCTCAGCCAGGGCATTCCGAATTTTCCCTTGACCTCAAACACTATTCAAAGCATCCCCTTCTCTATTACGAACGGCAATCATCAGCAACGCTTGCTCATGCTGAGGCACAACAACAGCAACAGGACTCCTGTCGTCTCGCTTGTCTAGGCGTCCTACGCATTAGGTTTTGTACCCAGATATATGCGGTGGGTGGTCTTGTTTGCAGTATCCGACCTATTCTTACTTGACATTACAGTTTCCTGACAGTCGTCATAATTTTCTTTCAACCCATAGAACATCTATCAACGCATATTACATGCCTCCCTTCTCTTCTTGTCGTGTTTTCAGAGCCTTCTTTTAGACATAATACCTAGATCTAGAGTATGTATTATCTCATCCGCTCGCCTTCCGGTTAATCGCACACAGTTTCCGCGTTGTTGTATATTGCTGTTATTGGCATAGATATAGAGTACATCTAGACATAGAGTACAGCTACTATCATATTTGTGCATTCGCTTTTTCACTCGCAGGGCGGATCGAACGACTCCACTTTGCAGCCCACTTGAAAACTCTCTCAATTCCCTCATTATTTGCTTTGTGCAGCGAAGCCGCTTCTACTAAGCGTAAGAAGTAAGCGAGCGTCGGGACCTTTGTGCTTTGATCCCAACGCACTTGTAAAGTCTTCTTTAGGAAATCCATCTTCCCGTTCCGGGTCACGCGCACACGACTCATGAACAACGCGAAGGTGTCGTCCCGCTTGGTGTCAACGAGCTCGAGATGGATTGCCCATTTTTGTGGCCTCGTGTACGCTGTGGCCCGCCTCACCCTGAGAGACGGGTGGCTCATATTGGGGATATAAACTCTGCCTTTGTCCCTCTGACTTCGTTAGACTCGCTCCTCGTAGCGCCGTTCATTTACACCCAAAGTGAGTCGTCTGCATCCCATGTTTAATACTTTGACTTAATATCTTTCCTCCAGACTACCCATACCAGTCAACACCTACACATTTTCTCTCATCACCATGTTCTTCAAGATCGGCATCGCCTTCTACACCCAAAAAGCCTACCGCGGCCGTCCCTCTCGCCCACACTGGGCGCTCGTCGTACATCGCTCGTCTTACTATGCCCCAGACGTGCTCGTATTTCAAGTGCGCCAGAACGGCCCACAGTTCTTCCTCTCGCACAAGCCCGAGGGCGTCTCGCTTGCCGCCGCGCCGACCTGCATGGGCGTCCTCCACATCGCCGACGTGCCCCTCGTCAGCGGCATCTCCCCCGCAACCGTCGCTGAGTTTGTGCAAACATTCCCCAGCATGAAAGAGGGCGACGATCCCAGTGGAAATATTGTGTGGTCCTGTGCTACATGGGTGATCAGGGTCCTGCATTATTTGCAGACTGGGAGGACGATGCCGCCTTCGCTTTTCAGCATGAAGCCGGTCTACTTAGGGTTGCCGTGCGCAACCAATCAGTTGTATGACTATATCTTCCTGAGGCTGAAGGCGCTCAAGGAAGTCCCGAGGACCCAGCAGGCGCCATTGCCTATTCTTAACCTTCGTGCTTAGTTCTGCTCTTAGTCGCTCCATTCTCTATACCATCGTACTTGAAACGACCGGCCCTGGCCTGTCCATTGTTGCTTTGCATATCTCATTTGCATATACTTCGTTTTAGTATGTCTTCCAATGAACCTCACCAATAATGCACATCCTAAATATAACGACCCACCACCGGTGCCACACGTCAATGCCCTCAACGCCCACTAGTTGGGCCACCTTCCTCATCCGGTCACCAAGATCACGATCTCGCCGCTTGTCCATTTTGAGGCATCAGATAAGACGACAGTGCCCGAGCAGAGACTTGTCTTATTCCAACGAACAATGCAACAGGGCACAGTGGGCGGTGCCCGGATGGTGGCCCGCGCAGTGCCGCATGAACTAGCCCGATGGCATTGCTATTTAATGGCACGCGACCGCAGGCCGACACTGGACACCCCGCCGATCAACGCCATCACATACCACTCAACCAACAGCCACTTGACCGTCTTGAAGGAGCACCTACGAACGATGGCATCCTCTCTAACCACGACCAGTCCACAAATACCATCGCCCCCGGTAACCGGACTCAAAGCAGGAATCGCGATCTATGCCCAAGTCGACGCGCGACGCAACCGCCCCCGAGCCCCACACTGGGCACTCGTCCTGCACCCCACAACCTTCTCCGCACCAGACGTGCGTGTGTACCACATCCGCGGGCGGAACGGCGTGTGGACGTTGGGCCATGAAGTGTGTGAGCTAAAGACGCTAGGAAACCTGGTTGGGGTGTTGAGTTTGGGCGAAGTGGCAGAGAAGGAGTCAAGTTCAAGAGCAGGAGATCAGGAGGGCGGCTCGGACATGGACTTAAAGGATCATAGTCTGGACACGCTCGATACGTATCTCAAGACACTGCCTCCAACGCGCAATGGCCGTGACCCTAGCGGGCTGTTCATATGGACGTGTGAGGCATACGTCATACGTGCTGTTGTTGACCTCGAAGAGGCTGGGGCGTTGCGTCGACTGCCTTGTCGACCAGGCGAGATCTACGATTGGACGAAGAAGAGGATCGAGGTACTGAAGAAGGTCCAGGAGAAGGATGTTGCTGATGAGGCAGGAGAAAATGTTAACAGTGTTTGGGTAGTTCCGTTTGCTGAAAGATGATGCATGATGTGTTCGTCTTTGCTCGACACTAAATATATGCATAAATACTGGGGACATTCGGAGCGTAGAAGGTGACAAGAAGATCATGATGTGGTCGTTATAAATGATGTTGGAAGAGTATATGATGGTGTGGAAAGCAAAGTGCAGGAAGAAAGGAAAAAAATAGGCGCACTGAACATTTGAAGAGTACTACAGTCCCTTTGTCTATGTGTCTCGTCCATGAAGGTACATCCACCCAACCTATCACATTGTCCTTGTATATCGACCGTCGCTAGAGTTGCTGGTGTGTCGTCGGATAGGAGAAGTTGTCAAAACGGGTCTTTTCCAGGAAGTAAGCCAAGAGATCAGAACCCGGAATAGGGATATCTCTCTTCTGTCTAAAAATAGCAAGGGAGAACGAACGTGGGTCAGGGTACTGGAAGAAAAATGAGGCAAACTTACAGCTCGCGTACTAAACGCGTAAACGGACATGCGAACGTGCGGCCGTGAGCAACTTGGAATGGTCTGCTGAAGGCACGCGGCGTACCTCGAATAACGAAATTGGCGAGCACGGCGATGAAGAGGGCAATGCTGAGGATAACAGGACCAGCGAGAGCATCTGTTGGTGTATGGGATAACGAAAAGAGAAGGAGCCCTCCGGAAAGTGGACGAACCAAAATGTCCTGGATCCCGACGACGAATCATGCTGATACGATGTTGGTATATCGAATAGCCGTACACAAGAACACAGACGCTAATGAAGGCGTAGACGTATGCGAACTGGCGAGCAATATCGTCCTTTGAGGCATTGAAGAGGCCGAGCGCCAGCGCTGCGAGGAGAATTGAAATATTCAACCACGCTATCCATGCTGTAACGAATTTGTGAATGACTGTTGATACAACGGTGAACTTCACAACGATAGACCCAAGGTCTGTTTCGCCTTTGCCCTCGGATCGATACAATCAAGGCACTCAAAGAAGAGTCCGGAAACCCGTATGGCGACGAAAACACAAAATCCTGGACTCACTTCTCTCATTCGCAAACCAAACTTTCCCTTCCACTTTCACCGACGTCGCAATCTTCTTTGGCACTCGAACATTGGGTGGGACTGTGTTGATAGAATGATAGTCGCGAACAGTCGGCCTCTCGCCATCAGCGTTGGGGTCCGTTGCTGGTATATCATCTGCGCGCAAGTAGCGTTGAGGCCGACGAAGTTTGGGTAGAGAAGCAAGTGCAGTCGAGGAAAAAGGAGAGAAGACGGCGTGCCAGGATCTGCGAATGAGAGACTGTCTGCTGGCTTCGCCGTCAACGCGAGCGTGTGCGTCGTTGGTGGGGGCGCTGTTGCCGTTCTGCGTCGTCGCCATAGACGATGCGGAGAAGCAGAAGTTAAGGGCGAAGGTGAGAACGACGTCGGCCAAGCCTCGACGCAGGACCGTGTGACAATTTGTCGATGTGTGATCGTGGGAGTACATTGGCTGGTAGTAGTCACGTGCCATGACATCATGTGGTACTTGCTAGAATGGTCTCGGTCTTTCTCTCGTCACCTAGCATGCCCTTTCCCCAATAAATATCGGCGACTGAGACTCATTCCAAAGTATACTTTTACTAAACGGCATCCACAATGGGCGCAGATTACTACAAGCTCCTTGGCGTCGACAGTAAAGCAACGGACGATGAAATCAAGAAGGCATACAAGAAGATGGTAAGTCTTATCGGAGATGTTAACCTAACCTCACTTACAGTCCCTCACCAGGCGCTGAAATGGCATCCTGACCGTAATGCCGGGTCGGAAGAAGCCACGAAGAAGTTCAAAGAGGTAAGGTCGAGTCATATCCATTCATCTATCTCACTACTCACGCGAGTCCCCAAAGGTTTCTGAAGCCTTTGAAGTCCTCAGCGACGGCAACAAGCGTGCTGTCTACGACCAATTCGGCGAAGAGGGTCTCAAGGGAGGAGGCGCTGGAGGCGCTGGCCCTTCACCAGGTGCTGGCTTCTCTGGTTTCAGCGGGTTCCCCGGTGGTGGTGGTGGTGGAACAACGTACACCTTCACGAGCGGTCCCGGAGGATTCAGCAGCAGTGGAGGTGGTGGGTTTGCACCTACAGATCCGAACAAGATCTTCGAGTGAGTCATTCCATACACCCACCTCTCTAGCTATACCTTATTGACTTGACGTCACTTTAGACAAATCTTCGGACAAGGAGGGATATTCGGTGGTATGGGTGGTATGGGTGGTATGGGAGGTGGAATGGGAGGTGGAATGGGCGGTGGAATGGGAGGTGGAATGGGAGGCGGCATGCCTGGCATGGGAAGCAGCTCCCGGCGTGGTACTATGTTCACTGACGACGACGACATGGGCGGGTTCAGCTTTTCGTCAGGCGGCATGCCTGGCGGGATGCCCCGAACGCGGACCTCTCAAAGCCGACAAAACTCAACATTCAGCAGCACTGGACGGTCATCACCTACAAAACACTCTGAAATCACCAAACCACTCAAAGTTTCTCTCGAAGACCTGTACAACGGTGCTAGCAAGCACCTGAAGGTCGGCCGGAAACTGCTCGATGGGTCGACGGAAGATAAGATACTGGACATCCAGATCCATCCTGGATGGAAGAGCGGCACAAAGATCCGCTTCGCTCGCGCAGGCAACGAAGTCGGCCCTGGAGAGGCGCAGGATCTTGTCTTCGTCGTAGAGGAAAAGCCGCACGAAGTCTTTACTCGAGAAGGCAACGACCTCCACGCACGCGTCAAGCTGTCGCTCGTTGATGCTCTCGCTGGCGCACCGCAAGGTGTGACGAAATTCACGAGGCAACTAGAACACCTAGATGGAAGGAAACTACAAGTACCCGTCCCCCATGGCATTGTGAAACCCGGCCAGTCGACGACGATATCGGGAGAGGGCATGCCGATACGGAAGGACGGTGCAGTCAGGAGCAAAGGCGATCTGATCGTGGACTGGGAGATCGTGTTCCCTAGCTCACTATCGCCGTCCCAGAAGGACGGCCTTCGGAAGGTGCTGGCGTAAACGATTGCATAAGAACCACCACGACGACAGCATGACCTCAACACCAACACCATCCGTAACACCCTAGTGAATGCTAGGCATTATCTCCTTAGACCTCTCCCTTTCCTATACCCTTTCTCTTTACCCGACCTATCCGTCCTCGCATTTGTACGATCCTGCAATCCTGTATTAGTATCCCATCATCCTTTTCCTCTAATGCATTTTTTATTTCATATTTTCATCTCGTGGTGTGAATATCTGTTTGTCGGTGTTTGAGGTTGTGGACCATTCTGTTGTCCCATGGCCTCTAGGGTGTATTGAAGGGGGCAGCAGAGGTACAGATAGATTGCAAGTAGAGAGGGTAATAACGTCGAGTGGGCTGGGTAAGTATCTGCCGTAATGGAACGATGAGACCAAGTAGTAAATCGTCCATTCGTATGCGAGCGTCCTTGGAGGTGTTAAATATGATCTACAACCGAGAAAGAAAGAGAATGTAAAGGCTTGACCTAGTAAATAGCCGTTGATATATCTAGTCAGAACAAATGGAGACATCTAAGAGTGTTTCCTCGATTCCGAGGAACGTCCGCGATACGGGTATACGAAGTACTTTGAAGCAAAGTTCCGTGTTCCAGGAGAGCAGCCATTCCCTGGAACATCCATCGTGGAGCTAGCGAGCATCGGAAGTTCTGGAAGAGGTTTCATCATGTCAGGTGAGGGGCGAGGCCCAATGTCGTGTCCATCCCTAAGGAAAGTAGCACGGAGATTGTGCTGACCGGCCTTTCTACGCAGCTTCGGTGATTGACCTCCGGGAAGAGACGTAATAGGAGGAGCGAAGAAGGGCGGGGAAGGTAAATATTGGGCCGGTTCAGGTGAGAAGTTGTGGGCTCTGAACGAAGTACGTATATGCGTGTCATCTGTGATAGCCAGGATGCATGAGATGGCCGAGACGTGGTATAGTGCATCGCCAAAATCGTCTTCGACTGACGATTGAGGTTCGAGGGAGTACGTGTCGGCTAAAGCTCGAGGGGAGTATGTGGTTCGTGTTTTGGGTACTGTGACATTAAAGAGGCATAGGGAGTCGAATGATGAGAGGGTAAGGAGACTATCTCCTGAGGATAGAAATGCTCGAGCGAAGGTGGCTTCTCCCATGAAAGGCGTTGAAAAGATTGGCAAGGGAGATAGACAAAAGGCTCAGCGGATGTAAGTGGTACTGCAGATGATTCAAAGGCTAAGGTCGGAATTCGTAGATTTGATTTCAAAAGCGACGAGACAATAATTTTGTACCAGACTGGACTAGCAGACATCACGCTCGTACGTGTTTTGTTTTCTGTGGACGACCTGGGGGTTGAGATATGATACCTTGAGTAGGTTGCATGCGTCATATTCAGTCCTCAGTGACCTTGGAACCCGCTTTGAATTTCTGTCTCCAGCTGCCGCCGTCAGGTCGGAAAAGGAAATTATATCCTGATTTGGGCGTCCGTATGCCTTGCCAGCAGTATTTAGCGTCATGCACACCAGACGATCGCTGAAACGAATGTCTCGATAATAAATAACTATTGTCCGAGGCGAGTCTGCAGCCAGAGTAGCTATCGATACAAGTCGTATGTGAGATAAAGGATCAAGAAAACTTTCAGAACTAGGTGACTACCGCTGATGCCCTCAATCACAAACAGCAGTAGATGGCGAGCATATGTAGGGTCATCTGGAATAGAGCGGGCGTGTCAAGAATGAATTCATCTACTAGGTTATCTTTGTCTCCGACATCTCGGTAGACGGAGCGATGCTGGTGTGAGACAATGGTCGGAGGAGCGATTTGAACCAACGCTGAACAGAACCCACAAGCGCGGACACCTTTGATCCCCATCTGCGTCCATGGACCGGAATACCACCACCCAGATCACTGAAGTATTCAGGTCCGCCGCTTTGTGCCCACGAGGCCGGTCCAATATGGGGGCCCTCGGGAGAGTACGCTGCATTCAAGAGGGTTGCGGGGTTGACAGGACTAGGTCCTCCAGCACATACGGTGACTGAACCACGCGGCCCGATATCACAAACGACCGTCTTGTCGTCGATGTAGTGGGACTTGATACCGTCGGGGGCATGGATAGTGATTTTCGCATTGGCGAGCGCTAAGAAAGGAGTGCCGGGCACATTCGTGGGAGTGAAGGTGTGGGGTGTGGGTGGGGACTGTGGGCATTTGAACGAATAAGCGCCGGTGCCATCGATCGACGCCTTGTCGCTGCCCTGGGTTTCTTCATTCAGGGTGTCCGTATCAGTCTGCGAGTCAGATCCTAGAGAATGAAGTGAGCATAATTGAGCATTAATAAATGGATGGAATAACGAACTGCTGTCAGCAAGCGGTAAAGGAGAGTACGCATACGGTGTGGTCGCTTCTTGGAGAGATTTCTTCATAGGCGCCCCCATTCTCCCTCTAATAAATGCAATGCAGGAATGGATAGGTCTACTGAGGTGCGGAGAGGAGCCGCGAATGCAAGCAAACTGAAGACGAGGGGGTCTTTAAAGAGTCGGAATTCGATAAGCGCTGCCGATAGAAGGATTCCTGAGTTTGAAATTGGAAGCCCAGAAATATGGACAGCGGCGCCTCTACACACCTTTACACCTCCGGGCGAATAGCGGCCGGTTGGATATGCTGTTTTGGAAGTCCAATAAGACGAACTGACAGAGTAGCATTTAATTACGGACTGAGGGAGGCTGTGAGCTGTCCTTGTTATGGCGTAGGCGGACACCGCCAGAGGTTTTGGGGTAGTGGTCAAACCTAGTTCGGTCGTCGTCTGTCGCACAGCACTCGGGCGGGCGGCTAGTCCTAGCGGGATGAAAAGATAAGCTGGTCGTCGTGAGCGAAGGGGTACACGAGGTATACGTGCTCCATCGATTTGGTAGATCCCCTCACGGTCACGCTGGGGAGGGTGGCACAACCCCTAAATATAACTGCGGCTGAGGTGCTATCGCCCTGAGACGCGAGCATTGGACCGTCCGTTGGACAATGCCCAGTTGGTAATTATGATTTGTACTGTAAAATAAAGGTGATCTAACCCTGAGGACATAAATGCTATCCACGTAACATAAAGCGTAGAAAACAATGGTCATAGCATTACTTACAGATATATCGGTCACTAAAAACGAAGCGACTGGATCAAACTATTCATTGTTCAGGATGGCATAGGATCGGGATCACAGCAGAGAGTTGTCAGGATATGAAAACAGGGGAACCAAAAAGCACGTACGAGTTCGAATTAAGTCAAATCTATAACTTCGCCTTGCACGAAGAAGCCTGCATGCTCCTGTTTGACCTGCTGGCTCACTGCACCATCTCGCCTAGCACGTTTCTGCGCCCTGATCTTCTCCAGCTCCAGCTGCAAGCAGTATTAAACAACCAGGCATGCCATATGGACGGACAAGCTTACAACGAGCTGCCTCTCTCGTTCCTCTATTTCATCTTCAATTTCTTCCTCTTGCTTGACGGTTGAGACTTTGCGTTTACGAGTTGAGCTTGAGGGCTGTGGTGGCAGGACATCTTGCGAAGTTGGCGCTATTGGGTCAAGGGGTACAATCCCATTTGCTTGCAGCATCGCTTTTGTTGTGGAGAGGGGGGCGCAGCAGAGGCAGCGCTTTAGCGAAAGGGAGAGACGACAATTTTGATTCTTACCAAGAGGTCTGTACCGGAATATAAAAGTCTCCAATTCACCATTTTTCAGCTTCGAGAAAGAGATGGATTTTGTTCTCGGAAGCTGTTCAGCTGCTCCGTATCTATGGCACCTCCAGTTATTGCCTCTTCAGTGAAGGAGAAAACTCACTCGACTTGATGTTGCAAAGCTTTCTTGGAACGTTCATTCATGACACCAGTAGGTGGAACTTTGGAAAAGTGCTCGTGCGCACAACGGCAAGGGTGGTCTCTCAAGGTGCATTCGGATGCAACTACTTTAATATTTCCGATATCGCGTGATTGCCCTTCTCCGGATTCACAATCTGTGAAAGAAAAATGCTTTGAACGTGGGCCACTGACAGCGCTTTGTGTATATCACGGACCTGTTAAAACAAGGGAGCCGAATGAATATGGGCGAACCATGGATTTTGAAACACGTAAATATGACCGTTCAAACGGGATGTTGACGAAATCCTTCCTACAAGACCGTTCCCCAGCTGGGTATCCGTCCAGATCGATGGAAAAAAGACGGTCATGGTGGGCTCTTCGCGTAAGCATGCAACACACAGCAAACTTCTAAAGAGCAGAATGCCGCAGTCGTGAAGCCATGAGGTCGAGTTGAAAGGATAGTGACACAGACGCACCTTTCCTGCCTCTGATGCTATCCAACAAATAGTTTCGCGCTTGACTGGGTCGTGGGCGACATCGTAGAGCTCGACCGGCTTGCCATCCACTTGGATCCAGACTTGGACCAAACCCTGGGTGAGACGCGTATTGGCCATCCACGCCACGCCACGTCGAGCCTTGTAAAAAAACTCAAAGATATGGCGACCTGAAGACCAAGAAATATCACGAATGAGAACAAACCGCTGGTGCCAGGCTGAGGGAAGAGTGGCAGAGTGAGTGACGGGTCTCGTGATCAGTGACGCAGCGCGTCGGATCACCACTGACCACTGACCCACTGACCAGGCTCCAGATAGTTGCCACCGGGCCAAGCAGATAACATTTTCGCCTCTCTTCTTCGTCTCTTCACGGCAGTTTTTTAAAACAGATGCATTGATTATATGTGTATCTCCGTATGATAAAATTACAATAGTCCTCGAGCATTATCTCTCTTATAATGAAAGGAAAACGAGCCGAGACTCCACGTCTCGGAGCTTGCAGATAACAACCCAGTACTACTATGGGAGATGGACGTTTAAACCTGAGTCACACTCTGACTGAGCGGAAACTTAACTACACAGCCAGAGATTGCTTGTGAGTCTCCCGCCGGAGACGTTTGATGACAGGGGGGATTTTCGCATTCACCCCCAGCACTGCGCTTAGACGAGCAGCATCTGCCGCAGATGCTCTCGGAGGAGAAGGATATTCTCGGAGGAGAAGGATATTGACACAGAGAACATCGTATTGCAAGACCTGGAGTCGTGAACAGAGCCTGGAACACCCAAAATGTCGTAAAAAAATCTGATACATGAGCTGGGGCCAACAGCTACCACCGAGGTCGCAAAGCCGGACCAAAGTAGTACTCCAGTGTTTCGCAGCACCGTCCTCAATCATGTACATATGCATATGATAACTCAAGCCCTGTTAGCTCCGAGATCCTAAATCGATAAGAATAAGACGTCCAAACTCTGTGCTGTTGTCACAAATTCCATATCTCCGATGGAATAGCGGTATGCAACTCACCAACAAAAAATGAGAGATCTACGTCAAATCAATAACTTCTCGAGGAAGACAGTACCGCGTTGGCGTTTCTTGTTTTACCTCCGATAATTCCTCAGCTCTTCGTGCACGTTTCGCTTGCCTGATTTTCGCGAGTTCTTGCTAACAAATAATGGCAGTGAGCGGTCGGTATCGCTGTTCGCGTTCCAGACGTGAATTACCAGGAGTTCGTTTTCTCGATCTTCCATATCAGCTGTCAGTCGATTGCGCTTGGTCTTCGTGGCTCTGGGTTGGGATGTGGTGGGGATATGCCGTGATGCAGACCCCGGAAGAGGTGCGATTCCGTTAGCTTGGAGCATGGCTAAAGAGAGGAATCAAAATTGGAATCAAGTGAATTACTCAAGTAGAGTTCACCTAGCGGCCTGTACTGGAAAATGAAGATGCCAACGAGACCATTTGATGCAGGTCGAAATTCTGTAATACAGTCTGCTACGCTCAGTTCTTCTTCTCCGTACCTGCACAATCATCAGACATGAGCAGTGCAATTCAGAAATCAGCTTACTCGACTTGGTGGTCTAGACCCTTCTTGAAGCGTTCGTCTATCATCCCGGTGTCAGGAACCTTTAAGTATTCTTGCGGCCGTGTCAAATCCCAGTGTGTCGTCGCGTGTCCTCTTGAGATAATTATTTTGATCTCGCCAGTATGAGGAGGTAGCTCTTGTATCGCAGTGGGGTCATCTGAAGAATGATAATAAATAATTGCAGGTAAGCATGTCTCCATCCGAGTCAGTCTCGAACCTGTCGATTGCATGGGGCCGAAGATGTATGGTTTTATTTGAGTTGCTGAGACCCTTAGGTAGGAACGCTCGCGAGGATCGTTTCGCCGGTTCTTCTTGATACATTTAGTTCCAGCAGGTTGACCGTCCAGATAGACCGCAAATTCATGGTCGAGACTCATCTTCTTCGTCGTAACGAAGCATATGCTAAATTTCTTTTGTGGCGACCAGGTTAGCTTATAGACATAAGGGAACTCTGGAGAATAACGCACTTCGTTGACTTCCGAAGCTATCCAGCAACTAGTTTCTTTCCTGTCTTCATCGTGCTTGACGTCAAAAGGCTCAAGCTCCCGACCATCTACACTGACCCAGCTCTGTATGGGTCCCAGAGCCAACCGGGTTTGGTTCATTTTTACGCTTTCCTCATGAAGGACAGAAATTTCGATTTGAGAGGGCAGCTCTAAGTCATGGATTTCAGAATTGTTATCAACAAGTTGAGAGCAGAACAAACTTCACAGAGAGACTTGAGAAGATAAAGAAAAGGACGAATGAGTTCAGGACAGGTTCAGGACCGAGTTGAAGTAGGGACAGGGCATGTCAGAGCTTTTGACTCTTAGCCCTCTGCACGTGACAAAGTTCATTACATAACACTGCTGGCTCGCAAACCGTTTGCATCACGCGTCTCTTATCAAACTGCCCCACCTCCCTTGGCCACCATCATCGCAGACAACGACCACGACCACGAATTCTCCATTAGCCCGCTCCCACATCGACTGCGCGCCCCCGCCACCGCCGATGACCGATCTGTCTCACCACTACATGCCTCTGCAAGAAGCGCGTCGCGTCGCGTCACAACCACGACTGCCCGCCCCCCGGCCTATTTCCATGTACCCTACCCACTGCCTCCACTGCTTCACACCACTGCTGCTTTCCCCCCTCCCAACAGCCACACCCTTCCTCCGTGAACCTGCCACCTCCTTACCCTCATGCCGAGGGGACCCTCCACCCCTTTCCACTGTCCTCAAGGCCATCGACCACCGTATACGGCGCGCTCGACATGTCTGGGTACTATGGGTGAAGGATGGACAGAATGGGAGCAACCATAAAGGATTGTCAGAAGGCTATAGTGCTGTCTCGACCTTCCTACAGTTCTTGTGCTGCAAATTTTGTGCCTATGTTGTTGTTCTCGGTGTAATCTTGTAACCCTTGTCTGTGCAAATGAGGCAAACTACATAAGTGATCTCTCGGACTTTGCAAAAAAACTCTTTGGGTGAGCCTTGGGCCATAGGCCACACACTCTCAGACGAACTGGTTCGCAAAGGTTGGAGTGTTATGTCATCCGGCTCGTCACGTGCAGAGGGCTAAAAGTCGGAGAACATCGGATCGACTGGGAGCGTGGTCTCATAGACCGGTCTATGTACTAGACCGAGACCACACGTGATGCCCAGCGAGAGACAGCTCATCAGGTCAGACCGCCGTTAGACCACCGCTGTGCTTTGTTCCTAGCCCTCGCCGACCAACTGGCAATGGCGACCGCTCTGGTCTACGCACCTCACCTTGTGGCTCATAATCAAGCCCCTCATCGTCGTCGTTGTCACGGCGTTGCCGTTTGCCGTGTAAAGGCTGAGCTCCCAGACATTTTTTGGTATTCTTTCATTGTGTTTCTCAAAGCTATGACCTTTCCACCTCCAAAAACTTTCTATTATTCTCTTTGTTGTCCAGCAGTAGACTAACAATAGGATTTCTTTCTATAAATTATGCTTGATAAGTAGGATCACGGAACACATCCGGCACTCAGATTTCTGCAACACCCAGATTTCAACGCCTCGTCAACGACTCATCCTCAGCACTCATCACAACGCTCTATGGACTTCTACAACCTTGCTAATACCCTCCGCGACTGCCCCGAGCTGTGCTCGGTCTTCGGGTATCACGCTCTTCAAACATACTTCGACCTTGTCGGCCTTCTCCGCCCTGTTCTTGAAACTGTCAAACCATCGTACCAACTCGGTCCTCCTGCTACCCTTCCTGTCAACGTTCACGAGTTCCTCAAGGCGGTATTCAAGATGTCCGACTACATGGGAAAGCTTGCGTGGGCCAAATTTGCGGCTCTTGCCTGGAACATGCCACTGTTGGACGTTGGGGAATTAGATGCATCCATTAGGAAGCACGTAAAGCTTTTCATGGATCATGGGCTTCCGCGGCAGCTAGGTGAGGGATTCAGCATTGTCCTATAATCCACATTCTGATCATCACTATAGGCGTTTACAATTTCCAGCCACCAACTCGTGTTTGCATTGATACACGCTGTTCCACTCAACTTCACGCGGATAGGAATTCTCTCCACGATCGCGAACTCAAGGAGCCTTCGATGTATCCAATTACCGTGTTCACACGAGATTTCGGAGCCGTCCCTGGCTTTGCTACTTCATGGTATTGTCGCAGTTCGTCTACAACTCCTCCTCATTCCTAGACATCAACTGAGATGACTCACAGAATGCAATACCCGTTACTACCCAAATTACTATGTCCACACCTCTGCATCGATTCGTACCTACTATGCTAGTCTACCTGTTTTCATCCAATCTTTGCAACACTTCTATGTCGCAGCAAGTCTTTGCGAATTATTTGCAACGATGATGGTGACGTCGTGGTAAGTAATCAGTATTCCACACATTCTAGAAGGGTTATGGAGCTCATTCATATATTGTAGGACTTCGGCTACGAACTGTGCTCGTATCTATAGCCAGGGATTGTCGGACAACAATATACATGCCCTCCTACCGGCAGACTGGCAGACCAGTCTTGTTCTTGATGTCGAGGACGTCTGGAATTGTTTTTTCTTGCATGCCCTCATCCTTGAGCACCACGAATCTGGCCACAGTCTCCATCTTGCCCACAATGCGGAATCTCAAGCCAAACGACTCCAGCCTGCGCTTCAAGCTCGGAATGCGAAGATGTCAGGTACTGGACAGGAGGCCTGGAATCATGCGTGTGATCGTTGCTGCTACATAGACAAGGACGATGACGGAAACTACTGTATGAATTTGATTTCTCTTTTTTTCTATGTCGTCTTCTGATACGTTCTCAGATCCAATTCGTTCGACAATCACAGATGGGATTACTATTGGCCGCCCGTGTTGTGCTGATCACGACTGCAAGAAACCGCTCCCAACTGTCAAGCATCGCTACTGCGCAGACCACGCTCATCTTTCCCAAGTTTGCGCTGTTGAGAACTGCGAGGAACCCATCGAATTGGGTTTTCGAACCTGCTCCGAGCCCACCCATCGAGACCTGGAAGTCTATCAGCGCCAACAAGGCAAGGCAATGTTTCAATTGAAGCATCGACTTGAACGCCTCCACGTCTCCCAAACACACGATTCACTTGTGAGCGAGCCCGATAACACTCTTAATGGTTCTCAGTCCAATGACCCTGACTTGGACAGTGTCAGTGATGGGATCGAGGGTGCCGGCGCTGATGAGGATGAGGAGATTTTGGTTGACGAAGGGGGGATATGTAATGGGAAGCCTGAGACCGGGAATCGGTCAGTACGAGCACGTTTTGGACGACGGAGGACCCACAATGAGGAGCTCTGTGTGGGATCATGTGGTGTTATTCTTGGGCGAGCAACGTTCTATGGGTCAGAGGCACCGAATGGGGTCAGAGTAAGTATTTCAATTCAACCTTTGTATGTGATAAAGAGTTCTGATATGAAATCCCAGACATTTTGGATGGGGCTTTTTCCGACCAGGCAATCTCTTCCCTTTGTTCTTTGGCATGATAACAACTGCCGGATTGTTGCAATGCTCAACAGCGAGCCCGATAACAAGCCTTCGAAGCACTACTTTGACAACTGCGCGCTGCCCGTCGACGTCTTCCATTTCAAGAGCAAGCACAAGGAGTCCGATGAAGACTGTGGTCGTAACTGCAACCCTTACATCTGGCCAGAGCTCCGGACGAAGGAGGGCACCTGGCGCTTCAATTCTTCGGCAGCTGAGCAGACCAATGCATGGTTTGGGGGGTTCCAGGCCATTGTGCGAGAGATGCAAGCTGACCGCTACGATTTCTTCCTTGACGAGATGATCAAACGCCGAAACCGCCTGCTCATCTGCGAGCTTGAGAAGAAAGGTGCTGTTCCATATTCCATTCCTCGAGATGAGTTGCTAGGCCCCAATGTTTAGAGGATAATATTATTATGATGTGTATAATACTGATGCGTATACATGAGCAATATAGGAATACTTTCAAAGGCTTTCAGTCATCCAAAGTTAGGTCGAAAGGGTCTTCGGCACAGCCAGAACCTGCCACCAGCCCAACAACGTTGTTGACTGCCTCATCGAGGTCAGCCAACGGGTCAAGGTCCATCTCCTCCTGCTTAATCCTTGCCTCCTCGTCTAATTCCTTCTGTGCATGGAGCCAGTTGTTGATTGGAAGCTCGGTTTCTGAGGCAATCCAGAGACGATAAAGTGATGGATGGTGCCGAACACTGTGCGTAGCACGACGAGCAGCTGTGGCAATGTGGCATTCAATGTGAGGTGCATCTGCGTCGTGCATGTTGATTCCAAAAACGCGGCTTTCTTGGAAAATCGCAAGAGATTCTTCACGGGAAACTTTCATGTCGACCTGAATAAGGCGGGTTGCTGCCTCGCAAGCAAGAACTTCGGCTATATAGTCTTTGTACTTGAGAGGCTCTATAGACTTCAGGTCGACCAAATCTCGGGGGAAAAGATGGTGCAGGGTTGTGACGATGATCTGATATCCTGCCTCACCATAACTGACCAAAAGCATTAGCCAAAACTAAGCAGATTGAGGAATGTTAGCCTCACTATCCAGCTCCTATCTCCAGGAAACGTCCTCTCGAGAACTCCTGAACCCCATTTCCGTGACTTCCATGCTTCTTCCAGTAATCTTTTGCGGAGTTGAGAAACTCGTTATCCTTGCTGCTCTCGACTGCTGAAAGAAACAGAAAGTCGCGGCTGACACGATCAAAGATCGACCCGAAATCTGGTGAAAGCGGCCATCCTGCAGCGATTCCAGCTGGGAGTTCATCTTTCTCAAACTGATGTTTGGTACAGAAGGAAATATAGACCGTGAAAGAGGAGGCACTGCGATGCATAGGATTCTCGGGCAAAGGGTCTGGCACAGTCTTCAACTCCAAGGCCTTCTGCATCTTGAGCAGTGCTTCGGAAGGTGAATCAGGGAGCTCCTGATCGCAAAAAGGACAAAGGTTCTTGTTTGCGGTTTCCTCAAGTCCTGCAGCACCACCGTCTTCAAGAGAGATGTCGACAGGTTTGGGTTTCACGTGGAGAAGGTTGAGCGTTGATGGCTGAGCACTAGGCCGAAGTAGAGGTGATGGAAGAGGGAATTCCTGGACTGTTTGAGGTGCCTGAGTTGCTGAGGGTGCTTGAGGGAGCTCTGGTGCACAAGGAGAACCAAGCCTTGAAGGGGTTGATGAACGTAAGCTAGGTGTTGTGAGCTCATTGACTAGACATCCTTGGAGTTGAGATGATGAGGTTGTTGATGGAAGACTAGTGGGGAGTTCGACAGGTTGAGTTATAATGCTGCTGGTAGTGTTTTTGCTTGTTGAAGGTATAGCTGGTGGAGGATTATTATCAAAATAATAATTGAAGGATAAAAAAGACACACCAAACATTGGGATGACACCGCTCTTCATCGCCTGTCGGAAGTTCTTCCATGATGCCTTCTTTGTGTCACCTAGTGCATGAAAAGCATCCTGGAGATCAGACGAGGCCTTCCGCCAATATCCCTTATAGTTGCTGACAGTTGGCTTAACATAAGGAAAGCCGAAAACAAGAGGGAATGCTGCCTTTTCGGTCATTTGTGGATTGTTGTCCTTCATCTGCCGGATCTCTGCCCATCCGTCAAGCCATCGTGTAATTGAGAGGCTGTTGATTGCAAGATCTGGTTCCGTTGCCTCAGTAGGACCTGAATCTACGTTGGTACTAGCTGATGAAGGATGGGTGGGTTGTAGGGCAGGGAGCTGGGAAACATGGGCTGGAACGAGTTTAGTAGTATTGTGTGATGGCTCCTGGATAGCCTGAGCAGCTCCATCATGCACAGAAGCATCCGAGTCTTCACGTGGGGCCTTCTTCAGAGGGGAAACGAGGGTGACACCAGCGGGGCGTTTTAAGCGTCGGTTTGACTGAGATTCAAGCACTTCGCAGAGCCCTGGACATTTTTCGATAGGAAGCTCTTCAATTAAGGATGGCCGGATTCGGAGAATAGCAGGACGTCCTTTCTCCACAATGATAATAGAGAAGGGAGTAATCGTATCCCAACGATTGTTCCAGTAGTTGAACAAGGTCCGTTCTGTCAACTTGAGATCATCAACAAGTAACTGAACGTCAATAAGCCGGACTTTGGGGTAGGTATTGATAAAACATGGTAATATAAGCGGATCACAATCAGCCTGAGCTCAAAATCAGGTCAAATAAAAGATGAGATTAAATGTTGACGCACCTTATAATAAATCATGAAATCAACTGTTCGTTTCAGCTCCTCCTCCATCTGGGAGCGACGACTCTTCGTATCTTCAACCTTCTCGCGTTCAGCTTCTGCAGCTGATTTCTCTGCTAGCCACAATGGGCCAATTGGCTGAGCTAAAGGTCGGCCTCGACGGTTACCTGAAGGGGCAGGAGGCCGGCTAGAGGGGGCAGGGGGCTGGGAAGAAGGTGCAGGAGGCTGGGCAGAAGGCACCTGTGGATGCAGATGTGGAGTTGGTTGGGAGTTAGGAGTCACTCCGTTGGTAGTTCTCGCAGGTGTCGTTGGCTGGCTAGATGACTGGGTGGGAGGCGTCTGAGTCAAAGGAGGTGGAGGTGATGGGTGGACCGCTGGATTGTCCTGAACTGCCAACACCTTGTGTGATTTGCATGCATCACGAGGCTGATTGTTGGATGTTGCATTTGCTGCAGCAAGTATGCAGCAATTCTTGCATTTGAACTCAATACAGGCTTGTGATCCGCGAACTACTGCACCTTGCCTGTTGCGACAATTTGCACGACAGAGGATCCCTCCAGCAGGAAGCTGAGGAGGAACAGGGATGTCATGAATGATGACACGGAGAGGCTTGTCGAGAAGGTGTTGTGGGATAGGTAGCTGATCTTGACGATAGCGGAAGCGCTCAAGAAGGGCAGAAGCATCGTCATATACAAATGAATGTGTTGTGGTCCAGTGAACACGGCGGCACTTGTCATCAGGACACTAATACAAATTTGTTAAATATCTCTTCATAGTAGAGATAGAGAAATACGCACTTGTTGGAGTATCCGCCCTCGAAGGTGTTGCTGACCAGGAACAGAACCGTCATACACCCGGAATCCACCAAGAGGTCCCTTGCATCGATCACAGTTTGTGAGCTTTTGGTAGGTTGGGTCCTCAGGGACAAGAAGAAGTCTTGGTTCTGCTTCTACAATGGGCTGAGCTTCTCCGGTAGGGGGTGGTTCATCAGGCATAGCAAGCAAAGAAGTGACAATGTTGTTCCATTGCCAAAGACTGCACGATATAAGTACAGTAAAAGATACGCTTTGACAGTGCCCAGCTTGGTCGTCGAGCTAAAGAGGTCAAGAGGAGACGGGAGGTGCTGTGGCAGAATCATCAAGCCACAACCAAGTTGAGTATCGGTGCAAACGTTTGGCGTTGAGCGTGCACCTAGTTGCATCCTCACGTGATGTTACCCAGAGTGGAAGTCTCGGGGAGGGCTCAAGGACGGCTTTGCCGGGCTGTCTAAGCTGGGTCTAAGCTGGGTCTAGGGTCTAAGCATGGGCTACAGTCTAAGCAGTAGACCACTGGCATTGACTGATTATGGGAGGGCTACATCAAGTCTAAGGTCTCAAGTCTAAGGTCTACGGTCTACATATACCCGTGACCTGGCCGATCCGACTTTCTGAAAAGTCGCCAACTGCATGTCAGCGGTCACATCCAGTGATATGTGACAAGTGCATCACCTCATCAACGTTTAGCCCTTTGTACTCACCTGTATACCTTTCTCCTGTCAGGCTGTGAAATAAGGCACTCCCTGGACACCCTTCATCTCTTCTCTTGAAACCAGACAGAATTTACGAGCTGGTAGAGTGGAACATCGACATACAGTCTATCTAATTCTAGGTACATATGTTCAAACTTCAGATCCTCGACTTGTTCAAACAAGGCCCTGTTCATCCAAGTTCAAGGTACAACCGCCTGCTGTGCGTGTTCCAGCATACAGAGACAGAGAGGAGGGTGTCACCCTTGGATACAACCCCAAGATGCAGAGATAACGCACATCTGGATTCAACGTTAAGATCTGACTTTAAACCGCTGATCGTTCAGCACCTTCGGGATACATTATTTCTGGCAACATCAAGTGCTATCATCAGTCCCACTCCCTCTCGAACGTAAGAGCCCCTCTTCTTACGCTCCTTTGGCTTCAAGCGCGCCATATGTGCCCAATGCTCCTGCCAGCCGGATGTTTAAGCTCATGGGTCCGCATTTGCTAAGAATGAACCGAGGTCCTCAAACTTCCGGGCAAACCCAGCCTCCGATGCTTCCTTGATCAAGTCTCCTCTCATGCAACGCCCTTTATATCGTGCACCCTCAATCGTGCGCCGCCTATCCTTCACCGAACCCACAACGAACCTCTCAGTGGTAAGCCAACTGTGTTTTATCGTTCCTTGCTCTAATCATGACATTAGAAAATGCACTTTCTCAAGTTCACGGTCGTACTGTCGATTCTCGCAATTACACCTAATACCCATGGTTTCCCGCAAGGAACCGTACCACCGGAGTTCCAATGCGGTAGGACGTGTTACCTTTGCCCCTTCGAATGCAACTCCCTGTCCTATTTGGTCGAGACAGCCCCGAATTGCTGGAGATGCTGCTTGAAGCCTACCGGAACCACAATGAGCATGACGAGCATGACGACCACAACGTGCACTATGTACGGCTACACTCAGACTATTGTGTTTCCGACATCGTCTTAATGGCAGAGTGATGAACTTCGGAAAGGATGTAATTGGAGGAGTAAGCGTCTTCCAATAAATGCAACGTCTCAACACTGACGGCGGTGGCAGCAGGGATGAATGATGAGAGATATCTCTTTGAGGGGCATGTAGATTCAACGATGAGAATATACAGACCTCCCGTGGGTGCTGGGGTTTCAGCAGCAGGCTCGATGGCCTTTATACCCTTCCTCAAGCCAGCTCAAACCCCTTCTAGCTCATCTTCTATGCGCCTTATCTCCGTTTTTCCCACCGACGCTACACGTCTCCCTCGCTTCTCTCGTCAATCTCGTTTTCCTTGATAGATATCGGTCACAAGCCCTGTTTACGAAGCCACGATCACAGCCTACACTTCCTTATCGTGTCTCTTCAGCGAATCTCTTCTCGTTCTCGTCAAAAAACAGGAACCTCGACCAGGCCTGTCATACATCATGACGATTCGTCAGCTTGGCGCACTGCTGAACAGGCCCCTTCTGCTGCCAACAAGGATGCCAGCGTCATCGATGACCGGGTGACGACTTTGACTTGACAGACATACGCCGTCTCTCCGACTGCCTAATGTATGGCCCGCCGTTCAACAGCTTGCAATTATAAGCCTCTCGTCTGAAATGGCAGATTGGGAACTGCCGTCACAATGGTGCCTTCGGAGGAACTTGACCTGCCAACTTTTTTCAATAGTTTTGAGTGCACTACGAGAATCTTTAATACTAGTCAGCTGTTTCACATCGTCTAGGGTGATGAGCGGTGCACTCTGGACGTTTGAAGTGAAGTGTGAGTGCGAAAGTTCTTATCTGAGTGACCTAGCTGAACACAGGGGATCGACAGCGATTCCAGACTCTGAAGACATAGATAACGAGCGTGGCGGACAATCTCAAGCGAGGCCGATGGACAAGGCAAGGTCATCCATTCGATCATTTGGATTTCATTTAGTCCTTCCTTCAGAACACGAGTCCGATTTGTGGCCGGCCGATGAGTTGCTGACGACATATTGGGTAGGCATCTTATCCTTATGGGATTCTATTCATTAGTCTGTCAACATGAGGCCGGCGTCAAGGAGGACGAACGACAAAGGCGAGTACCCCTTCAGTCCGCCGCTCCTTCGTTTCCAAGAAGTAGCCTGTATCATGCGGGTGAGACGGTCGTTTCTCGTCTTCGTCGTGAATAGAGCCGCGGATTCTCACTGAGTGTTCTGCACTCTAGACCGCCGGCGGGTTTTGGGATCAGCCACTCTGGTTTCCGACCGACATGTCCTCCAGTTCAGGATACATTCGTTGATAAACCGCACACCTTATCACCTCCTTAACAGAGCAGAGCTCATGCACTTCCTGAACTCCCCGGTCAAGATGATGGTATCTGCTTCTGCCACGGGCGCGAGTCTGCTGGCGTGACCAGTCGCTCAACGTCCCTCTTCCATCAGCTTGAGACTTCCTTCTCGTCGACGAGGATCAGCCCCAATGTGCGCTTTTCATGCATTTCAAGCAGCGGATCTGTCAACGGAGTACAGTCGGCACCCTCATAACCCATACCCGTCGGTGGACAGCCCAGGTTATGGGTTATGGGGGGTTATGGGTAAGGAGAGAGATCTCAGCTGGTGGCGGGATGCGTGTCTTTATAAGTACCGAGATCCGTTTCAAATTTACTCCGAGCGTGGGTCAACCTTCGATCTCCCCATTTCCGATTCGACCTGAGAAAGGTGCTTCACACACCCAACCTGAACCTGAACGGCATGCCATTGCTTGTTTTGTGGCGCCATGGTCACACTCACGACACCACCATGCCACTGCAGCTTGCGTGTTGCTTTTGCACACATACGACGGACGACGACTAGCTTCAAGAACAAGGAAGAATCTGCGCGCAAGCTTAACATAGCACGCGATGGACATGCACGCGTCTCTACACGCCCGACCTCCTCGACTCCTCCCCGCCCTCCAACCCTTCCTCCCCCAAAGAAAACCCCCACACCCACTACGCACCCCCCATTCCGTGCCCTCTTCGCGCTCCAATTCGCCAAGCTGCACCTCGACACACCCTCTGCCCACCCGCCCGACCACGTCCTCTTCCTTCCTGCACTGCCTCGAGGCGACAATCCACGCCCAGAACCAGTTCTCGCCTCCTCTGCATATCTCGACTCTCTCGCTCCTCTATACCCCAAGTAATAGATACCCGCGCCAGCGACGAGACACCCGCATTGACATCCCACTTCGCACCCGCACCACATCCGCATCCCCCATAGGATACCCCCCGCTCCCTAAATACCGGCGCCTCCTGTCTGGTCGTGTGCGAGGACGACCTCGAGGCGGCGCGGGACAACGTTTTCGTTGCTCATCCTTCGGCGTAAACCGCCCCTCCCCGTCCTCTGTCTTCCCCTCCCTTCGGCCAAGCATGACCCCCACGACGCCGATGGCGACTACCGATTGGACACAAACACAGCATGCCACACCCCCTCCCTCCTCCTCGCGTGCTCGACGTCCTCGTTCGACGACGACGAGTCGATTATGCTAGACGTTGAATATAGACGGCCGGGTCGGGGAGGAGGGATATGGTGCTGGTGTCCGAGACGAGCTCCTGTTCACCGATTGGCCGTGGGATCGAGAATGTGGTGCTAGAGGAGGAGGAGACGAACGCAGGACTCGTTCCCTCTGCGTCGCCCGTACCCGGGCCTCTTTCCGTGGCGATGCAGGCGACACGGTGCGCTTCGCCGTCGTCTTGCCTTCGTCCGTTGGCGCGGTACGCCAGAGAACGAGGGTATCGGTATCGGTATCTGCGCCATCTCAACGGGCCCCTCAACGGCGAGCCGTGGGTGGGGTGAGGGAGGTCCACTAGGAGAGACCGTCAAGAAGAACGGATGCCACTACGGACGGCGCGCCACATGCACTCCGTTGTCCCATCCGCCTGCGGTGTCTGTCCATTCCACTACCAGCGCCCCGCCCAACACCCTTCGACACAACAACACACGCACGGCAACGGCCGCTCCCCAGCAATCGGGCTGGGATCACAACTTCCTCATCGCGTTCCTTCCGCCTCCAGCCCCGGAGGAGGAAGGAGGGAGCTAGCGGGAGCGTAGGGTCTTATAATTTTTGGTTCTACTTCTCCGTCGCTTCCCAGTTTCTCTCCTTCACTGGATCGCCGGAAGAGCACGCAACGCCGTCGACCGGCGCTGACTGACGCCTGCCGCTGTCGCCCACTACTTCTTCCTCTTTTATCTCCTTCGTAGGCCACTGAGCGACTGAGCATGGACCCCACCGCCACCGATGTCAATGCCAATGCCAGTGCAGCGACGGAACAAGAAGACCTCAGGTCCAAGCACAGACAGCCACCGACGCATACACCCGAGCTGCACAGACACAGAACGCCGCCACCCAATAACCCACAACGCCCCGCCTCACCCGCCCAACCGACCTCCGCGCCCACTCCCCTCTTCACGTCGACTTTCCGGCCCAAAGGAGCTTGCTGAGGCGGGTCAAGGGCCGCTCGTCCAACGACCCGAAGTGAAGTGGAAACTCGAACGGTCGAGACGAATAATCGGAACTTGGATAGTCAGAAAAGGGGTGCAGGAAGGACTGTGCCCTACCGAGCGATACGTGGCTGGAGGAAAGAGAGAAGGAGAGGAACAGGAAAGGAGGACCGGCACATGGGAAGTTCGTGCCTGCGCGCCGTACCGGATGGATACGTGTGAGGGAATTTCGGGATACAGGTGGGTGAGTTTGTTTGTTCGTTTCGTTGCTTTTCGATTCTTTTTTTTATTCGTTCCCCTCTCTCACTTTCTGTTCTCATTTCTCTCTCTCTGTTCTCCTCTTCCTCTCTGTTATTTTTTTCGCTCTGTTCTCGTTTTTTTTTCGGTCAGTTTTCTTCTCCGATTGTTCCTTTCGTCCTGCCGTTGAATTGCTCGCTCCTTCCGCGCCCTGCCATCCTTCGACCCCCCTTCCCTCTCGCCATCCGTTTCGAATTCTTTTCCATCGGTTTCGTTTCCTTTTCCCGTACCTTTCTTTCGTGCTAGAAAGCACGCTCTATGGTCATCTCTCCTCTCCGGAACCTAGAGACCAATCCGATCTGACAATCTCCGACACGATCCTCCCTCCCTGTCCCGCTATTGCATTCTCCCCGTGCTCCATGTCCATTTCGTGTTTCTTAAATCCTTCTCGCATCGCATCCTCCTATTTTTTTTTTTTCGTTTTGGGAGGAGGGCCGACCTGCGCATGTTTCGTCAGCGTCCTCTTCGTTTATTTTGGGTTTGGATGGGTTCGGGTATCAAACGACGAACGGCCGCGCTGGGCTGGTCTCCTCCACGTCGAGGCTCTATCTCTGATCTCCCTTGCGTTTGTCGCCTGGTCGGTTCGTGTCGTGCCTTGTCGTTGTCCTCCCTTTTTGCCGTTGTTTTATTTTCCTTGGCGTCGCAGATCGCAGATTGCATGGGAGAGTGGGTGGGTTCTTGCCTGCCTCCTCTCCAATTAGTCATGCATCTCATCCATCTATCTATCCTTCCATTCCGTCGGTACTCGTTTTGTTTCTTTCCTCAGCAGCCCGCCTATTGCCGAGCCCAAACCGCACCCATATGCTCCTTCGGTGCGATCCGAATCACAAACCGGTACTGCTACTGCCCCGTGCTCCGCCTGTGGCTGTGGGCTGTCGTGGTGGTGTATCCAGGACAGTGCAAGGTCATGGGTGGGGTGGGGTCGATGGGGGTGATACGTGGGTGGACATTAGGCTGGTTGGTTTGGTTGGACGAACGCCTTTATCGCGGCTTGGTTGGTGAGTGGTTGGCCAGGTGGCAGCTGCGTGTTATTCTGCGGGTTTTTTTTTTCTTCTTTTGGTGTCCCACTTATACCTACTCTCATTCTTCGCCCTGACTTTTTCCTTTCCTCTGTCCGTCTTTGTTCAATCCCTTACAACGAGCTTTGCGCACAGCACAGTCGTTTTGCGGGTCAAATGGGAACAGTGTTTTCTTCTACTTCTTCTTAACAAACTAAAACCTCATCTTTACGCTTCACCTTCCATCATTTCTTGTTACTCCTTTCTCTCCTCCAATCTCCTCTTTAACTTTCTCTCTCCTCCTTCCTTCGAGAGGCTTACCTAATCGCCTCTCCCCCCTCCCCCTTCCCTCTTCCGTCTTTCTCTGCAAACAGCGATTACGCCACCCTCTCCGACGTGGTCGTCTACTCGCCACACGGAGCGACACCTGCAGCGCTGGCCTTGGCCCGCGGTCAGAGCGGCCATCAAGGCGAAGCGGGTGAGCGGATGCGGGGCTGTCTGGAGTCGGTGGAAGACGGGCATGGCGCATGGCATGGTTTGACGCCGAGGAGCTCAAGGCGCTGGCGAGTTGGCTGCTGAGGACGTGTAGCAGCAGGGGGGTGGGGTGCGGAGAGGGGGGAAGAAGGGAAGGAAGAACGGACCCAAGGAGGAGATTCGGCAGTACAACGTGTTCGTGGCTCGATGCCGAAGGAGGACAGCCCGGCGCGAGGTGCCCCATCCTGATGCGGATGTGTGGGAGAGGGCGTGCCGGTGCGGAGGCTGCCTCGCCTTCTCCTGCGCTTCCTCTCTCCTCTGCTCCTGCCCTGCCTCTGCCTCGCCTCGCTTCGTCCAAGGCCAAGACCACCCGGCACCACCACCACCACCACCAGACAAAGGCTCCGACAGGCTCAGACAAGATCGCAGCGCAGCCACGACGAGCGTCAACGGCGCATACGGATGGCCCGACGGCATCTGTTGAGCTGGGTTGGTGGAGGCGGAGATAGGCGAAGAGGGCGAGGATGGAGTGATCGGCTCGGTGGGCACAGCAGCAGCAGCAGAAGGGCGGCAGGGCAGGGCAGGGCAGGGCAGAGGAGGGATGTGGCATGGACATGGACATGGTGGGCATATGGATATGAGTATGGAGCGATGGGATGCGATGGAGGTGATGGTGCTGGGAGAGGAAGAGACGAGGAAAGCGAGGAAAGACATCCACCTCATACCCAACACCGTCGACTTTGCGTTGCGCGAGAAGGAGGAGATGCGCGACTTGACCAAGCTTCTGAAATATCAGCTTGTTCCCCGAAACGCTTCGCCTGTTCCTTCTGTGCCCAACTCGTCTACCACCTTACACATCCTTCTCGTCTTCCTCCCGCAGATCAAACTTAGATGGGATGCCGCACCCCAGTGGATCCCGTGGCCAGGTATACTAGGCAACTCGGGCGAC